>JAZKJV010004140.1:0-600000 GCA_037367405.1 Ottelia alismoides | reverse complement strand
AATCCATATCTAAGCAAGCAGTCATGTGTCGACCCTCGTTGGACGATCCTTAGACCTCACTATTATTCATCTGAGGACGATTCCAACAGTGCCACATATTTATATTATCCACCTCCTCTCTTCCGCAGGAAGGTTCGTCACAAACCTTCTTAATCCTTGTATATTCTCACTCTTTCTTATATATACTTTCTATCCTTCCCTCCCCAGTGATTCGAATCACTCGTCTTGGATCAGTATCGTTTCATTTTATGGCTATACTTAGGATGACCTGATTCTAAGTATAGGGGGGCGAGTCACCAGAGACTAAGTATAGGAGGGGACCGATGCCTGCCACGTATATACTCATCCATTTCCCCTCTTGACCTCATCTGCCCCATTTTTTATATTCTTCTACACTTAGGTGCCAGAGCCTAAGTATAGGGGGCGGAGCGACTTCTATACTTTTTGATATTTTAGCTCTCCTACGCTTAGCACGAGCTATGTCTTTTTCATCACTTTTCATGCTCTGAGGACATAGCACACGCTAAGTATGGGGGGGCGTGTATATATTACATATATACTTTACCCATAGCTCGTACTTTCATGTATTTTCGTGTATTTTTGTATATATTATGCTATAATTACGAGATGGGTAAAAATTGATTTTTTTTTGTAAAATTCTTGTAAAAACATACTTTTGACAAATTTATTGTAAAATAGGATGTATACCAAAAAAAATTCATGTATACTATGTACAAGTTGTATAAAATAAAAATTGTTGTAAATACACTACCAGAATATGACTCTTTGTCGACGTTTATAAACGTCGACTTAACCTTTGTTAAACGTCGTCTTAGCCTAAGTCGACATTAATTAAATATCGTCAAGATATGTCGTCCCAGCCTCGTCGTCCTAGGCTACGCCAACACTTAATAACATTCGCCGACCTTGACCTCTGACGAAGGCCGACATTCAAACGTCGACATAAATGTCTAAGTTACCGCTTGAAGACATCGTTAGGTGGTTTTACCGACGATGAAACGTCGACCTTGACCCAGCAAGTACAATGTTTGAACATCGTTAAAAATGTCGAGGTTGCCATTTAACATTACCTTTTATTATATATTTGTATTTTTTCCATGGTATGAATCCATATGCATATTTCTCTAAAATGTAATACATCTACATCAACGAACATTAAAAAATATATGCTTGAACATATATGATATACCAGTTCTCAAACACATTTCTCACAACAGAAAAAATCATATATATACGTGGGTATGTATATTACATATACATACAAAAATATAAGTAAAAGAAGTTCTAAATTTTCTGTAACTATCCATCCGGTTCTGCTCGTCACTTGCCGATGCTGGAACATCATCGTCGCATGTTCATCCACGAACTCCTATTCTCTCCTCCGTACGCCCACCATTTGGTAGAGGTCTGCTACCGCTGGCAACCAAAATGAAGGGAACTCTTCTCGGATCTACACAACCAGCCTCCCCTCGCTCGAGAAGAAGAAGCACGACCACTGAGGTCAGACTATTCCTTTGTCATCGTCACCCCAAGGCGGTCGTCGATCGCCACCTTTGTGCTACAGATGTCCCCTATCGTCGCTCTGCCTCCATCTTCGGCGCCCTAGCCGGAGAAGATCACGTCCGAGAAGTCATAGGGCTTGACCCACCATCCTAAGTTCCACATGAGAAGAACTCAAGTTGTAATCACATATGGATTGAACCAAACACGAGGCACACAGGAGAAAAATCCATGGCAATGGAGATGAATAGGATACTTACAGAAGGCTGGACCATACGAGTCACACGAGATACAGGGGGAGAGGAACCCATGGAGGTGGAGAAGCCACAAGTTTAACCTAAGAAGAACCCATGGCGATACAGATGCAAGGAAGGTTCGACCATATTTGGAGATGTTCACTGGATATGAGTAGAGATCTGGACGGATTTCACAAAGGAGGCGATTGGGATTTTGTAGGAGAGAAGGGTTTGGTGGAAGTTGAAGGGTCGAGGGAGAATTACTTTTGGAGCCAACGACATTAATATCAATGTCGAGTTTAAGTACTTACTTGATCACACGTACACGACATTTACGCAATTAGATGTCGACCTTAATATAAGTATGATGACATTTGTGTTTAAACGTCGTAAGAAAAAAAGATTCTGGACGTTTTTATATATGTCGACTTATAAATAATTAAGCATGGCGTTTATTAACTTAGAATGTCGAAAAAACCTTAATATCTAGTAGTGATAATAAAAATTATTGTATACCAGAAAATAAAACAAAAATGTTGAAAATAAAGGCTTCTTTTTTACTCTTGCATATCATCCTTGCTTTAAAAAAAGGTCTTGCATTTCATTCATCTCTGTAACTCCATCTTATCTGCATATCATGCATATGCAAAGTAGAAAGCTAGTGGGTTCTGAACCAAGTTATGAGTAGATGTCGAGGAGGGACTTGATTTGAACTTAATCCACCTAATTTCATAGGAACCTTATAGGAATTGGAGTTAAGATTTATCAGGTCAAGTGACTTAATTCTTTGAGTCCGCAAGTCTATGTTCACATGTCATCTTGATTAGTCTAAGTAGAATATCTTGTGCACATGCATGTTTCTTTTAGACAGTGACCTAACTTGGACAAGCACAGTGCATGTAGCTCTTCATTGAGGAGGTGGTGAGGAAGTAGAATCCTTTAGCTTGGAGTAGCACAGGGGTGGAAACATCCGTCCTCTTCTAGGGAGGGTAGTGCATCTCAACCTAGTCTGGTGGTGTTGACATATGAAGACAGGATGTTGTGGGTTGCAATAACGCTTCAAAAGAGGGATATTCTACTGGCTCAAGAGGAAAAACTCCTGATGTACATGCTGCACCTTGTATATAGTTCCTTGAAAAAAAGAGAAGAGAAAAAAAAGGAAAAAAGAAAAAAATGGAAGAACTCCAAAAAACGAAGACATGCCAAAGTGAAAATAAAATACCTATCGGAGTATGTATACTAGCAAGAAGTCTGTAGCTGGATGACTTGGCTACACTGGTCAAGCATCCAGGGATAGGTAGCTACACTGGCTACCGTCCATTCTTTCTCCATCCCCTCCTCTTGAGCTGGTCGCACTTGAACTTAGAAGGGAATACCCCGCTCCTCGAGGAAAGATTTACTAGACCGGGGAATTAGAGTTACCTTGTTAGAGGAGGCTGCTTCTTAGCCATTTTTGATGTGGAGAGCTATTTTACACTTACACAGTACAAGTAAGAATCATAGTCATCAGAAATTTGCGTTTGAGGATTTGTTCTGACCGTACTATTGAGGCGTCTTGAATAGAAGACTTATGGAACTTAAAGTCTATTAGGTCTTAAACTCATATCCCAATAAGGTTCCGCCACACGATTAACCCAAAGGTCGAATCAAGCTCCATTTTCAACTTTTGTTCATGACCATGGCATGGATCCCAAAATCATTTCAGTCATGCATTTCATTTTAGTTGTTCGGGGATGAGCAAGGTTTAAGTATATGGGGTTGATGAATCTGTGATTCATCACTTTAAAAGTTGAAAATAGAGCTTTGTTCCTGAGTAGTTAGAGGCATATTTCCACTTATATTGCATAATTAGCATTCATGCATGCATAAATAATATCTGCATTTTAGCATTCATATTTGCATTAAATAACGAGCCACATTCACATGTAAAAATCACATGTATATTCACCTTATTTCACCTATTTGTATATATTTCTTACTAACTCCAAATCTAATAAAATCAACTCCATAGTGTATATATTACTAACACTAATTAAAGAAAAATATAAAAAAATACTAACTTGAAAATGGACCAATAAAACCCCAATCCAAGTTTGAAATTTGGAGCCTTAAAATGCATATCTCTCTCTCATACAGTGTCCGATTTATGTCTACAAAGTAATATACATTCAAAGACCTTTGAAACAAGACCAATTTCATTAAAATCGGAGCTCGTATGCAAAACTTGAGTTTTGGGCCCCTATTGTATATTGTAGATATTGACCTTTTTGCCCATGTATTTTATCATTTTATTTTTTTAAAAATCCAAAAAAATTAGTCTAAGTTGTAAATACTTCTTTCGTATTTTTTTCTAACTTTCTTTTACTTTTTCTCTTATTTAAAAATGAAAAAAATGCAAAAGACAAAAATGTGATATTTTATACCCATTAGGTACCACCCAAAAATACACTTTATACAGATGATTTCATTTGATTTTGGCCATTCACAAAAGTTGTAGATCTTGTCGAGACGAGAAACTTTTGTGTTTACCACTTTTTGATTTAATCCCTTTTGTTATTTCTTTTTTATTTTTCTTTACATTTAATTTTTGAATTTTCTAGGAGTGACATGTGGCTGCTTTTGGAGGCGCCACATGTCATCCCATTTTTTTATTATTATTTTCAGATTTTATTATTATTATTATTATTTTATTATTATTTTTACTATTTTAATTATTGTTATTTTTAGTAGCCTGCTTATTTTACTTATATTCTCTATCCCCTTACTTGTGTTCCACTCCAAGCCATCAAATCCCCACTTCTCCACTCTCTCCATCTCTTTTCCAACTTCCTCCTCTTCTTTATATTCTCATCTCCTCCATTTTTCATCATCCACCATTCTTGAGAGAAAGAGAGAGCCCCAAGTTCCTTTGATGCGTCATCGGTGACAGCTTCGACGCAATAGGTCGAGCGACGACAAGGCTTCGGTGAGGTCCGTGGAGCACCGCCCACGTAGCGGCAACTCCTCCAAGCTCGCTGCCAAGCTTCAAGGTCGACATTCACCTGACCTTTTGAGGTGACAAATCGGGTTGAGCATAGATCCCCACTCTTCAGGCGACTACACATGTAAATTTTCTATCTTCATCTCTTCATTTTTTTATCTAACAAATTTTGTTTTGTTGTAATTTTGCACATCTCAATCAATCATCACAAACCACTACCACAATCATCCATATCACCTCTTCCCCTTCATAGATCCATTTCTCTTTATAAAAAAAATAAGAAAGTTACAAAAGAAAAAAAACAAAAAATCACAGGAGTAGCGCAGCCCCCAACGCCCTCCGCCAGATCCGTCGCCAGCCTTTTACGTGCATCGACACCAACCTCCGCAGCCCTCCAACAGCGGAACCGGCGGTCATGCGCTGCCACCAGCAACCTCCCCTTCGTGCCCGGCTAGCTGACCTCCAGCAATAGCGCCAACCCCACACGTCACCGCAGTCCACGCTAACGCCAGCGACGCCGAAGCGCTCGCCCTCCTGCAGCTCCTGCCTTCAATCGTGACGCGACGCTTCACCGCTGCCTCGCGGCCCGAGCGTGCAACCCATAGTCGCGTCCTCCAGCCGTCGTGCTGAAAGCCTGCGGCGCTTAGCCTCTCTCCTCCTCTCGAGCGTGCCTCCGCAGCGTGCTGCCCGCTCCAGCCACGTGGTACCACCGCACCTCGCCTTTGTCACCTGCGCAAGCGTCTCTGGCCCCTGGCCGCCCGCCGCCTTGTTACGCCTCCACCATTCCAGCCCCGCATGCCTCCACTCTTTGCCACACCGCCACACCTCGCCGCACCATCCCCACAGCGCCGCCTCGCATGCCCGCTCCCACCGTCGTGCGTCGCCAGCCGTGTGCTGCGTGCCCCCGTGTCGCTGCAGTTGCCTCCTCGCGTGTGCCCTAGCGAGGGATTAAGTCGCATTCAAGGTCATTTTCATTTCATTTTTTTATTGTGAAAATTGCACTTATGTTCTTGCAAGTTTCAGTAATTGGAAAAGTGCCTCATGCACAGTTTGTTCATTTAATTTCAATTTCATGTATTGCAAAGACGTCCCTGGCTTTGAGCATTAATTTGGACAGTATTTTTGCATCATTTTTTATCAGAAAAATAACACTTTGCAGAGCATTTAGATCTTTATATTTTGGTATTTATTTTTATTTTTGTGAGCATCAAATAATTTATTAAAAATCAGAGTATAAAATTCAGTGATATTTTACCCATTTTTGTTCTGAAATTCGCTCATAATCAACTATTGTTCCAAAAATTGTGAAAAATTCATATTTGATGCCTCTAATTGTGTTTTAATTACAGTCCAAATTTCGTCCAAATTGAAGTTGTCTTGTGCATAAAATAAATTCTTTGATAATTTAGGTAAATGATTTTTAATTAAATCGATGAAGACCATTTTTGAGAAATTTCAATTCGCCTGCATTTCTGATTAAAATATCTATTTGAGATAATTCTTTCTCAGAATAATTTGATTTTATGGATTTATTAAGAATTAAATACTAACAGTCACTCTGTTTTCAATAAAATATTCATAAAAATCACAAAGTGTCAGAACATTCTAAAAATATTAGTGTAACTTCATTTCATCATATTTTATTTCCAATAATGTTTTCATAATTTTTGCATACCATTTGTTTTCAAAATTGAATAAAAAAACCTGAAAAAGTTCGTATTTTTTATTTGTGCATCTTAAATCCAAAAATTCTAAAAAAAATACATTTGCATTCATCATTGGATTAGGTTTATAGGAAAAATATAACTTGGCCAATTTGGACTAATTTCACATTCAAATTAATTTTGGCTAAGTTGCTTGTTTTCTTAATAACCTAATTCATCTGCATTTGTGCATTGGCATTTTTTTGCATAAAAAAATGAAAAAATCCCACTTGGAAAACCACAATCTAATCCATCTAATCTGATCCAAAGTTGTTTCTTTGCCTCCTTGAGTTGAAATTGGGGCTTCCCTAGGTTAATTTCATTCGACGATTTATCGATCTGTTCAGTTAATTTTTTATCAACCTAGATTTACTGACTGCAACGAAATTGTCAATTTGACACTATTAAAAAGGTAGATCCCTTACCAATCAATATACTAGCGGCTTTAAATACATTTTATCGTGACCCAGTCCTATCCAACCACTCATGCCCCCACATGGCACGACCACATCTTCAGTCAGTCAACCTACCTAATGGAAATCGAGTACCATACATTGCTTATAATTTATTCGTGCGCTCAACATATCCAGGAAACTATGTACCACCTAGGTTTGGCCCACCAATTCTAATGTTATTCTGACAAACCTACAGGTTGCATACTTGACCTGTAGTATATACTCCACGTCATCCTTATCATAACAGATAGTGTGAAACTTGAAACCAGATATCATTTGTGACATATCAATTCTCAGCTAGTATCAGTATAATTTTGCAAAACTATCACAACAACTGCAAGGGTGATTCATTTCACCAATTCGTCTTTAGTAATTATTTTAGAGTAAATCATGAAAGAAGCGTATGAACATTCTTAAAAATATCGAGCACGATAAACATATATTCTTATCCAATTTAACTTGAAATCCCAATAGCAAGAAGTAGGATTTGTTACCTAATTGAGATCTCTCTTATGTATGTAGTTCTTTATCGTGATTCCTTTTCAGAAAGGGTAATTTATGACTCGTGAAACAATCGAATTTCACTTCTGTATCAAGAACACTAAGTGCATGCAAAACACACGAAGAACGAGTGAACAACGAACGAGGAACACAAAGAACAAAAAGAGCATATTTTCTCTCGTAATTTCAGCAGGACATACCCTTATATTGGGTGATATTTCAAGGAAAATTTTTAAAGACTTTCCCCTTATATCAGGTCATTTATCTATGAAAATTTCGTCAGAGTTTTCCCTTATACCAGAACATAATTCAAGGAAAATTTAGATAGAGTTCCCTTTATATTGGGATGTACTTCAAATGAAAAATGGAAAGAGTTTCCTCTACAAAATCATCAATAGGAAAACAACAACAAAATAGAAAGAATAACATAACTACAAGCGATGGAGAATCGATAGACACCACGTACATGAGGTAAGTGAAGTGTGCGATGAATCACAGGGTTAACTGGCATGCCTAGCCACACACAACTAAGTAGGGTGTTATACAAATTTCTTCACAAAAATTACTATAAAATAGATAAATACTGCTAAATCAGCAAGTCTCCTGTCAAGGGTGAGTAAGTCATACGAAGAACAGGTATGCTCACTGGCGGCCTAGCGGCCCGCACCGGAGCAACGCTATGCTCAAATTCCTCCTCGAACCATAACACAATATGAATTAGAAAGGAAGATGAATTGAAAACCTAGCTTGAAAAATAAAATAAATAAAAAACCTAGCTCAAATTACAGCTTACTTACAAAGCCAACTAAGTGAGGATCGCACCGTCTTCCTCTTCCTTGTCCCCCCGACAATGCTTCACCAGTGCTTCTTCCCTAGTCCTCAAAGTAGTGGTGGTTGTGGAAATCGTAGTGGATAAAATGGGTAGGGGCTATTTATAGGCTTCAGGAAATTGCTAACCATGGTTAGAAAATCATGGTTTAAACCTTAAGTGCGGTTAGCATTCCATGATTTTGTCCCATGTTTTTGGTTAAAGCTTATCCAAAATTTAAGTCTTAAGTGAGAACTTTCCACTATTAGATTGACTAATGATTCTTAACTAGCGTTAATCGTGATTGAACTTTCATGACTTACGTTTGTCTTTTACTAACATTTGATTAGTATTCATTAATGGTGAGTAGTATTCTTAATCCATCATAAATTTACTTAGTCATGTTCAATTAGTCTTAATGACAGTCATTAAGAGTTACAGACATCTTACGTCTCCTTCTCTTTATTCTGAAAATCATAACAATTGGAAATGAAGTCTGATTCACACGAAACAATTCTGTTAGTTTCCTCTTGACAAGCTAGATCTTATTTTATAGGATCCGAGAGGTCTAGTCCAAGTCTTTACACTCCATACATGCATGTGGCCTCCTTTAGCTTCCATGTTCGAGCGATGGTGACCTAGGGCTCTAGTTGTTTTATGTAACCTAGAGCTCCGATGGTTCTTTTATTCCTCTCTCCTAGAGGCTCCCAAGATACTTCACCTACACAAAAAGACTCCCCTTCTTGAGTAGAAGATCATCGACCAATTGTTGAAGCCGGAGAGCGACCGAGGTGAAGGGATGATGAAGCTTGTGGCAGAGATGGAAGATGAGATTTGAAGCTTTTATTTGAATGTAATCAGTGATGAAATGGATGGGGGTTTGATAAAGAACTGGCTAAGGATCAAAATGAAGTTGATTACAGGTTGATTCACAATGGGTTTACTATGATTTTGGGCTAAAACGTAAGCTCCAACAACGAAGGATTTTAGAATTTAACTAATCTACAATGTAATTGTTCAAACTGTATATTAAACTATGTTGTTGGAATGAAAAGCGAAAGAAAAATATAACTAAGGTAGCTCATACCTGATGAAAAGTCAAGGAGCTGAGAGCATTGCCAAGAGTGTCTCCAACGAGCTTGGATTACCACCTCTATGCCCCCTTTGTCCAAGCCAACATATCGGCGAGGTGCCTGCTGTTACCAAACTTCTCTAACACAATGAGGATATGGGTTAAAGAGGGTAGAGAGGGATTAAAATGCAAAATGGGGAAGATGATTTTTGTTTGTAGACATGGAATTTGGTAAACAACTTCATTTACTAGGTGTTATTTTTTACATGTACACATAGATGTATAAATACATGTATTCGAATTATTATATTTTTATTTTTATTTTTTAAATATTTTATATGTTTATAATATATTTAAATACATATTTAAATATTTTTATTTTATTATTTTGTTTTATTTATGTACTTAAATAAATAGAGGTATATATATTATAAGTATAGTATACATATATAATTTAATACTTTATTTATTTTAATGCATTTTCAATGCTTTTATTTTATGTTTATATTTTTACTACACTAAAATAATATTACAAGTATTTAATATGAATGGTAAAAAATATAACAAGTAAATGTAATGAATAAAATGTACATGTATACAGTACAATGGAACCCAAAAAGCTAACTTTTGCATCTTAACTCCAATCCTTATAGGGGCCCGTAGAAGCAAGATTAGTAGACAGATAGAGTTGTACAGGTGTAGGCTAGAATGTATAAAAGCTGATCCTGATGGATCTAAGAGGAAGGTAGCTGTAGGCAGATTTAGTACGTGCCCTTCCCCCTTCTCGCCTTTCCTGCACCATTCTTCTCGGGCTTGATTATATATAATGTTTCTCATATAAGCCAAGGAGGATGGATATATTTCATTTAATTTTATGAATAATAAAAGTGAGTTTGTTGATTTTGAGTTCATATGGAGCAGATATTGATCATTGAAGTTCGATTCACATATTATGTCCCAGTTACATTATGCATTATTTTTATGTGCAATTGTTTTTGTATTTTTCTATGTAGTTTTATGTACAATGTTCATGTAGAGAGTTTTATTACTTGAAGTGTGAGAAATGCAAAATAAAATAGGGTAAAACTTTTTATTTATTGATGAATAAAATCAGGGTTTCTGTGTATGATTTGTACAATTGATCACCCCATCTCCCCCTACTTTATTCTTAGTCGACCAAGTCAATATCTCCAGGTCTAGGGTCATTCAATATCTTTGACACTTCATTTATTTTTCTTTTATTTCCTTTATTCTTTTATTTCGGTACTAAATACATGTATTTATGTTGTATGTAAATCAATTAGTGCACATTATTTTGTACAATTGAATGCTATTTATATGCATTCAACTAGGGATTTAAGGCCAAAATAAAAGAATAAAGGTAATGAAATGAAGACATCGGTGTATGTGGGTAGCTACCTACATCATGCTCTTTTAGTATTTTTTTTTTTGAAATGAATCATTGAAGGATCTAGATCACCATATACCACTATGATGTCATTCCTTTCAACCTAATTTCAAACATCTATCCCATCCATCAAGACTTCAAAATTTTAACGGTCTCAAAGTTGCTGAAATTAACCCCTTTAAATGGGCTTGCTAGGAATGCCTATTTTCTATGAATTTTGAAACACACAATCCACTATATATTAGGTAAATCCCACTAAGGTTTTATTCAAAAAAATGGGGAAAAATGAAAAAATTGAAGGAGATGGAGTAAGCCTCAACCTCATCACGGAAGCGTGAGCATTGTATCATATACGACGAAGAATGACTAGTCATGCTAGTTGTTCTATGCAGCGGAATTTTAAAAAAATTTCATCCAATGAAACCACATGATCCAAGAATGATTATCAGATCGTTTCGTCTAAACCACATCAAGTATATAGGAATACCTTTTGTAGAGTGGTTGATTGAGTCTCTACGAAAAGAGACTTCCTATGTCAAGTCTGATCTTCCAAGAAGACGCTTGCGAGCGCGGGGATGAACCACATGATCCTCACAATCCAAGATGTTGAATCCAAGCGTGGGAACTCCTGATTTCATCGCACGAGATCAAACGCCTTCTTCGTGAGCGGAGCACACCAAAGAAGATGGAGAACCAAAAGTCGTCAGAGCGGCGTCACAACGGCGAAGCGACGATAAAGATTTCTTCTTCTCTTAAGGTGGGCGACCACCAATGGGAGAGAGGAAGAGAGGATGTGTGAATGGAGGAGAAAGGAGAGAGCTTTTTCTTTCTTATTGCAGTTGCATAACCCTAGAGAGCATGGGGTGACTCTCATTATATAGGGTTTGGGATTCCATGGATCTCAATCCATGTGACACACAAAATCAATGGATGAGATTGATTTGTGTTTCTTTCAATGATCAAGATTGTTGTTGGTAAAAACACAACAACAAATAATTTAATTTATATTTAATATATTTGATAAATCAAATATAATTCAATCCCAAATTAAATAAAGCAAATATGGAGACATAAGCATGGATATTACATCTCACCATGTAGATTGGTAGGACAGCTACCAATTTCCATATAGGAGATTGTAGCCATCCACCATATCTCATGGTAGAGGCGATCTCATGCAATCTCATGAAATTGCATTACTCCATAAAAATCTACAAGATTTTTTTCAACAATTTTTGTTGTAAATTATTCTACGAAACAATTCATAATTAATTTTGAGAATATTACAATCTTACCATTGGAAATTTGTGAATCACATTCACGACCCAAAACAAAAAAGTAATTTACATTTTCAATTAATTATACAATGTGAATCCAATTCACACCAATAATTAATCAACAAATATAAATCATAATAAGCTCTCTTTAATACATAATAAATCACATTTATAATATATTATGAATAATTAGACATTGCTATCTACATTATTCTTATCCACAATAATTAAATCACATTTAATTATATTGGATCATCATTCACATGCATCCCATTAATGCGAATCAAATTCACATTATTCAAGATAATTAAATCACATTTAATGATCCATTTCTCAATACTTAGATATAATACAACTATGGAATTATTCTTGAACCCTTTCCTAAATAATGCGCTTTCTCTGCAGATGGGCGATTGTATTGTTCCACATACAGTGACTTGGATGTTGAGATCACATCTCAAATACAGATCTCACGGTCCTCTCGTAGATGCTTGATTAAATCAAGACCGCATATCATCTTCTCATTGCATCTGAATCTCATTCAGATCGATGTCCAATACTTGGATCAAGATCATATTACTTCTTTACTGAGAGGAGTCACTAAAATCCAAACCTGTTTCATTACTTCCTCGGAATGGAAGTGTCATGGTTATACAATCGTTTATGCCAATACCTCATGAGTGAGCTCATGTCTTCCAGTTCACAAGTGAACTTGTGTGACCCCTTTGAGAGATCGTATTACTCATATGACCTCATATGCACCCAACTCGCTCGTGTATAGACCTTGGTTTAGTCATCAACCTATTGGTCTGCCAAATGTACACACTTAGATATATAGCAACACATCTATCTCTTGTCAGAGGATGTGTGTCTATATCGTGACAGTATACGACGAGTACTTTGGTTATCTCAATCTCATTAAGTCAACCCTTTGACCTAACTAATCCAACAAATCTGAATCTCTATTCCCATGCAGAGGACCTGCATCAAGAGGTCGATCAGATATCAACCTAATGAGAAGGATTTCCATCTCGTACTTAGGCTGGAGATAATCTCTTAACAATCATTTGACAGTGCTTAATGAGTCCTCAATCTACTCCATAGATATTCATCCAAGCACCAACATCTATGATTCAATTATTGAATCAACGGTTGTATGATGATTAAGATGGCCAAGGTACATAACACTAATTGTTCATAGGAACCTTATAGTGCATTAAGCATTTAATCTTAGATAGGGAGTTAAAGAATCAATAAGTTTTATTGATAAATCAAATATGATAATAACATTTACTGTAAGGATTGTTCACCTTGCTCTAACATGTCTAACAGGAACCTTATAGGATTTGGGGTTAAGAATTTGCAGGTACATAGTGACTTAATTATTTGAGTCCACTAGGCTATGTTCACATGTCATCTTGATGAGCCAAAGTATAACACATAACAATGCATGCATGACTATTAGAGACAATGTCTTCACTTGGACACACCTTACACGTATCTCAATACGGAGGAGATGGTGAGGAGGCATAATCCTTTGGCTTGGGGTAGCATACGAGGGTAGTACTTCTAGTCGGAACCTCTCGTCCTCCTCTAGGGAGGGATGTGCACCTCAACCTGGTCTAGTGGCACTGAGGTCTAAAATTAGGATTCTGTGGGTTGCAATAATGCTTCAAAAGAGGGATAGTCTACTGGATCAAGAAGAAAAACTCCTTATGTATAAGCTTCACCATGTAGATATGTTGTACATATGCACATAAAAAAAGTGTGCAAAATTGTGAAAAACTCCAAAGAAGGGGACATGCCTGATTGAAAATAAAATGACTGCCAGAGTCTATATAGTGAATAAGAAAAACCTATGTATTCCACCGTCTCATCTCATGGAAGCTTGCAGTTGGAGACATAGCTACACTAAGCTCCAAGGGATACGTGGCTACACTGGTCACCATCCATTCTCTTCTTTCCCCCTTTTTCCTAAGCTAGTCTTGAACTTAGTAGGGAATACCCCGTTCCTCGAGGAAAGAGTTGTTAGATTTGAGAATTAGAGCTACCTTGTTGAGGGATGATGTTTCTTTTCCATTTTTGATGCGGGGAGCTACATATCACTTATAGTACAAGGAAAAATTCATAGTCAATATAGTTTGCTTATGTAGACTTGTTCTGACATGATTATTAAGGAGTTATGACCATAGAACTTTAGAACGTGGAGGATGTTGAGTCTTACACCTATTTCCCAGTAAGGTTTCGCCAAACTAATAATCCAAAGGTCTGATTGAGCTCTATATTCCAATTTAGTGAAGATAAGTTTAATAATCAACTTTGATTCATTTTCTTTTCTTCTCTTTTTTTCACTTCTTTTTCAAAATAAAGTAAGGGATTAGCAAAGATAAAATATAGGACATGATGAATTTACAAGTCTCATTCGTTATTATTTTATTTTAGCTTTATCTTATAGCAAAAACACCCATAAAAACATGTAAATACAATAAATTAACTTTGAACATGTCATTGTCAATATCTCATAATTAACATCTATTTTTCAAAAATAAAAGCATAAGGAGAAAAAAATATGTATTTGGAATAAATATAGAGTGACCCAAACCCCAAGAGAAGGTCCAGGCTGAACCCGATCAATAAGAAAATAAGTAGAGAGAGATAAGGTACATTGTATATTGCACATAACATCTATACCTGTACAAATAACTATTTATGTTTATTTTACATAGTGTGAATAACATAGTATTTATGAACACTTGTATATAGCCCTGATAATGAAATTAAAATAAAATAAAAATCAGAAATAAAATACAAATAAAATCCACATTTCATTGTACTAAGACCACAATTACATATATACAATACCTATTTATCTAACAGTCCTAATTAATTCATAAAAAATAAATAAAAATCATTTTTATTTCCCTCAGAATTATATAAATAAAAAAATATAAAATATAATTTTTGTTTATAAAATTAATAGAACAAAAATACATGTATATAATACATATGTATATTATGCATGTATATAATACACTACATTATACATATATATACCCTATTTATAGTTTTCATAAAAATAAAAAAAAACATAGTTTGCAAAATAATAATCATTTCTTATTTTATTCATTTTTTATTTTAAAACTATTTATTAATTATTTGTAATTATCTTGATTTATCTTCCTATTTTGTCTTTTAGCCTATTCTGTTTGTTTCTTCAGTCGCATCTAATTGGTCGATCTCAGTTTTGTTGGCCAAGGTCAATAGGTCCCCCCCTACTTCCTTTTTAGTCAGACAAGTTTTGCTCTGATTTCTCCCTATTATACAGACTTGATTCCATCGATTAAGCCCACGCTCCTTCATCCTGATTAAACCCCTCAGATCTAGGATCTTTGCCTGACCATATTCCTTAGGATGCGCACCACGGTTCACTTGCTTCCCTTCAATCTTTCTTGAACCTGGGTTACCCATAAATACCCCTGTACCACCTCCCTTTTCTGCATCTTCGTCTGCTCCACCATTTTTGTTGTGCCTAGTCTCTTTCCAAGAGTGACAATAGCGAGAGAGGCAGGAGGGTAGGGTTTGGAGTGGAGTTGCCCTAGGTCCAGCGAGAACCATGTCGAGCTCCATCGCAAGGAGCCCGACCTTTGGCGGCGCCGTCCATTGAGGCCATCACCCGGAGAACCTCGTTGTCCAGCCCATGAGACATAGGTAAGTCTTTTTGCTTCAATTGTCCGCATTTCTTTTGATCTTCCCATCCCAAGTATCGCACTCACCTTCACTCCATTCCCTACTTTGACACTTTGTTCTGATTGACACACACCTCATACGACTCGTACTCCGCTTCTACATCAAGCTCCACACTCTATCTATCTATCCAACCATCTGGTTGGGTTGAATCTCGAGCCTCTTCCTTCGCATCACGTAGGGCTAGACCATCCATCTACCTCAGTATTTATTTGAGGCTATAACCCTTCATTGGAGCTCTCTCTTTCCTAGCCATCAATTCCCTTTGTACGTCCAGATCTCAAAACCTCCTTCCAAGAGGGTACTTCATACCTGTAACTCATCCAGAACGATCCAGCTCGCCATTCCCTCTCCAGGAACTTTCCCATGGTCTTGGACCCTTTTGAGCATCTCCACCATTGCAAACCATCCACAACTATCTTTTACCCACCTGAGCAGCTTCTGGAGACACATGTCTCGCATGTTGAAGACGATTGAAACTCACCAGAGTGGAGTTCTTCGTCAATTCATACAGATGTTCTCCCCACCATCGGATCAGGTCCCCTTCCAGTTCTAATCTCCACCATCACTATTGAGGGGTCCGGATCGTTGGATCCATTTGAGGATCTCATCGCTGAAGGGACATCCGTTGATCCTGACCGTCCATCATAAGTGGACTGCTCCTGATCGTCGGATAACGAGCAATAAGTGGTAAATTTCATCTTGAGCCCCTCTCTATTCTGTATTTGCTTTCCAGTCATGTAAATATATGTCATATAATTTGTTTTTGATAATTTTAACCTAGGACCTCCTACTTTGTTTAGTTGTAGTTTATTCATGTTGAGTGTGTATCACATTTGTCGACACGTGCTAGTGTGGGTATTTTACATATCTTTGCTCGAACTTTTATCTAGATATGGAATGAATTTTATTAATTATTGAAATTACTTCTATTCCCTTATGAACATGCATCACATGTTTTGCATGTGCTCTCTAGATTAATTGCACCAGGGCCCCTGTACTTCTATTGCGTGTTATAATTTGGCCCTGGGATATGAAATAATTACAGATAGGTCCTTTGTTCACTATTTTTAATTACATGTCTTATATTTATTATAACAAATAAGTAATTGCCTCTAAAATTGCCCAAAAATTTCCCTACACTTTTTTTTGCATACTTCATTTGTGGTGATTTTTGTGATTTGATTTTCATGCATTTTGGGTTATCGAAAATTCAACAAACCCTTAAAAAGTGTCATCTTTGTCTTATAAAAATTTGAAAAGTCACTTAAAATTTTCATAAAAAATTAGAGTAGTTGTATTTTGTTGTCTTTTATCTCCAGTATAAATTTTGCTTCCAAATTCCTTATAAAAACTATAAAAATTGCAAAATACTTGAAAACTTATAAAATCATATAAAATTATCGAAAAACCAAAAATAGTGTTTCCAATCTCTATTTGTCGATATTTCCTCATATTTTATCATAACAATCACTCTCATGAGTTTTAGGCAATTTAAGTATTTTTAAATTGTAAATTACTCCTGGATGTGCATTGTTTATCATTTTTGCCACAGTTTGATTTTTAAAAAATCCCAAAGACATTTAAAATTTTAATAAAAATTACCAAAAATACTACAAAGTATATAAAAACCAAAAAGATCTTTATGGAAATTTTCTGATTATTTTTGATATATTAGAAAAATACAAAAAGAGCTTGCTTGTGTTTTTTACTAGTTTTGCTTATTTCCTTTATATTGAAAAATAAAAAAAATCATAAAAATTAAAACCACTAAAAATATTTAGTTTTCCAAAGTCCAACTGCTAAGTTTTTAAATCGTTCTCCTTGTGTTCCACCCTGATTGTTATACGAGGTAAATAAAAGTAGCAAACCGCTTACATTCCTTGTTGATTTTTGATAGTGATTATTCTCCTCATTCATTGATTTAGTTGATTAAGGACAGTGAATATTGCTTGATTAATCCACATTAACCGGCCTGAAAATCATGTGATCAATAATCCCCCCTTTTCTTCACACAACATTTATGTTGAGGAAAATGCTAGGCCTACCCGTGAGTTTCAGAGGAGATTGAATTGAAATCTAGGGGAAGTAGTTAAGAAAGAGATAAAGAAATGGTGTGGGGAATACTTTATTTACCCCATTTAAAATTTGAAGTGGGTGGCCCCGTCATGTTGTCCCGAATAAGTGGGACATTCAGATGGTCCCTAATGAGGAGAGAGTTGAGATTTTGACACTATTACCCACATCATGGTGTGTATGTGTCGATTAAAGACGCATGAATTCCACGACCAAGAAGGATCACTTTCCTTTACCTTTTATCGATCAAATTTTGGAGAGACTATCACAGAAAGAGTTCTTCTATTTTCTTCATGGGTACTCAAGCTACAAGAAAATAGCCATCACCTTTGAAGACCAAGAAAATACCACATTTAATTGTCTTTTTGGCACTTACGCATTCAGGCACATGCCGTTTGGGCTTTGCAATGCCCCTAGCACATTTCAGTCGTGCATGATCGTTGTATTTGCTATGATGGTGGGGGGTTTCTTGGAGATCTTCATTGATGATTTCTTGGTCCGTGATGATTCATTTGATTCATGTTTAGTTCAATTGGACATAGTGCTTCGAAGGTGTTGGCAGGTGAATCTAGTACACTCCTGGGAAAAGAGTCATTTCATGGTTAAGGATGGTATCGTATTGGATCACATCATTTCCAAAAAGGGAATGGATGTTGACTATGCCAAGGTGGATGTGATCAAGAAACATGATCCACCAACAAACATCAAGTTATTTCTGTCATTTATGGGGCATGTTAGATTTTGTAGAAGATTTATTCAATATTTTTCTTTGATTCTCGGATTACAAACTGAGCTTTTATAAAAAGATACATAGTTCTTTGTAGATCACATGTCTTGAGGCCTTTGAACTCTTGAAAAGAAAGAGTTATGACTCGTCAATTTTACAAGCTCTCGGTTGGTATCATCCATTTGAGATCATGAGTGATGCTTCCAATTTTATGATAGCAGTTGTATTAGGTCAACGATGAGAAGGGATTACATTTGTTATTCGCTATGCGAGCAAAATTTTATATGAAGCATAGAAATCTCATATATTTACTGAGAAGGAAATGCTCACAGTAGTTTAGGCTTTTGAGAAATTAGGTCCTATATTTTGGGCTCTAGGGAGGCAATTTACATTGATCATGCAACCATTAGATATCTCATGGAAAAGAAGGACGTAAAGGTGCATCTTCTTAGGTGGATCTTGTTTGTCTAGGAGTTTGGTTTGGAGATTAAGGATAAACTCGAAGTTAAGAGTGTAGTGTCCAATCATTTATCTCGTTTGGATTTACAGGATTGCCATAATTTAGATCCAATCAGAGAGACCTTTCAATATGAAGTGATTGTGTTGTCGATTCACTTCAATTGTATGCCAACATTGTGAACTGTCTTGTCTCTAAGCAAGTTCTCCATGGTTGGACTAGAAGCAGTATTGATCGATTGAAGTCAGGTTTGAGGAAATATTACTAGGAGTATATGTTCCTTTTCTTTGAAGGATTGGATTGTGTTTGAAAAAGGTGTATTCACCAGGAGGAATACCCGAGTATCCTCACATATTATCATTCTTTGGGGGCTAGAGGACACCATTTGGGAAAAAGAACCGCTCACAAAGTACTTCAATGTGGATCCCAATTTGATGGATGGGAGGGATTGTTGGCTATAGAGTTGAAATTCCCATAGAGCCTACAATTTTCTGTGATGTTTTTGAGTAGGTCCTTTTCCTAATATTCATGGATATGAGTACATCTTGTTTGCGTTTGATAATCTTTCAAGGTGGATGGAGGCTATACCAACCTGAGACGCAAACAGTAGGATTATTTGTAAGTTCATAAATGATCATATAATTTTAAGGTTCAGGTTCCTAAAGTATTGATTTTTGATGGGAGTAGCCATTTTTGTGAATATAGAAATGAAGTATTTGCATAAGGACTACAAGTTTGAGCATAGAATTACTAGTCCTTACAACCCACAATCAAAGGGCATGGAAGATATTTCAAGTAGGAAGGTGAATTTTTTTTACAAATTTTCATTTGTCCAAATAGAAAGAATTGGTCTCAGCTAATGTACCAAGTTCTATGGGCCTGCATGACGACCTACAAGACCCAACTTGGTACTTCGCCTTTTAGGTTGGTTTGTGGCAAGCCATGTCATTTGCTCGCTGAATTGATTCACAAATCTGAGTGGGCAATTAAGAAGCCTAACTGGAGTTGTCACCTAGGGAAGTTATGTTGTGACTTAAACCTTAGTGATCTTGTAGAAATCCAAAATACAGCATACGAAAACAATTTAATCTATAACAACAAAGTTAAGAAGTGGCATGATCTACATATTAGATGCAAGAACTTTGTCCCGAGACAAAAAGTATTGTTGTTCAACACTAAGTTAATGATTTTTCACAGGAAAAAAATCTAGGTAGACATATCCATACATTATAAAGGAAGTGTATGGTAATGGTAGTGTAGAGATAGTCGATCTCACAGATGGTGCATGGTCTTACCTAGTCAATGGACAATTGTTAAAGTATTATGTAGAATCTAAGGAATGAATGGTTCCAGTTGAGATGATTGTCTTTGTGCCGAGAAAATTGTTTGCAGCCATTTCATATACAACAAGATGTCGCAACGTGAAGATTCAGATATGACAGATTCAACATCATGTAAATTATTTCTATTCTTTTCACTAACACTTGATTTATTCTTTTGGGGTTTTGTTCCTACCTTCTTATATTCTTAAATGCCTAAGTATAGGGGGAACCCAAACCCTATTCTTGTGTATTCTTTTAAAATATTTTCAATCATCTCCTCGGTCCTCTTATCCTTCATTCTATTCTTCTACTTAGGTTATTTAAAGCCTATGTATGGGGAGGGGGGACTCCTCTTCCTCTAAATAGTTTTGTTTCTATTTTAATGCAACCAATCTCCTCACCTTTCTGCCCTACACCTGTTCTATTTAAGGCGTAAGTATAGAGGGTTTTGACCGATTTTCATATCCATGTCTTGTTTTTCCTATTTATGGTTTGTATTACCTATGTATTTCATTTCACTTTGTTCCATGAGGACATAACACAAGCTAACAATAGGGGTACATACGTGTGTATTGTATATATATTTTTATTCTTAGATCGTACTTTCACATGTTTTAAATATTTATTTTGGGCTACGGATGTAGGAATTGAATATTTTGTAAAAATTAATTATAAAAGATTTGGAAAATTTTATATCTATTTGTCGTGGTTAGAAAAAATATTTTACAATATTTTTTGAAAAGGTAAAAGTTGTTTTGACACCATGAGACAATGTTTTCTTTATATATTTACAAATTGTTTGAATTATATATATTATAAATAATAATAATAAAATAAAACAAATAAATAAAAAAATAATATAATGAAAATAAAAATAAACAAAATAATAAGTTGGCGTTTCCCTGATACGTTCACATTTCACAACATGGCTTGTTGAGATTTATACCATTTGGTTTACGAGGTCCTAAATTCATAGTTTCCTTTTGTAAATAATTATGGTCTTATAATTAATAATTCATGCTTCCCTAGTTTGAAGATATGTATATTATATTGCATGCTTAATCTTATCCTTAAATAATACGATCAACACTTCACATGCACAACTGCATTCATGATGAGGTGAGTTGAGGTTTCACTTGAGAAACTGAGACTTGAGATTTGAGTTTGGATATGATCTTATGATGATCAAGAATGAGATAAAATTAATGAAGGGTTCATGAAACCTTAGTGTCAGCAATCTTAGCCATCATGAGAACATAGTTGTACTAATCTCTTGATATTTACCTAAGTCCTAGGGTGTGATGAAATGAAAATAAAATGTTGATCAGTACGTGCCAATTCTCGGTAAGATTAGTGTAGCTAGCAAAAAGAAAAAAATAAGAAAAAAGAAAGATCTCTTACATTACGAAGACAAACCCAAAGAGTTTCCACTAGTAACGAGCGCTCCCAATATCGATGCAATTTTCCCAACAACGTAGTTTCCAATCCAGCCCGCATGGAAACCAAATAATCAACAATGATAAATTTCCTGTTACCCTTCACCATCGTGTTGTGGTAGGGGTATCAATGCATTTTTTCCTTTCATAGGTGATGAATATGCATTTCATCATTTTTATTCGTTTATTTTAGCTTAAAATCCCTTATAAAACACATGTATATATTAATAAATTCATATTCTTACTAACTTGAATTTGTGTGTAAATATTGTACATTTATTATTATTTTAATCTAAAATAAATAAATAAATAGATAGATTAAAGGAAAAATAAAGAAAATAAAAAGACTATATAAATGTAATAGATACATGCTGACCCGAACCTCGAGAGAAGATCAAGACTTGACCTGATCGAAATAAAGTAGGGGGAGATAGGGTCTTTAATCAGAAAGTCTAAAAACATATTTGTAAATATTTTCATGTTCTTTACTTTATTCTATGTATATTTGTATAAAACTTGCACTATTTTATCTGTCCATAAATTGAACTCAAATTAATTCGTTTTCAAAATAAAATTTGAAATAAATTTTTTTTTAAATAATAAAAATAATTGTAAAATAAAATCATGTACGAAATAAAAGTAACTACATTCAGAAAAAAGTCATAAATTGATAATTGAAAGACCCATTCCAGCTCCATATGAACTTGAATTGAATCAAACTAATTTCCATCGTACTCTAAATTAAATTATCTTTAAAATGCCAATGGTTTCATAATTTTTGGATCTACAGTTTGAAAAATAATTTTCAAGGTTGGTTTTTGCAATTTTACCATTTATTTATTGAATATGTTTATCCCTAGTTAATTTTATACATAATGTATTTATAAATAATTGTAAATTTTATTTAATGACTATTGAAAATAAAAATAAAAACTTTTAAAATATAAAATAAAGTAATATCCTTATTTAACAATGTACATAATGTACCATATGTATATATTATACATCTTTAATTAAATTCCTAAAGAATCACAAAAAATAAATAATTAACATTTATTATTTAACTTAATAATGTTATGAAAAGAATTTATTTATTTATTTATTTATTTGTGTAAATAATATACCATACATACATAATTTAATAATTTTCTTAATTAACCCATCATTAAGATGGCTCATTAGGTTATCGGTAATTATTATTTTAATTTATTGAATTTCGGAAATTATGTTATTCATTAACTTAATTTATTAAGTCTACCATTAACATCCTTCTTTTTTCTCTCAATTTAAATTTTGAAATTTATTTTTTATTTTATTTGGCTCTTCTTCCCTCATTCACATTTGATCAATCCTATGGTGAGAGGAGCCTAATCTCCAAGAGCATTCTTATTGTAGGAAGGTGCCCATCTTCCGAGTCGTCCGCGGTGACAACGAGTCGGTCCTCGTTGAGGCCATCACGACTTCCATCCACTCCCACGGTGAGATCCATTTTATTTCTCATTTTTCATCTAGGTTAATCATTATGTAATTTTTAGCTTTAATTTTGTTGACAATTTTAATTCTAGACCTTAGATTCTCATTCCTAATTCATCATCGCGATTTGATCTGCTTCTGAATCTAATCTCCCATCTCATTTTCTCGATCTCATCGATTCACGTTCAATCTAATGTAACCACACACGTCCGACCACTCACGGTGGTTGGAGATACGGATTCATCCGTCCACCTCGTTAGATCTGCTTTTCCATTCACATATTCTGTCCAATAATTTTTGACCAAGCTGTCGTGCTTGAGTCGATGTTGTTTTTAGTTATTTCAGGTACAATATTTCAAGAAAATATAAAAAAGTACAGTTGTTGCTTAAATATATATAATTATAACTACAATTATTACATCTGTTGTTTAAAAAATATATCAAAAAAATTGGGGGCAATAAGACTCCCACTGTCGCCGCCCATCCCCCATCGATCACTATTGCTTGGCTTGAGCGATAAGAGAAGAGGGACGACAACCCCTTTCCCTCAGCGTGGAACAAGCATAAAACAAAGAATCCCACGTCTAACCCTATAATTTTTTGGGAAAATTGCAATGAAGCCCCCAAATTTCATGAAATTGTAAATCAGACCCTACTAGAGCCTAAGCACGCACCTTACACGCTGCTTGTTTCACATTTTATTTCCTGTTATATTTTTATGTTAGAACATTAACTATTTGCAAATACATCCTAATATTCCAAACTTTTATTGCTTTCTTTTTCTCATTAAAATAAATGTTATTCACGGTCAATAAATTCTTGAAAATTCATGATATACTCATGCTGCTTGTTTCTCCATAGTATTATTTTCTCATTGCATTTTATGGTCATTTGATATTTTTAAAAAATAAAAATATTGCATTTATCACTGTTTAAAATTTGAAAAATCATTAAAATTTAAGTATTCATAAAAAAACAAAAAAATTATAGTTATATTTTTTGCAAAGTTCACGCAATAATTATTTTCAAAACCTAAAAAATGGTAAAATACTTAAAACTTAATAAAAATCATTAAAAATTGTGGAAAAATCCATAAATATTTATTCCACTTCTTGGTTGTAGATAATTCATTATAGTTTTTAGGAAAAGTAAAGACAATCGTTTTTTAGTTTTTTAAAGTTTTAATTTGCAAAATATTCCTACTTGTTCAATATTATATTATTCTCCTATTTTTATTCATTTTTAAAAATCTTGAAAAATTACAAAAACATTTAAAAAAATCATCAAAACATAAAAATATTTTATGTAGGAATTTTCGATCATTTTTGTCATATTTAAAAAATAAAAAAGTTGCATTTCTTTCGTGCGTAACTTTGATTTGAAAAGTTAATTTTTTTGGAAATTAAAAATTTGCAAAACTTAAAACTAATAAAAATTAAAAAGTCAGGAAATAAAAAACAAAAATTAAAATGATAAAAATCTCAAAAAAATAAGATGGTTTTCTTTTTAAATTCCTTATTCTATTATTGATTTTTTAATTATTAGAGTAATCCTCGGGATTTGTAGCTTCCCTGAGTTCAATCCTATTGCTATACATGTAATATAAATAACAAAATTCTCTTTCATATTTTTGTAATTAATTCAACTTGGGAAGAAATAAATTTTTTTGCTGAGAGATTATTTGCATTGCGATGACTTATCACATTTATTCATCGAAATCAAAAACCATGAAAAAATCCCTTCTCAAAAAAATGGCGTCATTACGGTGGTGGTCGTCGAAAAACGATGATGCAATCAACGGTCGCATGATGGGTGTCGCGATGTCGAGCGGAGATGGTGAACGATGGATCTGGAGGTGGCATCTTCACGCAATGAGTGCCTAAATGATGAGGCGATAGAGGTATGGTGATGGTGAAGATCAAGAAACAATGGTTAGCGCGTAGAGCTGCTAGTGCTCCAGGAAGCTTAGACGGTGAAGAAGGTGGCTGGACAACGATGCGACACATGCCCCCAGTACTCACAGTAGCACAGCTATTTTTTTCCATTCATAGGTAGCGATGTAATTTCCGATGTCATCTGTGCCAATCAAGCCTACAAGGCAAACAAGTAATCAATCAACATCAAATTTCCTCTCAACCAGTGCCACCATGCGGTGGTAGGGGTGTTGATGCAATTTTTCCATCTATGCATATCGATGCAATTTTTCCAACATTGTAGGTACCAATCCAGCCTGCATGACAACTAAATAATCAACCAACAATTTCCTCTCACCTCATGCCACTGTGTGGTGGTAGGGGTGTTGGTGCAATTTTTCCATTCGTGGGTACCATTGCAATTTCCCGACATCGTAGGTGGATATCCCCAAATGAGAAGGCTACCAGAGTCATTTACAATTTACAATGTTGCTGCAGGGGTGCATCAACAAACAACCATGTGCAAATCGTAGGCTTTTATGAGTTGGTTAGTACTTAAAAAGGACTCTATATCAAATAGCTATAAAGTCTGGGTGTCTAAGGTAATATATATACTCAAAAGAGACACACCCTAATGCATTCAAGGAAAAAAAAGTACAAACGAGTCAACTTCTATTTTATGGACACATTGATCATCAACCAAAATATATGCGTTGAGTTAATAAGGTACTTTAAAATACCCTTGTTCAAATGAGAGGGACAGAAGAAGAGAAACAATCTTATACCATTCATTATCTAGCCTTTCATCTGCCCATCTAAGTCTAACAACTAAAGATATAGTGGATTGAATGTAAGAATAAATTTATTCCCTAGTGTTGAGGGTTGAATCCTTAGGAGAGTCTCTTGCATTAGAACCTTGGTTGAAGTCTAGACCCGACTCTTGTAATGCAGTCAAATACTAAAATGTCATATCACTTATTATTTATATATATTCGAAGAGTCTAATAATCATAGAAGTTGAATTCCTTTTGATTAAGACCTAGTTCTGCTTAAAGTTTTAGGACTACTGAAACAGAGTGTTCTAGATTAATCAAGACGTGTATCTGCTCATGCACATACAGTGAATCGACTCACGAATTCATTCTTTATTTTCTCGAGGACGAGCAGAGCTTAAGTGCAAGGGGGTTATAAATCACAGATTTATCATCACTATTTGGATATATTTTCTCTCTGGCTCCAATAATCCACTAATTATAAATTAACAACTAACCTATATCGACAACTAACAACTTGTAAATAATTAACCCTAATTATTGTGAATAAATAATTGAATTTATGGCACATATATTTTATGTGTTTCTTATTTATTTAAAATCTAATAAATATTAGTTTAATATTGTACAATGTAAAGTTAACATTATTTATAATTCAAAAATAAAAATAGTAACAAAAGAAAATAAAAGCAAGTGTTTTAATCTTTAAAAACACTTGTAAAAAAATTAGTATGTTTATATGATGCAGTCTTACCTTGAGTTCTACATGAAAGTTGTAGATCTCAAAAAGATGTACAACATCCATGTTGATTTTTTTTAATTTTACTATAGCTGCTTATTTCTTATTTTGTAGTGTTTTTCCGATCTATCTATTTTTTGATTGGGCCATGTGATGCAATCACAACTCTTCACATCACTGAGCTCTTTATACGAGCCCACCCTCAATTTGGGTTGTATGATCACTTGATCTGACATCTCAGATCCCTTCAGAGTTGTGTCACTGGGTCTCTTGATCAAATGATCAAGCGGTGTTCATCACTCATCTCGCACCCAAATAGGGCAATTTGATCTCCATCAAATGACCCCTCAATTGTTATCTACCTCGTACCCTTTCGACCCACACCATAGCCAGGTGTAAACTATCGACTTCTCCATTTTGCATCAGTCACCTTACGTGCCACAACCTCCTCTCCGAAACCTTCTTGTTCCTCGATCTACCATTATATTTTCACAACTTCCAAGTTTTCCTCCCTCCTTCCCCTGCTCTCTCGGGAGGTGGCTGAAACCATCTTCTGGGAACCACCAAACTTCCTCTTCTACGCCATCAAAACTCACTCTCCGCTAACTGCCTTCAGACTCCATCATTTGGCATGACCTTCCTCCTAGCACTTCCTACCCCTTGTGATAAAGTTGAGGGTAAACGTTAAGTGATGACAGACATTAGGTTTAGGAAAGATCCTTGTTTTTCAATCGTGTCACAACCACATTTGAAGTTGTTCGATCTCTTCTCGTTTAGACAAGGAGTAGAGATGCGAAGAACTATATCTTTGGAAAATCCATACTAGGCCTGTAGACCACCTTTGTTGTCTTCCTCTTTTCAGTACCTTATTCCCCAAGTAATATGTATAATATTTTTCTTCTCTTTTCTCCCTATTATTCATGCATACACACTCCACAATCATGTGATCTGATCTAATACTCACCATTGCCACTAGTTCTACATCTTCGCGCATCATCCTTCTTCTACTATTCATCCCCATATTGCCTCGACCACCTCAATTCATCTCTTCTCTTGAAAAAAGGAGAACCCACCATCGAACTTCATTCCATAGTACATCCAACAATCCTAGACCATTTCTGACATCCCAATTCACTTCCCTCTTCCCCTTCTTTTGAACTAACCCTAGAAGGACCTTTTTCCTTCATTGATCGGGACCGTATATTGTGCTCTGATCTCAAGCTTCCTCAATGGTGAGTCTTCATCAACAGGAGTATCTTGACTCATCCAACTCTACCTCTACCTTCCTTCGACCTTGTCATAACCTCTAGAAGGTTTCTAGTCCATCAATTGTACAGGAGGAGGACGAAAGAGAAAAATCCTCATCATTGGAGAAATGCTCACATTTCACCATGCAAGGAGGAAAGGGAAGAATGTGATGTATAAAATTATTTCAATCAGGTCTCATTGGCGATGACCTAACGGTGCAAGATCTTACATTCTCTCAGTCCCAAAGAGGTCCTTCAGACCTGGTCTCTAGTGGCCCGAACCTAGGATGAGCTGTTGAGAAGCAGCCATGTGACCTGAGCCTAGTTCCGATCTACAACTGATGCAAAAGAGCTGAGTCACATGATGTATGAATTTTACATGTGTGTCCTCTAAGCTTCTTGATATTGCAGCTAAGTCCCCACTGATTAGGAAAATTGCAAAATATATTGAGTAGTTTATTATAATTGCATTTCAGTTGTACAAGAACCTATTTGTAAGGAATAGTGAGTTTTAATTATTATTTAATTGCATTTATGTACATGTATTGATTTTTGTATATCTTGTGAACCATAGTTCCAAATTTTATGAAACTAGTGTAGATTTAAAGGTCTTTTCATTCTCTTGAATGTGGTGTTGTTGATCTTTGGATTTGATTTGCCCCTCATGCAATAACAATTAGAGAATAAAATTGTCTTTTTAATTTCAGTCTGAAGTTTAAAATTAATTCTCTTATCGTTGTTTGGTCTATCAAGGAAAATGATGCGGATTTTTTGGGTGATGCGCTCAAGGAAAATAAGGCCATACAATTATGGCCTAACTTAATGGGAGCGTGCATCAGCGGGATCTATGGGTGCAATGGCACTTCAGATTGCCAGAAAATGTTGGAACATTTTCGAGTGGAGGCAGGGGATCAATCGGAGCCATGCGTTGGAGGTTCAAGTTGTCAGAATCCGAGAGAACCAAACCAGGTGGAGACGTGTGCGTTATCGGACCCAAATGATAGTCCGCTAGGAGGGATGCCTCCCCTTGCTAAGTTTGTTGCTTGTCGTGCGGATGGAGACGTGTCCAGTGGGGTTGTTCCACTGGAAGATGCCGTACCAGATATTTACGTAGAAGCTAACGATCAAGGGCCAGAGAGTGATTCGTAGGGGGGGAGGATGGTTCGGTGCGTCCTTGGGGGTACAGAGGGAGTTTTGTTGGAGGGAGGAGGGTCACCTCCTTCAGTACAAGAGGGGGTGGATGAATTTTCTTGTGGTTGCACCGAGGAAGCTGTGTTTGAGGCGAAAGGTTTAGAAAACAGGAAGTGTCAGGGTTTGGTTCCTGAAGGACGGTTGGAGAGGTTGTCGATAGGGGGATTGGAGTTGGGTTCGGAGGGTCATGAATCAAGGAGCATAGCTCCGGAGGTGAGGGAGCGTGAAAGTTCGGAGGTCAGGAGTTTTCGGAGGCTTGGTGGGAGTGGTGGTTGGCGTAGTTTGGCTCGAATGCTGGGAAGTTCGGGGGGTCTGACACTGGAGGTGCCAACCGAATGGAAGGACCTCGGAGAAGAGGGGAGGCTAGAATCCATCTTACAGTCAAGCCTGGAGCTGGAGAAAATAGTTTTTAACGATCGGGCTTCGGAGATGGGGGATGACAGGGAGGCCTTAAAGATGGTTAATGGAACAAGCGGTATCGTGGCATGTGAGAAAGCGGCTGGGTTGAAGGTAGATAGAAGGAGGCGAAGGGCAGAGATTGTTAGCAATGTGAGCCCCGGGCGAACCATTTCTACAATAAATGTTATTGTAATGAATAAATTATCAATGAAAGTTATTGATTATTTTTCACTCCCTTTCTGAGATTAATGAATGAATGCACTATAGGGTTCCTCTGTACAATAAGGGTTATGTACCATGGCCAACTTGATGATCATACAGCTGTTGATTCATTGGATGGATCATAGAGGCTGATGCTTGGATGAATATCTAAGGAGTTAGATAGAGGACTCATCAAGCATCATCAAATGATCATTAAGTGATGATCTCCAGTCTGAGTAGGAGATGGCAATCCTATCTCATATGACTGATATCTGACTGACCTCTTGATGCAGGTCCTCTGCATGGGAATAGTGATTCAGAGGTGTCAGGTTAGTTAAGTCAATGGGTTGACTTGACGAGATCGAGATAACCAAAGACCTACGTTGAATACTGTCACAACATAGGCATGCATCCTCTGACTAGAGACAGATGTATTGCTATATGTCTGAGTATGTACATTTGGCAGACCAATAGGTTGATGACCTAATCAAGGTCTATATACCGGCGAGCTGGTGTGCATGTAAGGACATATGAGTAATGCGATCTCTCAAAGGGATCATACAGGTTCACCTGTGAACCGGGAGACATGAGCTCACTCATGAGGTATTGGGACTGAACAAATTCCATGCATGGTCGTCGTGCTTTGGAAGTATGACATGAATTTGAAGGTAAGATATATGCTTTGTGAAAGCATATGATCTATACCAAATCCCAATGACCAAGATTGAGAAACTTAAATGATCTAACTCTGAAGATGACAGTGTAAAAGTGATCTTTATCTTCAGGATGATCATGAGTCTTCCAGTATGTAGGATGTGCAGGTATTAGGAATACCTGAAGGGTGATTTGATCATATACGATTGTATAACCATGACGCTTCCATTCCGAGGGAGTGATGAAACAGGTTTGGATTTTAGTGACTCCTCTCATTAGAGAAGTGACCTAATCTTAGTCCATGAACTGGACATTGATCTGAATAAGATTCAGATGCAATGAGAAGATTAAGTCTACGGTCTTGATTTGATCAAGCATCAGTGGGAGGTCCATAGGATCTGGATTTGAGATATGATCTCAACATCCATGTCACTATACGTGGAACAATATAATCGCCCTGTCCATATCTCCAAGTATTTGAGGAGAAATAGGATTGTTCTTAAATGGTTTAAGAACAATTCCATAAGATCTAAGCAAAGAGAATTTGATAATTAAAAGTGTTTTAATTATCATGATGTATGAGAAATTATCCAATATGATTAAATGTGATTTAATCAGTTTGGATAAGAATAATGTGGATAGAGATATCCAATTATTCATGATATATTATAAATGTGATTTATAATGTATTAGAGAGAGTTAATTATAATTTATATGTGTTGATTAATTATGATGTGTATTGGATGCACATTGTGTAATTAATTAACAATATGAATTACATGTTGTTTTGGGTTGTGAATAAGATTCACAATTTTTCCATGGCAAGATTGCAATATTCTCAAAGATAATTGTGAATTATTTTTGAAGAATAAAAACCCAAATAAATTTGTTGCAAATAAATAAGAGAGATTTCATGGAGATATGCAATCTCATGGATTTCCATGAGATTGCAATCTCCATGCAATCTCATGGGCGGCACACCTTTCCTATATGGAATGGGTGTGTGCCCACTTGGAAGGTACATGGAGATGAAATCTCCATGTGTCTTCTCTCCTTGTTTGTTGGGTTGATTTAGGAATGAATTATATTTGATTTTGTCAAATATATTTTAACCTAAATTTGTTGCTTTTGACAACAACAATCTTAGCCATTGGATAAACATAAATCAATCTCATCCATTGATTTTATGTGTCCCATGGATTGAGATCCATGGATCCCAAAACCCTATAAATAGAGAGGCATGCTTGGCTCTCTCTTTACACATGCTATTGTGGCACAAACTCTCTCTCTCTTTCTCTTACACGACAGCCCTCTCTCTCCCTCTCTTCTTGGTGGCCGTCCACCTTGGTGGAGAGAATCGTCGACGCCCGCACCATCGTGCTGCCGCTTCGACTCTCTGCAGTTCTTTGTCTTCTTGGAGTGCTTCACTCACGAAGGAGACGTTTGATCTCGTGCGACGAGATCAGGAGCAACCGCGCTTGGATCAACTTGGATTGCGAGGACACCGCGACTCATCTCCGCGCTCGCAAGCCGTTACTCCGACGATCGGACTTGAGACAGGAGGTCTCTTTTCGTAGAGACTTGATCAACCACGCTTCAAGAGGTATTGCATTATACTTGCTGTGGTTATTGATGAAACGATTTGAGAATGGTTCTCGGATCATGTGGTTTCATCGGTTTAAAATTTTTTAAATTCCGCTGCATCGAACAACTAGTACGACTAGTCGTTCTTCGTCGTATTCGATACGACGATCACGCTTCCGTGATGCGCTTGAGGATTTCTCCATATCCTTCAAGTGGTATCAGAGCCTTAGGTCGACGGTTTCGAATATGATTCGAAAAACCGAGGACGACTTGGTTTCGTTTAGGTCGCGAAAGTTTTCATCGCATTTGATTTCGCAGATCTGTTTAGTAAATAAATTCGGCACTGTTTAAATTGTTTAAACACGAATTTAATACTTGGATTTTGTTACCCATTAAATAAGGAAACCATAGGAACTGAGTTTGCGTAAATCGGATTTCGTATGCTCTAGTTATGGTTGTTTTAATGGACATGTATGCACTGTTACGGGAACAGTAGATTTTAACATGATTAAAGAGTTAATTACTGTTATCATCTGCCTCGAAATGCGTGCAAATCCACTTAGGTTCTGTTGTAAATCAAGTTAGTAATCTATGAAAATTGAGTTTGCTTAATTTGGATTTAAATTGATTGAGATATGCCAATTTTAGTGAATAGGGGTCTTTACTGAAATTGCATTCCTAATCTAGAACCAAGTGATTGTCAATTAGTGAAATTAATTGTTAATTTCGTGAAATAATCTTGAAAAATATTTGTGAAATATTGAAACATGATTATTTGCCTAATTGACTTGGACCCAACCAATTAATTGATTAAGATGTGATCTAAATCATAATTGGAAACCACAATCTTTCAAACTTGATGCTTGAATAGGATTTGGGAATTTGTCTAGCAAATTTCCTTATAATAAAAAATGTTTTGATTATTACTATATGGTACAATTTCGGTTGAAAAACCGATGATCATCTCAAGTACAAATTAATCAATTTGGCATTATCCTTTCCCGAGGCGGATGTGGTGCCTAGTCGGAGAGCATTGGATTGCGGTTGGAACGTATGTGGTCCGTCCCACTCTCGTCGGTACTGGCCATGACAGCGGGTAGGGCCGGGATAATGTCCGAGGGATTAAGATGTATTTTTCTAATTATTAAAATTCGAATTAATACGTATTTTGAGATATTACCATATATGTATTCAAGTAAAATAATCAAGTTTGATTGATTGAATTGGAATGATAATTAATTTAATATGATTAAATTGATTATGTCCAACTGAAATACTCTAATATGATTAGAGTTAATAATTCCCTTGGAAGAATTAATTATGTGAATGTGATTCACGATAATTAATTAAAATTTGAATATGAGATGGAGGATCACATAAGTGACATCCATGGTCTCCCGTCAAGGCAAAGAGTTTCGTCGCCAGGGATTGCATGTGGGAGACGCATGTCCGAAGTGACAGCTCCTGTGTACAAGCGCATCTGGATCGGACTCTTTGCTTCTCGAAAGAGTAAGGTCGTATGCGTAGTGACCCCAATATCGGATCCTCATATTATTGGGGCGATATTGGATTGCGCATAGCGAGTACTATTCCTGTTGACGGTTGGTTCAATTAACAACGGGTCAACATCGCCTTAGGGGTGGTGGGCTCGGGTGTTAAAGACCGAATTGGGAAATTGCAAGTTGGACTTGCAAATTGGAATGAGTTCCTGCTTTTCTTTATTGGAGTCACAGATTCTCATATTATTGAGATGTGACATTGATAAAGAGGAGATCTCAATTCTTGCTAGAGATATAGCGGTAAGTATATCTCCTATTTTGAAAGTGATTAAGGGAATGAACTTTCAAAGTTGACAATGCAAGAATAATTTGATTTAAAATACCTTAATCAAATGTCATAAATTTGAATATATATTTCTATATTCTAATATAGTGCATTCTTAATTTCAGAAAATGAAGTCTTTGAACCCACTTAGTAGGCTTCTAGAGGTCAACCAATTGACCGGCCCAAATTACTCGGATTGGATCCAAAATTTGGAGCTTGTTCTCTCTGCTGAGCGCATAAGTTATGTGCTATCCGAGGACAAGCATGAGAACCCTAAGTCCAAGGAAGAAAAAGCATTTAATGACAAGTATGATGAAGATCATGTCTTGGCTAGGTGCTATATCCTAGGTTCTCTCTCCAATGTTCTGCAGAAGCAACATGTGGAGATGAATACCTGTCAGGAAATAATGCAGAATCTTAAGGATATGTTTGGTGACATTAACCGCACTCAGCGGTACAATGTTATGAAAGACCTCATTCGCTGTAGAATGCAGGAAGGGACTTCGGTCCGTGAACATGTACTCAAAATGTTTGGGTACCTGTCGGAGCTGGAGACTCTTGGGGCAACGATGGATGCAGACATGCAAGCTGATTTCATTCTGTTGTCATTGCCCAAGTCTTTTAATAACTTTGTAGTGTCATTCCACATGAACAAGTTGGAATTGACAAGTGCTGCTCTCCTTGCTGCATTAAAGTCCGCAGAGGACGTGATGAAGAAGGATGGTCCCAGTGGCAATGCAATGGTTGCACAGGTCAAAGGGAAGCGCGGTCGGAAGCATGGTTCTCGGAAGGGCCCGACCCAGAAGAGAAAGAAGAAGGGACAAAGTGTTGCCTCTTTTTCCAATGCATCCACTCTCATGGCGTCGAAGAAAACCGACGTCTGTCATCACTGCAAGAAGCCGGGGCACTGGAAGCGTAACTGCCCAGATTACCTGAAGTCCTCAGACAAAGGTAAAGCCCCAGCAGGTATGAAATCTACTTTCATCATTGAAACTAGCTTTCTCGTCGGACGAGAAGGAAGTTGGGTTGTAGATTCTGGTGCTTCTGTTCATGTATGCAATTTGTTGCATTTGTTTCAGGAAACTAGGAATCTTGAGGAAGGGGAGATAGTCATCCAGATGGGATCTGATGCAAGTGTTGCAGCAGTAGCCGTCGGGACTTGCAGACTATCATTATCTAGTGGAAGAGTCCTTATACTTAAAGAATGTCTTTGTGTACCCGAAGTCAGAAGGAACTTAATATCTGTATCTAAGCTTGTTAGAAGCGGATATTCTTTCCTTTTCTGTAATAAATTAGTCATAAGTCGTTATGATAAATATATTGCGGATGGTGTTTTGACTTCTGGTGGACTCTATGAATTGTGCATTGATAAATGTATTATGAATGTGACAACCACTAATAAAAACCCTAAAAGATCCAGAGAGGATAAAAATATCTCAAATGAGATATGGCATCAAAGGCTTGGTCATTTGTCTGTTGATAGGATCAATAGATTGATAAAGGATGGACCTCTAGATTTTCTACAGGTTCAACCTCTGCCCACTTGCAAACATTGCATACAGGGTAAAATGACTAGGACGCCTTTCCGTAACAAGGTTACAAGATGCGAAGGTATTATTGACCTAATACATACCGATGTATGTGGTCCCTTCAGTACCGCGACTCGAAATGGATACCGATATTATTTGACGTTTATCGATGACCATTCGCGATACGGGTTTATCTTCCTACTACGTCATAAGTCTGAAACCTTTGAAAAGTTCAAAGAATTCAAGGCTTTGGTTGAGAACCAAATCGATAGGAAGATTAAACGGATTCGATCTGATCGAGGTGGCGAGTACCTATCAGATGAATTCAAGGAATACCTTAAGGAGAATGGAATTGTTTCCAATCTTACTCCTCCTGGAACTCCCCAACTAAATGGTGTTGCTGAAAGACGCAACAGGACCATCATGGACATGGTCCGATCAATGATGAATAAAGCAAATTTACCTCTTAGTTTCTGGGGATATGCAGTAGAGACTGCAATATATATCATGAATAAGATTCCTAGCAAATCCGTGCCTAAGACTCCTCATGAGCTATGGTATGGAACCAAACCTAGTGTTAATCACTTGAGGGTTTGGGGTTGCTTGGTCTATGCGAAGAACGTGGACGCAAGTAAGCTAGAATCTCGCTCTCGTGAGTGCTACTTCATTGGGTATGTTAAAGATGGTATTGGATACCAACTTTATGACCCTGAGACCCAAAAGGTTTTTGTTTCTAGAGATGTGAAGTTTCTGGAGAATGATTTCCTTAAAGGTCAAGACAATAATGAAGTAGAGGAATTCTTTGAATCCCCTGAGGATTCTGAGCTTCCTAGACCAGAAACGGAAGAGATAAATAAAGATGAAACACCCATACCTCTTCGAAGGAGTTCGAGGATGGTTGCACCACCTGAAAGGTATGGATTCCATGTGTCAGGTGAAACTGACATTGATCGTACTTCATTTGATGAAGCACTCGTGGATCAAGACATGGATAGATGGATGCTAGCAATGAAGTCAGAAATTGACTCCAAGCATAAGAATGGTGTATGGACCCTAGAGGATCCACCTAAAGGGGTAAAACCCATTGGGTGTAAATGGATCTTCAAGAGAAAGAGGGGACCTGATGGGAAAGTAGAGACTTTCAAAGCACGGCTCATAGCCAAGGGCTACACACAGAGAGAAGGCATCGATTATGATGAGACATTCTCCCCTGTGGCTATGCTTAAATCCATCCGGACATTGCTAGCTATAGCTGCATATCTTGACTACGACATCTGGCGGATGGACGTCAAGACGGCTTTCCTCAATGGATACCTCGAGGAGGATATCTACATGGAGCAGCCCCAGGGCTTCATGACAGAGGATGGTAAAGTATGCAAGCTTAAGAAATCCATCTATGGGCTCAAGCAAGCTTCTCGTAGTTGGAACATCAGATTTGACGAAACCATAAAGAGTTATGATTTTGTGCAGAATCCTGATGAACCTTGTGTATACAAGAATCTTAGTGGGAGCGCCATTGTGTTCATCGTGCTTTATGTAGATGACATCCTTATCATTGGGAATGATACAGGGATGATGACCAGTGTAAAGATTTGGCTGTCCCATACTTTTGAGATGAAAGATCTTGGAGAAGCCTCTTATATCTTATGCCTGAAGCTGTTCAGAAACCGAGAAAAGAGGATTTTGGAATTGTCACAACATGGATACATTAAGAAGATTCTTGAACGATTCCGTATGGATAGTTCTAAGAAAGGATTCCTATCCTTAAGATATGGTATCCACCTGTCTAAAGGAATGGCTCCTCAAACTGTTGAGGAAAAGAAAACCATGGCTGGATGTCCTTATGCATCAGCCGTAGGAAGCTTAATGTATGCCATGATGTGTACTAGGCCAGATATCTGCCATGCAGTGGGAGTGGTAAGTCGTTACCAATCCTGCTATGGAGAACAACACTGGAATGCAGTAAAGAACATATTCAAATATCTAAGACGGACGCAAGATTACATCTTGGTCTATGGAGATGGTGATCTCCAAGTCTTGGGATATACAGATTCTGACTTCCAATCGGATGTAGATGATCGAAAGTCGACATCGGGGTTCGTGTTCTTGTTGAATGGTGGTGCTATGAGCTGGAGAAGCAAGAAGCAGGACACTACTGCAGATTCAACGACGGAAGCCGAATACATTGCCGCATCGGATGCTGCAAAGGAGGCGGTGTGGTTGCGCAAGTTCGTGCTGGAGCTTGGCGTAGTTTCCTCTGATACTCCCATCCCGTTACTCTGTGATAACACGGGAGCCATTGCCCAGGCAAAGGAACCCAGATGGCATCAAAAGAGCAAGCACGTGGAAAGGAAATACCACATCATTCGAGAGATACAAAAGCGTGGTGACATCATCATCACCAAGGTGGCCTCTGTCGACAACGTTGCTGATCCTCTTACCAAACCTCTAACACAGAAGGTTTTCGACCAGCATGTAATGAGTATGGGTTTAAAGATTGTACCTGAATGGTTCTGAGGGCTAGTGGGAGATTGTTAGCAATGTGAGCCCCGGGCGAACCATTTCTACAATAAATGTTATTGTAATGAATAAATTATCAATGAAAGTTATTGATTATTTTTCACTCCCTTTCTGAGATTAATGAATGAATGCACTATAGGGTCCCTCTGTACAATAAGGGTTATGTACCATGGCCAACTTGATGATCATACAGCTGTTGATTCATTGGATGGATCATAGAGGCTGGTGCTTGGATGAATATCTAAGGAGTTAGATAGAGGACTCATCAAGCATCATCAAATGATCATTAAGTGATGATCTCCAATCTGAGTAGGAGATGGCAATCCTATCTCATATGACTGATATCTGACTGACCTCTTGATGCAGGTCCTCTGCATGGGAATAGTGATTCAGAGGTGTCAGGTTAGATAAGTCAATGGGTTGACTTGACGAGATCGAGATAACCAAAGACCTACGTTGAATACTGTCACAACATAGGCATGCATCCTCTGACTAGAGACAGATGTATTGCTATATGTCTGAGTATGTACATTTGGCAGACCAATAAGATGATGACCTAATCAAGGTCTATATACCGGCGAGCTGGTGTGCATGTAAGGACATATGCGTAATGCGATCTCTCAAAGGGATCATACAGGTTCACCTGTGAACCGGGAGACATGAGCTCATGAGGTATTGGGACTGAACAAATTCCATGCATGGTCGTCGTGCTTTGGAAGCATGACATGAATTTGAAGGTAAGATATATGCTTTGTGAAAGCATATGATCTATACCAAATCCCAATGACCAAGATTGAGAAACTTAAATGATCTAACTCTGAAGATGACAGTGTAAAAGTGATCTTTATCTTCAGGATGATCATGAGTCTTCTAGTATGTAGGATGTGCAGGTATTAGGAATACCTGAAGGGTGATTTGATCATATACGATTGTATAACCATGACGCTTCCATTCCGAGGGAGTGATGAAACAGGTTTGGATTTTAGTGACTCCTCTCATTAGAGAAGTGACCTAATCTTAGTCCATGAACTGGACATTGATCTGAATAAGATTCAGATGCAATGAGAAGATTAAGTTTACGGTCTTGATTTGATCAAGCATCAGTGGGAGGTCCACAGGATCTGGATTTGAGATATGATCTCAACATCCAAGTCACTATACGTGGAACAATACAATCGCCCTGTCCTTATCTCCAAGTATCTGAGGAGAAATAGCATTGTTCTTAAATGGTTTAAGAACAATTCCATAAGATCTAAGCAAAGAGAATTTGATAATTAAAAGTGTTTTAATTATCATGATGTATGAGAAATTATCCAATATGATTAAATGTGATTTAATCAGTTTGGATAAGAATAATGTGGATAGAGATATTCAATTATTCATGATATATTATAAATGTGATTTATAATGTATTAGAGAGAGTTAATTATAATTTATATGTGTTGATTAATTATGATGTGTATTGGATGCACATTGTGTAATTAAGTAACAATATGAATTACATGTTGTTTTGGGTTGTGAATAAGATTCACAATTTTTCCATGGCAAGATTGCAATATTCTCAAAGATAATTGTGAATTATTTTTGAAGAATAAAAACCCAAATAAATTTGTTGCAAATAAATAAGAGAGATTTCATGGAGATATGCAATCTCATGGATTTCCATGAGATTGCAATCTCCATGCAATCTCATGGGCTGCACACCTTTCCTATATGGAATGGGTGTGCGCCCACTTGGAAGGCACATGGAGATGAAATCTCCATGTGTCTTCTCTCCTTATTTGTTGGGTTGATTTAGGAATGAATTATATTTGATTTTGTCAAATATATTTTAACCTAAATTTGTTGCTTTTGACAACAACAATCTTAGCCATTGGATAAACATAAATCAATCTCATCCATTGATTTTATGTGTCCCATGGATTGAGATCCATGGATCCCAAAACCCTATAAATAGAGAGGCATGCTTGGATCTCTCTTTACACATGCTATTGTAGCACAAACTCTCTCTCTTTCTCTTACACGACAGCCCTCTCTCTCCCTCTCTTCTTGGTGGCCGTCCACCTTGGTGGAGAGAATCGTCGACGCCCGCACCATCGTGCTGCCACTTCGACTCTCTGCGGTTCTTTGTCTTCTTGGAGTGCTTCACTCACGAAGGAGACGTTTGATCTCGTGCGACGAGATCAGGAGCAACCGCGCTTGGATCAACTTGGATTGCGAGGACACCGCGACTCATCTCCGCGCTCGCAAGCCGTTACTCCGACGATCGGACTTGAGACAGGAGGTCTCTTTTCGTAGAGACTTGATCAACCACGCTTCAAGAGGTATTGCATTATACTTGCTGTGGTTATAGATGAAACGATTTGAGAATGGTTCTCGGATCATGTGCTTTCATCGGTTCAAAATTTTTTAAATTCCGTTGCACCGAACAACTAGTACGACTAGTCGTTCTTCGTCTTATTCGATACGACGATCATGCTTCCGTGATGCGCTTGAGGATTTCTCCATATCCTTCAGAGATCATGGAGGAATTGGAGCGGCAGTAATCCATGCAAACAGCTGGATTTTCTTCATTAAGAAGGGTTAATCGTTTTAGTCCGTTAGACCGTGGATTCGCAGAATGTTTGGGGGTGGTTCATCCACAACACATTAAGAGGAGCTCCGTGGTTACTTAATGAAGCTATTGTCATGGAATGTTAGGGGTCTTGGCAGACCCAAAAAGCGCATGGGTGTTGGAACCTTAATCCGGGAGGCAAAAGCGAACATCTTCTTGTTGCAAGAGACGAAATTGTCACGCAGTCTGATAGAGGTTGGCTATGAGCTGCGTATTGGCCGTGGTTTTCAAGCTGTTGTCATAGAGGCTAAAGGAGCGGCAGGAGGACTGGTCACAGGGTGGAAGGATAGTGATTTTGAGGTAGTTGCGGAGTGGAGGTCCTTATTCTCTCTCTCGGTGCGTCTCAGAAGGCGGGCAGATGGCTTCATCTTTCTGGTGACAAATGTTTATGGACCTAATGGCAATGGAAGGGGTTCTTTAGCAGCAGAGCTAATGCAGTTCTACTCAGAGCATAACGATGAGATTTGGATGGTAGGAGGGGATCTCAACCTTACGCTTTTACCCGATGACCGCCCTAGGAGGGGGTGGGAGAGATGTAGGATCAGCCGAGTTTTTGGAAATGGTACATTCTCTGGGACTATCAATTATTGATGCGGCAGGATGTGCTTATACTTGGCGCAACACAAGGTCAAGATCGAGACTGGACAGATTTCTACTCTCTATCGAAGGAGTGGAGAGGTTCCCTCTATCTCGAGCTTGGGCTCTTCCACGGGCACACTCAAATCACACACCAATTATCTGGTCTTCAAGTGAAGAGGAAAGAGGGAGGTTCTTATTCCGCTTTGAGCGGTCTTGGATGCTTGAGGAGGGCTTCAAGGAGCTGGTTGCAGATCGGTGGAGGAGCTGGAGTCCGGAGGGTTCTGCGGTTTCTCGTCTGGCAGCTAAACTGACACTACTTAAGTCTTTTGTGAAGGACTTTGGACGAGAGGTGCAAATGAAGAGGAGGGACAAGAGAGGGTACGCTCAGGAAGAAGTTTTTAGGTTGGATGATCTCGATGATTTAAGGGGCTTGGATCAGAACGAGATGGCAGAGAGGTCCAGGCTCATGGAGGTAATTATGATGGAGGATCGAAAAGAAGAGGTGGAATGGAGACAAAAGTCCAGACAAAAATGGCTTAGAGAAGGCGATGCGAATACCAGATTCTTTCACTCCATGGCTTCTGGCAGAAGGAGGAGAAATCGAATTCATGAAATTGAGGTAGATGGAGAGAGGTATTCAGGAGAAGCACAAATTGGCAGTGCACTGAGAAGTTTTTTTATAGAGGCGTTGCGGACAAGGCAAGGGGATGGGTGGGGGTGGTTAGGAAAGGGGGTGAAGGCTTTGACACCGGGGCAGGCGGAGATGCTGGTGAACTCCTTCTCAGAGAGTGAAGTAAAGAATGCAGTATGGGGGCTGAACGCAGATGGGGCGCCTGGGCCGGACGGGTTCCCAATCTTTTTCTACCGAGAATTTTGGGACCTCCTCAAGGGAGAGATAATAGATGTACTAGAAGAATTCAGGGAAGGCAGTAGGGGGTTTGAGAAGATTAACAAGGCTTTATTGTTTCTGCTCCGAAAGAAAGATCACCCGGCAAGAGTAGAAGACTACAGACCAATAGCTCTTTCCAACGAACCTCATTGTGGCAAAAGTTCTAGCAAACAGGCTCAAGAGGATTATGGATGCCATTGTTTTGGAGGGTCAATCCGCGTTCATTCCCGGACGTCAGATGGCAGACGGGCTAGTTATGGCATCAGAAATTTGCTTAGAGTGGAGACGGAAGGGTGCAAAGGGGGTTCTGTGGAAGATTTATTTTTCGAAAGCTTATGACTATGTGGATTGGAAATTTTTGTGGGCTTCGATGAGGAAAAGAGGGTTCCCGGATATCTGGGTGGCATGGATGAAAAGATGTATCACCACAACTTCCTTCTCAGTTTTAGTTAATGAGAGACCTGAAGGCGGTTATTTCCAGCCACAGAGAGGTGTAAGGCAGGGTTGCCCTTTATCACCTATGCTTTTTGTTCTGGTTGCAGATGCACTAGCGGTTCTGTTCAAACAAGCGGTCGATGGAGGGTGGTGTGAAGGATTTTGCTTGGACGAGATATCTGTGCCGTTGTTGCAGTACGCAGATGACACGATACTTTTCCTTGGTGGAACGGAAGAGATGAACAGTCGTGCTGCTCAGTTGTTGGACATTTTTAGCAGTTTGTCTGGGCTTGAAATAAATTTGCAGAAATCAGTCGTGATAACTTTTGGGTTGCAGAACGAGGATAGGGAAAGGGTAGTAGAATTGCTTAGATGCCCGTTGGGCGACCTACCAATTAACTACCTGGGACTTCCATTGGTGGCAAACAAACTGACAACATCAGATTGGGAGGCGATCATTCAGAAGATAGAGCTCAGATTGGCTGGGTGGAAGGCGATTACCTTATCCAGAGGTGGGAAGCTGGTCCTACTGAAGCATGTCCTTTCCGCCATCCCGACGTTCTTTTTCTCGACTAGGTTGATGCCGGTGGGAGTGAGAAAGAAGATTGAAAAACTGATGAGAAGATTTTTTTGGTCAGACGGGAAACAACAAAAGTCAGGCATGCATCTGGTGGCCTGGGAGGAGATAACGAGACCCCGCGACCAGGGGGGTTTGGGAGTGCGGGATTTGATGTGTATGAATAAGGCGCTGCTAGCAAAGTGGGTTTTGCGCATCTGGGGCCCATCGTTGGATCTGTCAGCAAGGTTGATGAGAATGATATATGGGGTTAAAGGAAGATTAGAGGCAGGATCTTTTCGGTTTGAGTCATCCTTATGGAAAGGGATACGAGAGGTCTTGATGCTTGTATGGACTAGACTAGCACCGAAACTAGGGGATGGGAGAGGTTTCAGATTTTGGAGAGATGATTGGATGGGAGAAGGCCCTCTGGAGTTACATTTTCCAAGACTTTTTGCTCTTTCAACTGCGAAAGAGGCCACTGTAAGGGAGTTGGCTCTCGATGGAGAGTTGGAATCGACTTTTGTTGCGAGTCTTTCAGACAGAAGAAGGGAGGATTTGGAAAGATTTTGGGCTATGGCCCCTTTTCCAGATGAGTTCCAACAGGACAGGGATCATTTCAAATGGACAGGTAGTAAATTTTCTGTCAAACGGCTTTATGGGGAAATGAGAAGTAGAGGTGAAGCTCAGGACCCGGATTTGTGCAAGGATATGAAGATTATCTGGGCAAGCAAGATACCGAATAGGATAAAAGTTTTTCTGTGGTGCCTAAGGAGGGGCAAGCTCTTGGACAAGGACAGGAGGGCAAGAATTCTGGGCGTACATGATGCTATTTGTGACAGGTGCGGGGAACAGTCAAAGACCTCAGATCATCTCTTCTTCGCTTGTGAATCCTCGCTAAAGGTATGGAGAGATTTGGCAATCTCATGGGTGCATATGAGTAGTTCAATGACCTTTTGGGAGGGAATAAGGAAAGTAGGAGGCAGCTCAACTGATAATGTTGCAAGACCTTTTGGAGCATTGTCGGCAATCTGGATGGCGAGAAATGAGCATCTTTTTAGTAATCAGAGGTTTTATACGGAAAATGTTGTGTCTCATTGTAAGGCTCTCTTTAATATTTGGGAGTCAAGGTAATGTACCATGTATCATTTCCTTATATATTAATATATTGATTCTGCGGTGACTCCCACCTTGGGAGCTCACCCTCTTTTACATAAAAAAATCAGTCAAACTAATTAATATTAAATAATTTTATTCTGAAAAGGAAGGAGAGAAATGTTTATGGGATAGTTATTTCCAGATTAAATATTTATTTAAGGTGTGATTGCATTGTTAATCATATTACTTCATTAAAAAGGTATTAATTATTGCTACCTTATGGCATAAATTTTTATCCTTCATTGAATTGATTCATCAATTATTATTCAAGTGACATATTATTTAAATAGGAGCTTTACACTGGTCGTGCATTATACTGTGTTGCATTAGCATTTGTCTTCAATTATTATATTTGCATTTTTTTTACATCCTGTTTGCAATGTATCTTGTTTGCATCTGCTTGATCCATATCACTAATTAATCGCTTATTAATACCAACATTAAATTATGTAATTGTCTGTATCCTTATGTTCAACCGTTGACTTACTTGGGGTAAATTTAAGCTAAGTCGCTCTTCATAGAGACTTTCTCACTTGGCTCTGATTGAGAGCTGATTGGCTGAATTACAACAAATACATATTATCATTGCCAATTAGCGTCTCATCAAGGTGATGATACCTCCTTGCTATTCAATTGTACTCATACATTCATCTAGTTTTGGTTCCTCAACAGAAAGCGGTTCTCCTGGACTTAGTTCTAAGGTTAAAATGTCAAAATTAATTTCCATATGCTTCTTCCATTTCTATAGAATATCTTCAGACACATCATATATATGTTTGGGTTCTGTCTTTAAATTGTCATGACCACATGGATAATAACCTCCTACAGTCTCATGTATAGGTCATCTTTCCAAGTTTCCTTGAGTAGTATATGCATTTGTCTTAGCATTAATTTGTTTAAGCATTCAATTGACATTAGAATTGGTATATGCATTAAAATGCCTCCTCTCTAAGGTTCCTATTTTAAGAATAATTTCTCCACCCTTGGTTTCTAATATATCAAAATAATCGAGTGTCGAGCATATAGAGATCTAAATTTCACATTATGAGTTTGCAGTTTGAAATTGTATTTGATGAGGGAGAGTTATTTCACCATTTCTCCCACATTTGTTGTCAAAGTATGCTCACATAACAGAGCATCTGAATTATCTGACTTCTGAATCGATCATGGCTTGTTGTCCGCTTTTGTCTCAGCCATAGTCCCTTGATGAAAGCTGGATGTTTTGCTCGAGATGGATCTACATGACCTTGGAGTTGTACTCAACTTTTCAATTTTGATTGCATGATTGCAAATGCTAAATTACACTACTTGTATGCACGACAACATTTTTCCCCTCACATTCTAAAGGGTCAATTTCCATTCTTTTCATTTTATGCCTTGATTTCTCGATATCAACTTCTTTCTTCTCATTGTAGGCTTCAGTTTGTAAATTAGCATCTGATTTTGTATTTGTTTGTCAAGAGTTAGTTGGTAAATTTATCTAAGTCATTGTTATTGATATTAAGATTCAGAACTTCATCGATGATAGGCTGACGAGATTCTTCAACGAGTATTGATATTGGATCTTGTAGATTGGTGTGTGAACAGACATTAAGCAAGGACCATCTTGGAAACACATAAGCAAACACATGGCTCTGTATTTACAATAGATGAAAGATCCGCAACTTCTACTATAGGCTAGGAAATGGCAATTTCAGCTTCTTTTTCTTCATGGTCTTCACATTCTACACTTTGTCCAAGTTCATGTTGTTGCATAGTGTCTGATGAAGTTAAAGGCATCCAACTTTGTAATGACCAAGTTTAGGGCATGAATGCTTCAAGTTTCAAAATTACATGAACACAACATAAGGTACAAAGTATGTCTCTTCTAACAAATATTCTTAAGCAAGATAAATTCTATACAAGCCTAAAACACAATCCACAATGGGTAAAATAAGTGGTTTCTTTGTCTACACAATAGCATAAATTAAGCACCATTTTTTTAACTAGAGCATATACCAAATATCTTCTGACAACATATTTGATCACAATAATCAGAACATCCTCATAAGATGTATAAATTTCCGTGTTCTCATTGCTAATAGCAATGGTATTTTATATGTTGGATCTGATAGCAATAGAGGATTCTCATCATCGAGATTCAAAGTGGGTACTTTTCCTAGGCTTGCAATAGATTTGGACAATCTCTGGTAAAAACTCCACCTGTGCTTATCAGTTGCGACTTTAGCATATAGATATTGATAGAATAACAAAATTGTTACTATATCAAGAAGTATCTATTGGTAATAATTAAATAACTGCAAAGCATCTTCAAAAATCCTTTAGAAAGTTATTGAACCTTCCACTTGAATGTATTATATAAGTAATTGCTAAGATTTTCGTTAAGATGCTTTCACATTATTTGTTAACATGAAAATAGTGTACATATTTCTCAAAAATTTGTAGATTTTGTACTCTTATAAGCACAAAGATAATCAAGGATGTATTGTAACACAATTATTCATTATGGTCATCAATATGTAAATTGGAATTACATAAACGTGTGTAAATATAAGAGGATTCTTTCAACGAGGATTTATCAAGGATAGAGTAAATTTATCATGAATGTTCGACTGTAGTTAAAGAGGATACTTTTCAACGACAATAGTTAAATGAAAATAATATTTCCTCTTTCTTATACTTGAAATATATTATTATTATTATTATTATTATTATTATGGATTAATAACTATAATATCCAGGAATAACTATGGCTGTATAATCAAGACTTAAAGGCTAGGATTTGACATCAAGGAATAACGAGGAAGTTGTTATAAAATATTGGTTTTGTAAAAACCATAAAACTTATAAGAAAAATTAGAACATTTAGTTTGAATATAAGGCTTAAGATGGATGGCTAGTTGCTAACTCTAAAATTAATAAAAAGGAATATTTACTGTGACAAAAATGATTAGTTATGAAGAAAAAAATTGAAGAATAAAGTATTCAAACAATTGGAGTATTTGTTATATACGTCATATGTATGGGAGATGGGTAAATGGATCTCTCTAGAATCCATTTACCCCATCCAATCTTTAATCCCACATCTATCGGTTTGGAGATGTGGATACTCCATGCGATTCTGACTTCACGCTAGCGAGTTGTAGCCTGCAATCCGAACTGAGGGCGGGTTTTTGGAGTTAGCTCACCCTCGCGGGATCGCGATCCTTTGTCCTGTCAATTGTAGCATGTGTGTCGCCTAGGGATAAGGGGCATGATGACTTGATGTCATCCTCACCTTCCTCTGTCTTATCACTTTCCAAGGTAAAAGGGCGCCAGACTAGATAGAAAAATAAATAAATTGGGAAATAGTTCCAATAAAGGGAACCGGAGGACCATATTCTTCCCCAATCTGAGTTCTGCTTAAGTCTCGAATGAATTCAAGGACATATTCAAAGAAATTTTAACCGTCGTCGGAATGGTTTGTGGATTCCGAACAGCTATAGTGACCAAACCTAATAAGATAGCAATATTGAGAGAAAATTGGATTTTGTTAGACAATGTGTGGTTGGTAAACAAGGATCCGTTTTTTAGCAAGGTACGGAATGCATCGTCAAATATTCAATATGATTCCACAAGATCCATTTTCGTTCAAGTAGTAGATTCTAGCCAATTGAAAGGATTTTCTGATCAATCCAGAATGTGTCCCTGGGTACTCCTTTGTTATTTCGTCCAACAGTAATAGTTCTTCTAATTCTATGAATTTTTCTGGAATGTTCTTCTCTTGAATATCATTCAAAAAAGTTTCAGATTGCCGGGTATTCCACCAATTAGTAATCCAGGGTTCCAGACATTTATTAAATAATATAGAAATCCACCAGGGCAAAAATACTATAGATGCAAGATAAAGAAGAGAAGTCAATGCGTTCTTTCTTTTCACTTTTCATCTGTGAATTGTTTATGAATTTGCTTCATTCATCGACTCTATCTGATATTTCTTTGAAGCACGAGTTCTATAACAAGGTATGGAACCTATAGATCTATTTCCGATTTTTGTGTAATTATTTAGTCTTTGAATATAAAAGAAATATAGAAATGGAATGTAGTACCAAGTACTTCATGGCGAGCTCTAATATGATCAGATGTATAAGTAAGCATCTCTTGTAAAATATGAGCAACAACAAATCCCTCTAAAGCCCAAGCTTCCATTTCTCCCACTCGTTGCCCCCTTGCTTGGCCTTCATCTAAGGGGTAGTTGTGTAACAAGGGCGTAATGCCCACTAGAACGCCCATGGATTTTATCGTCAACTTGATGAATTAATTTAAGGATATAAGACTTTCCTATTAGAACAAATTGTTCGAAGGGATCTCCTGTTCTTCCATTAAATATTCTGCTTTTTCCCAGATACTCGGGTTCAAATACCCATGGATTTGTTGTTTTCTTACTAGCCTCATATAATTCAAAAAACACTAGTTTTCTTGAAGCCTCTTGTTTGTATCTCTCATCAAAAGGTGCTATTCTATAATGTCTATTTAACGGATCCCCCCAGCCCCAACGAGCACTTTATTTTGTTGCCTCTTATGTACAAACTAACAAAATATAAATAATTATTTTTTTTCTTTGTACTTCAACCTTTTGATCTTTATTCTTCATGTAGTATCTTGGTATTTTGCTTCAGCAATCATTCAATATTCTGCAGCAATCATCATGTACAAAAGTTATTTACATGAAAAAAAACATAAGCATCCACTAAAGAAATCACTCAGCTGAATCAACTTGAACATAAGTGGTCGAATTCAGTCTAACATGAGGGTCCAAAAAGTTATGCATAGCAATGTTATGGTTCCCAAGTCTATAGATGTTGTGTTTTGAAGAATTGGATTTGTCATCCAAAAGGGATTGACGGTGTAGCTTGTTGCCCATCTCCCATCAATCTCTATGTGATTGAAATATACTTCATCTACTTGTTTTTTTGTACATTGATGATATGCTTACTAGTGTTAGTAACATATCAGATTCCAAAAGCTTAAGTAATTAAAATAACTGATGTTCATCGTAATCTTCATAGATATTTATAAATTTTCAATTATTCTCATTGATTTTATGTATGCTATGAATGAAACTTAGCATCAAGATTCATTATTAGTCCCTATACTCTCTTTGCGACTTCTCTCAAAAACTTGATCTGTAGTTTTCAAATAACAGTCGGCATTTTATTCTCATAATTATAGGATATATTGTTGCTATATTTTGATTATCAATTAGTAACTCTTAACTACTATTATTATATCCTTGATCTTCATTTTAGAATACATGGTTCTATTTTTAGCCTTTTGATTAATTTTATCACCCTTGTTTTAAGTACAAATATAACCTTTGTGAATTTGTTAAAGACAATCAATTTTTTGTAAATTATTATTTTGTCTTATTGGTCTTACTTTGAAAAAAACAAACAAAATTTATCTTTTTTGTTGATATTATACGATCCAATAGTATCAATTCTGTAACAATTATAATTTGAACATCAACTATTAAATAACAATACTATATTGCAATAAATCTCTATTGCAATAAAAATTAACATGAAATAAAAAATAACAAATTAATGAAATTACATGATAGATCGTTTTTTATTACTATTTCAATATTGACAATTTTCTCCATATGCATGAAACAAGTACATAAAAATACGTAGAAAATTATAAAAATATTCACACAAAAATAATACATTGTGCAATTAGGAAACATGGATGAAAAGGCCATAAACCGAACTTCACATAGCAATCTTCTCCATATGAACCCAAAATTCATCGAACTTGCATACATTGTATTTAAAATTAAATTATCTATCTAATAAAGGTGACTTCATTTAAAATAGAGTTCATATGCAAAAGCCAGCTTTATGGGGTACCGCTATATTATATCTGCATATTTTATTCATATATAAAATTTTTTATAATGTTACTTTTCATATATTTTTTAAATACATGTAAATATTATTTTAAATACACAAAAATACAAGTATAAAATAAAACTATTGAAAATGCATTAAAATAAAGCACAGAATATAATATATGTACTATACAGATAATGTAGATACTTATATTTATTTAGGTATATAAATGAAATCAAGAAAAATAAAGCTAAAATATAATAATATATATTTAAAGATATTATAAATATTTACAATGTGTACATATCATAATAATGTTTAAAATATAAAAAAATAAAATACTTATAATATAGGTAAACATACCTATGTATAAACGTGAAAAAATTAGCACCGAAAAACAAAGCTATAAAAATAATAAAAATATCATAAAATAGTTTATAAAATTAGAAACATTTTTTGTTTTGATTTTTAATTAATAAATTAATCTACTACTTATTATAGAATTAATAAAGATTTGTGTACATTCTTTTTCCTGATTGATCCTCCTCGACCAATCATGACCCTTGGACTGTTGACCCGCAATTCAACTCACTTCCCTTCTTCTGACTTCTGTCAGAAGTCACGAGCTCCCCCTCTTCTCCATTTTCTTAGTCTTCCTCCATTTGTCCCTTATCTCTAGAGCTTCCCCCATCCTGCAGCCACCACAACCCCAATCTACGACAAATCCATAAGCTCCATCAACCCCTCACCATCTTTACGCAGCCCACCTCCAAAGGTCGTCAAACGTTCTATGAATAAATAACCCACATTAGCTTCCATTTTTATTTTTATCCTTCTTCCTTCTTCGTAACCCCACTGGAACCATTGGGTTGTGTTCCTGGTGATAACAGGAGTTGCCCCAACCTGTCAGCATGGAGAAGAAGAGTCTGAAAGTGGTACACTATTATCGAGTTTCCGAACTCCGACATGGTTGACGAATCCATGATTCATCATCTCAATATGCTGATATTAGAAAAATCCCCAAGTAAAATCTCAAATAAATGTCTATAAAATCAATAAAATAATAAAATGACTTTTGTAATTACATCACACTAATTATTGTATACTATATTGTACAAAATAAATTAATAATAAAAAGCCGCAAAAATAAAGGAGGTTGTCACCTGTAATTAGCCCGAAATTTTATGTATTTTTAAAAACATCATTTCAACTCCTTTTCGACTAATTCTTTATCTAACTTTTTTATGAAAATGTAAATAAAAATCAAAAATATAAAATAAAATTTCATCACAAATAAATACTACAAGAACCCAAAGAGAAAAAGACGTAAAGTCCAACTTCTGGACCAAATTCCGCTCAGTATGAACTACAAATTAACCAAACTCACTTTTAATGTTTAAGTTAGAAAATTATCTACCCAACAAAAGTGATTTCATTAAAATCAAAGCTCATTTGTAAAATAGGATTTTTGGGACCTAGGTGTACATTGTATATAGTGTAAATATTTATTCTTTCTTCATTTTTTATTTACTTTTCTTAATTTCTAGAAAATCCAAAAAATCATTATTGTGTTTATTTTATTTTTAATATTTTTTTATTTTTTTGTAAATATCTTTTATTAAAGATACAAAAAAAATTAAATTTAGATAAGTAAAAAAACATGTACATATTGTTTGTCTTGTTTTGTAAATTCATAACTCTTTTTCTTCTCTTTATTTTATTGTATTTTAGTAGCCTACTTTATTTATTTTCTTTTCTTTATTTAAGTTTTATTCTCTATAATAACCTCCCATTCGACTCCGTCTCCTCTACCATTTTCTTATAACCTCCATTTAACTCCACCAACTTTTTAACCTCCCACTTAACTCCATCATTCCACCACCTTTTCTGACCTCCATTTTCTTCTCATTATACATATCATTCTTCTCATATTTGCCTTTGATCCACCTTTATGTGAGAGAGAATTGAGAGCTTCAAGCATTCATTTCAGTGATAGGGAACGACGAAGTAAAGCGGTGACCGCTTCCTCTTCGGTGAGATCTGTTGGTATTTTGACCAACATTGCAGCCACCCCTACAGGATGCTCAAACTCATCACTCATCGGTGATTCGAGCGAAGACCATAATTCTCATGAGCACACCATAGGTGTCTCCTTCCATGACAAATAGTTTTTCTTTTCATCATTGGTTATCATTTCTATTTTCATTATTTTTATCACATCAGATCATCACCCACCCATACACCTTCAATTATTTATTTGTTTTTGGCATATTACCATCACCACGTCATCATATTTGCATCCTTTGTTTACTCCCTATTAAAAAAACTTAAAAATTTTAAAAAATTAAATTAAAAAACCAACTTAATACAATAAAAAAATAAAAAAACAAAAACAAAAAAAGAGGGCAGCAGCAGGCCGCCCACTGCCCCCTTCCAGCCATCGCCACCAGCGACGATGCTCCTCCTGCCACGAGCTGACTGCCACCTCCAGCCGGCTGCCTCCTCCCACCCGCGGTCGTCCTGCACCATAATATGTGCCCATGCGTGGTCGTCGCCACATTCCTCCTGCATTGCAGCTTCCTCGATGTCCGCCAACCGCCAAGCATTGCTGCCAACCCTTTTCTCCAACGTCACGACCCCACGTGCGACCATCCCGACTTTAGGCCGCCAACCGTTGCTCCTTCTCACGGTCGCCCTCCATGCGTTACCCCCTTCCCCCATCTTGATCAAGCCTTAACCTAGTCGTCTAGAGGAAGAAGGTCTTCATTTATTTTTTTATTTATTTTGTAAATATTGCACATTTTATCCTACATGTTTCAATATATAGAGAGTAGTCTCTGTGCATAGTTTGTTTGTACATTTTTATTTTATGACTTTGAATGGATAACCCTGTGTTTATATTTTAATTTTGACCTCAATATTGTACATTTTATTTAATGAAAATGTCATAGGTTTGAGCAATTAGTTCTCTATTATCTGGATATTTATTAGGATTTTTCTGAGTTTGGATAATTAACTAAAATTATTTTATTGAAAAATAATATATTTTACCCAATAAAAGATCTTAAATTCATATCTAACTCATGGTTGCTCCAGAAATTCCTAAAAAAATTAGAAATGATGCCTCAAGAAATGGTTGAATTACTATCCAAATTTCATATTAATTGGTGTTATATTGTGCTTTCAATAAATTATGGAGTGATTTTAGTAAATGATTTTTAACTAAATCCACTCTTTTTTTTGCAAAATTACAGTCATGGGTTGCTTGTTAAAATATCGTCTTGAGGTGATTAGCTCTCTGGATGAATTGACATTGTCGATTTATTAAGAATTAAATATTTGCACTCACTCTATTTTAATAAAAAACCATATAAAATTCATATACTCTCAAAAAATTCCAAAAAAAACTATTGTACTCTCATTTCGTCATGTTTAAGTTCTACTAATGTTTTCATAATTTTTGCATTCTATTTGTAAGAAAAATTGCGTAAAACCCCATAAATAGTTTGCATTTTTCATTAGTTTATTTTAACCCATAAAATTCCAAAAAATGTGTTTTACATTCTTCACTGGATTAGGTTTTTAGGAAAAATATAATTTAGCTAAATTAGATTAATTTCACATTAAAATTAATTTTGTTAAGTTGTGTGTTTTCTTATTAACTTAATTCACTTGCATTTGGCATTCGCATTTAATTTTGCATAAAAAATACAAAACAAATCCGTAGTAGAAACCTAGACCAAAGTTTTCTGAATTAACACAAAGTTGTTCCTTTGCCTCCCCGTGTTCAACCCCAGACTTGCTCAGGATAGAAATTTTAACCGAGTCCTCTTTATAAAGACATTTGATTCGTTTCTGTATGATTCGCAAAGTACTCGTAATGAGTACAATTATATCACGTATTTAGTGACTCGTCAGATAGCGTCGTTGTCAAGGAGGCAAATGACTTAGGAATTAATTTGGAAAATTAGATTTAGATTTTCTCTCACTCAGGTAGTTTGACCCCCAAGCCATCTTGTAATTATTCCATTTTTTTCTCTTTGTTATTTTTCCTCATTTTTGTAGATATTTTGGTGTTTGTCTCTCAAACATAAATTTTATTTTCCATGCAAGGTCTCGGTGAACTTGGATTGCATCAAAGGTCGATGGATGTGACGCACGCCAACTGTTAAAGATCAAGGAATTTTTAATTTATTTCGAGAGCATTATTAATTTTTGTAATTATTATGTTGTAATTTTTTAAGTAATTTATCATTTGCAACTGCTCTTGTTTGAGAGCATGTGTATTTAAAAAAAGATTCTAACATTATCTTGTGGTGTGTTGAGACCTGTTTCATTCTTCGGTGAGAGTGGGGCTTAACTTGAGTAGCAAAATTAAAGATAGGCACACGATAGTTTAACATCAAATTTGTTTATGCCCTTCGTAAATTAGTCCACATATATATTATAAGATTCACATATCTGATAAAATTCATAATGAGACTTACATAGAAACATACTACTTAGCTCAAAATTAACTCATTTTCCCCCTGCTAATAGTATATTGTTTAGGTACTATTTTCTCGATCTACATGCATTTAGTGTAAATTTAAAAATTCAATTTTACATAACGCATGGAGAGGTTGGGAGTCACTGTAAGTATAACTTCTTCTGAACATGCATCATTATTTCATGTTTGCATTCTGATTTCCGATTCATCCCTTGTTTTACAACTTAAGATCAAAAGGTAACTTGGGACTGAACGGTAGATGTACCTTGTTATGCTCAGATTAAATTTCAAGTGACAACTTAATTCTAAAATTGAGACTGAATTGAGCAGGTCAGTCAAAAATATTGGAATTAAAAGAACCTTGTTTTACGGGTGCATAAAGCCCTGATTTTTTATTTACTTGCAAGTGAAAGAGAGAAGACGCTATGATAGAGCAATGCCAAGATTTTCATATAGACTACTGGTTCTACAAAAATGATTAGCCACTTTTCAGTGAAGTTCTACAAGTAGTCAGTAAACGGTCTGAATTTCCATAGTAGAGTGGGACGTTTAGAGGACACCCTTTAAGGCTTTGTTCTTAAGAAACGAGTAGCTGTATTTATATGGTCCACACTTACTCCTATACTAGCTGAAAGTGGGAGCAACTAGTCATATGAATCAGAACAATCTATAGGGAAATACGAGAACCTAACATGTCGTTAACCTTTAAAAGATTGCAATCATAGCCAATTAAAATTGACCAGATAATTTGACTAAATCTTTATAACCAATGCGAGGTGGTGAATTTGAGGGTTTGCATTGTGTTTGTATTGTGTGAGTTTACTCTGCATATCTACGTACACCGTATATCTAGTGCCTCATTGAATATTGTAGTCTAAACGGTTCTTTTAAAATCAAAGATGGCTAATTGTGGGGATATTTGTTCGGACTTTGTGAATATCTCCTTGAAACCTCCAAGAAGTACATCTTCAAAGGTTCAGGCGCAACTTGGATGAACCTGGACTCATGATCCTCTTGAGCCCAGGATCACTCACTCTGAAGATGGTTACTCTCAAACCATTCCCTTTCTCTCCTCTCACCTCACTGTTGAAGACCTTTGCCTTGGTGAGAAATCTTCATTCCTAATCAAGACCACATTGTTGATTCAGGCTCTAATAAGATTCAAGTAAAATGTCTCCAAAGAAGAGTGAAGAGGAAGAATAACACACCGAAGTCACGACGAGAATGGTACTGGGCATATTAGCTACATCTGAGCAACAACACACATTACTCAAAGCTCAGTTGGGATAGATCAATGTTGAGTTCGAACCACTAGTGGATGTGATGTACAACCCTGGACTGTATAGAATTCAGAACTATTCGAGTCAGGAAAACCCAAAGTTCATTTTGAGTAGAAGCCGCAGTTTCTAAACTTGTTGCCACATTTTGATGGGAATTTCCTTCTATAGAGCCATACACATTCCTAAGGGATTTTGATCTCATATGTGTAAACCTCAGACATCCTGTGGTTAGCCAGGATAGTATTAGGCTCATAACCCTTCTGTTTGCATTGGGTGGCAAAGTTGATTACTGGGTAAAGAACTTGGGGGTCACAGTCACCACTTATGCCTAGTTCAAGGACTTGTTTGTGAAGAAGTTCTACCCCCTGGTAGGACTGATATGATGAAGACGTGCATTATGAGCTTTTTCCAGTTACCCCATGAAGCCTTCCGTGATGTACGGTAAGGCTTCAAGGATATCGTGCAAAAGTGTCCCTATCATGGACTAGATGATAACATCTTAGTCTAGTCGTTCTTTACAGGTCTCAACCCTGAGATGCATGTTTTAGTGAGCTCTGCCTGTGGAGGCATATATACATCACGAGGATAGGATACCGTATGGAAGGTATTTAAACATATGGTTGAAACTAGCTGCTCACAGATGGCCAACAAGGTCTATACATAATCCCCCAGTTCACTCTTATCTGAAGGGGGGAAGTCAGTTGTAGTTGATCTCTCTTAGGACATGATCCCTATCATGGGGCATTATTGCAGACAAGTTTACAGTAGTCGAGTGTATTTACAGGAGGATTGATGAGTTAGACCGGAGTATCTCCAAATTTCCAAAATAAATGGAGGAGTTGAATAAGAAGGTATCTAAGATAAGGATACCCATCATGACCACACTCGTGTTCCCGTGTACCGAGTTCACCATGTTCAGGAGTAGTTGGTGTCAGGGCAATCCCAACCGTGGGAGCGGGACAATCCTATGCCCAATCTTTCCAGCAACCCCCTCCATCACCAGAGATAGTTCAGGAGGAGCCTCCACCGGGTTGGGAGGTGAATGGAGTATGGTATACTAAGGACCATGTTGGACAGGGAAGTACGGGGGACCGATAGACCTACCATCATCCCCCGACCTTTCACAACACCACATTCACCTTAGCAGCATATCCTTTATAGTAGAGCCTTGAATTTCAGCCACCCTAACAACAACGGCAACATTTCCAGCAGTATGACCAACATGTCCATTACTAGGTAGGCCAGCAGGGCCTGCAATTTCAATAAACACCTCAACAACAAGAGAGGCAGTACCCTAGGCGACAGGGCTAATATTCTCGTTCTTCTTCCCAGTATTATCCCCTTCCTTCTTCGTTTGATCCAATGGATATACAACAACAGATACTCGTAAGCTCTATTCCTACAGGAATGAAATTCATGACTTACAGGTGGATGTCAACCTCATGTCTAGATGTCAAGACGAACAAACAACACTCTCTACCTCAATCATAGCCCAAGTTCAAGCTAAACCCAATATCCTGAACAGATCTAGTTCTAAGAAGCACTTTGGTCAGGTATACTATTCAGCATTTCCTAGATATGAATATGAGATTCTTTCATGTTACGAGGCTAATCACATGTCACTTAGGAGTGGAAGGACCGTGACTGTACCTGACCGGGTGAGGGACACGAGGAGGGGCATCTCTGAAGCTCTACCTGAGGAGTCTTCAAAGGATGGGGAGGAGAGGAAACATATTCTAGAACCCCATCAGCACAACTTGAGGATATATACTCATGGAGCTGAGAAAATAAGGAGAGCGCATATGCAGCATCAACATCATGGATATACTTCCGAGTCTATGGAGGATCTTGCACCTCCGGTTGTGGCAGATACCACTTCAGCTTCTATTCCACAACCTATAGTGTATAGTTTTGACTTCAATTACATGTTGCATCAAAAATATTCATGTATGAAGAACTATGTTTCCTTTAATGCCATGAACAGTCTTTCAGTTCATGATTCAAATTCTTCATCTTCTATATCCCTAGCTTTAATTTCTTTCCTCTGTGCTTTTACAACAGGAAAGTGCATCAAAAAAATTCAGAAAGATGACGCTGATATGACATGACTTTGTAAAGAAAATATCACTATAAAGTAGTTATTTGATGAGTATACAGCAAACCATCCTGCATTCCAGAAATACCTTATGGTGAGATGCACACCTACTAGGGTTAGCGGGAAGAAAGAGGACCAAAAAGTGAAGACACGCATCTTATCATTAGCCACAACATGTTGTCTCAAGAATCAAACATTGCCAAGGAAAAATAGAGACATGGGTGCTCACTATGTGGAGATTTGTATTGACAACATCACGTTTGCATGCACACTCTTGGATAACGGTTCTTCAATCAACTTACTTCCTTTAGCATTATAACAGAAGTTGGAGTTAGGAGGACTTCACAAATACAGAGCTTTACTCTAATTCGCAGACCGTTCAGTGAACAAACCTAAGGGAGAAAGAAGAACATCTTTACCTCGATTGAAGGATAGAACTATCAGGTTTACTTCACAGTCTTGGACATGGAGAGCCCTAATCATCGGATAGAATCTTATATCATTTTCGGGTGGCCCTTCTTTAGGACCACAGACACAACTTTCGATTATGGTACGGGAATGATAAAGTTATGTTCTCCAGACAGAGAAGTAAACCTTGAGATGAAGCACACCAAGTGTCAGCGACCCAATTCAGAGAGTAGTACATAGTACTCTTTTTTAGAGGCAGATTATAGAATGATTAGCTCCATTGGGATTTGAAGATAGGTTCCTTTAGGATAGAGCGAGACCCTTTCATCTGGAAAAGACATAGTGGATGATGCAGTTTGCCAGATGTTGCATGATCTTGTTAGAGATGCATCTACCTATTCCCATGATGACGTATAGATCCATCTGGATCTGTCAATTCCATCTACATTAGAACGATCATGGGACATAGATGATGAGTTGGACGCGGCTTTGGCCGAATTGTCACTTTTCTTTAGCGATTCAACTTTCGATTCTTTTTAGTCGGTGGTGAGTACTACAAAATCTAGCCCACCTTCATGTAGTATGGAACCAAGTTCAGATTCAATTCAACCAGATTTGCTTGACGATACCACATTGCAGGAATTGAAATCACTACCTCCTACACTCAATTACGCCTTTGTTGCAGGATCTAAAGAGAGATATCATGTTTATCATTATCTCATAATTGACTTTAAAATAGGAGTCTAGGTTGTTAGAGGTCTTAGAGAGCAACTGCAAAGTAATAGGCTGGACATTTTCGGATCTCATGGAGATCAACTCCGCTCTCTTCTCGCACCACAATTTTACTTAGGATAATGTGAGGCCTTCTCATGAGTTCCAAAGGAGACTTAACACCAATCTACATGAATTAATGAAGAAATATATTGAGAAATTGTGCAAGGCAGGGTTATATACCATATTTCTGACTCCAAGTGGATGGCCCTGCTTAATGTTGTCCCAAAGAAGTCGAGAACTCAGATAGTCACCAACGAGGAGGGGGTAGATATTGTGACACGAGTACCCATGTCGTGGCCCGTCTGTGTCGACTACAGGTGACTGAATGCTGCGACAAAAAAGACCACTTTCCCTTGCTTTTTATTGCAAAGACTTTGTCCCTAGGCAAAGGTATCGTTGTTCAATGCCAAGTTGAAGATGTTCCATGGGAAGCTCAAATCTAAATGGACAAGTCCTTTTGTTGTTAAGAAAGTGCATGGGGATGGAAGGGTAGAGATAGCTGATCCCACAGATGGTGCACAATCCCATGTGGTAAATGGACAATAGTTGAAGCATTTTGTAGATTTGAAAGAGCAGTTAGTCCAAGTCCAGGTCAACTTCATGCAGAGTGAGCAAGAGCAGATACATCATATTACCCTTCATGAAGATGCAACATCAAGATTCAAAAACTTAAAAGATTCATTCACTCTTGTACATTATCCCTTCTCTATATATTCTCCAGATCACATTAGTTCTTACACTTACTCATGTTCTATACTTAGATTGACCAGAGCCCAAGTATAGGGGGGGGGGGGGGCGATTCCCGTCATGTGTATATACTCATCCATTTCTCCTCTTGACCTTGTTTGCCCCATTTTTTTGCTCTTATTCTACACTTGGGTGGATAGTCTTCTATACTTTTTGCTATTTTAGCACTCCTACACTTAGTAGGTGCTATGTCTTTTTCTTGTGTCTTGTTCTCTGAGGGCATAACACATGCTAAGTATAAGGGGCGTGTATATATTACATATATACTTTACCTAGAGCTTGTACTTTCACGTATTTTTATATATATTATACCATAATTACGGATTGGTAAAACTGGAAAAAAAATCTTTTTCAAAAAAATCTTTTAAAAAACTTTTTCAAAAAAAACATAAAAAACAATTTTATCTTTTCTTCCATTATTTGCTTTAAAAAACAAAAAAAATCAAAAATAATGTGTGTCCTTTCTTAGTTAACTTTCTTTTTCAAAAAAAATTCAACAAAAATCTCTTTTCTTTCTTTATCTGCTTTAAAAAAACAAAAAAAGTTTGTCTTTTTCAAATGAAAAATTAGAAAAAAAACAAAAACCATTAAAAAAACATCTTTATTCTTTTCCTTTCTTTTTCAAAAACATAAAAAATTCACATGAATTAAAATAAGTAAAAAACCTAACTAATGAATTGGTTTAGTCCCAACACTTGCATATTCACACAAGACTAGTGAAGTTCAAGAACACTTGATTTATGAGATCTTGATATTTTGAGTTAACCTACCTTAGTCACTAGGATCTTTAACATAATTATTCACATTTCCCTAGTTTGAAAGATTTGTGTGCTATATTGCACACTTAGTCTCTACCTTAAGAATATGATCAACATCTTACATACACGACTACAATTACGATGAGATGGGTTGAAATTTCACTTGAGAAATCGGGATAAGGGATTTGAATTTGGAATTGATTTTATGATGCTCGAGGATGGGATAAGATCAATGAAGGTTTCATGAAACCTAAGCGTCTGCACCTTTGGCCAGTATGAGAACATATCTCTTGTACTATCTCTTGACATTTACCTATATATAAAAATGTGATGAAATTTAAAAAAATTGTTAATTAATGTGCACAAACTTTTGGTAAAAGCAGTGGATCTAGACAAAATTCAAAAGTAAAGAAAGAAAGAAATGTTGAAAGAAAAGTTCTCACCATAGAAAGTCAAATATCAAAGAGCTTCCACCAAATGCGAGTGCTCCCAACCATTTCAAAGTGTCCGCTTGGTCCATGGCTATTAGGATCAGGAGTCTGACTAGCACCTAAAAAGGGATCTACATTGTATAGTGATAAAAGTCTGGGTATCGAAGGTATCTTATATATTTAAAAGAGACTACCCAATGTACACCTAGGAAAACAAGTGCAGACGACTCCGAATTCTCTCGAGGGACACAGTGATCAAGAAAAAAAATACAGTGTTGAGTTAATAAGACAATCAAGAGGATCCTTATCCAAATGAAAGGTAGAGAAGAAATGACACAATCCTATGCCTTCCATCAACTGGCCTTCAATCTACACTTTTAAGACTGACAACTAAAGAGACGATGGATTGGCTGCAAGAAATGGTTTATTCCCTAGTGTTGAGGATCGGGTTCTTAGAAAAGTCTCTTGGACAGGAACCTTGGGTGAAGTTGTGACTCTACTCTTATAACTGCAGTCCACACTTAAAGTCACATCCCTATTATATATGTATACAGAGAGAGTCTGATGATTAGGGAAATTGGATACCTTTTGACTGGAGCTTGGTTCATCTTAGAATTTTAGGATCTCTAAAATTAAGAGTTCTTGAACATATCAAGTCTTGTATTAAAATCCATGATCATGGATTAATCCAACTTATTCATTCTTTACTTGCTCAAGGACATAAAAAGAAGTATGGGGGGTGATGAATCCACGATTCATCATCTCAATATATTGATCTATAGAAAATCCCCGCATAAAGTCTCAAATAAATGTCCATAATTAACAAATTAATAAAATGACTCTTGTAAATAAAATACACTAATTATTTTATATTATATTGTATATAATAAATTAATAAAAAAAGACACAAAATAAAGAAGTTTCTAACTTGTAAATAGCGCAAAATTTCATGTATTTTAAATAATTTCATTTGAACTCCTTTTCAGATAATTCTTTCTCTAACTTGTTTATAAAAATTTATATAAAAATACTAATATATAAAATAAATTTCATCACAAATAAATACTCCAATATCCCAAAGAGAAAAAGCCATAAAGTCAACTTCTCGACCAAATTCATGCACCGTATGAACTGAAAATTCACCAAACTCACTTTTAAAGTTTAAGTTAGAAAGTTATCTACCCAATGAAAGTAGTTTCATTAAAATCAAAGCTCATTTGCACAATATGGGTTTTGGGACCTAGGTATACATCGTATATAATGGAAATATTCATTCTTTCTTCATTTTTTTATTTACTTTTCTTAATTACTAAAAAATACAAAAAAAACATTGTTGTGTTTTATTTTATTTTCAATAATTTATTTTATTTTTATATTGTAAATATCTTTTTTGGAAAAAAATAAAAAAAATTAAAATTAGTCAAGTAAAAAAAAGATGTCCATATTGTTTGTCTTGTTTTGTAAATTATCCACTCTTTTTCTTCTCTTTATTTTATTGTATTTTAGTATCCTACTTTATTTTATTTACTTAACTTTCATTATCTACAATAACCTCCCACTCCATACAATCTCCTCTACCATTTTCTTATAAGTTCCATTCAACTCCACCAATTTTTTAACCTCCCATTCAACTCCATCATTCCACCACCTTTTCAAACTTCCATTTTCTTCTCTTTTTATACATCTCATTCTCCTTATGCGAGAGAGAATTAAGAGCTCCAACCACTCGTTTTGGTGAAAGAGAAAGACGAAGTAGAGAGACAACCACTTCCTCTCCAGTAAGATCTGTTGGCATTGCAGTGAACATCGCAGCCGCCCTGCGCGCAGCTCGAGCTCATCGCTCGTCGACGATTCGAGCGACGACCATGCTTCTTGTGAGCACACCATAGGAACCCGCTTCCATCATTGATAATTTTTCCTTTCATCATTAGTCATTGTTTTTATCTTCATTATTTTTATCACATCACATCACCACCCAAACACCTTCATTTATTTATTCATTTTTAGCATATTACCACCACCACTTCATCATATTTTCATCCTTTGTTTACTACCTATTAAAAAAAATGAAAAAAAATCAAATCAATTCAAAAAACAAATAAAAAATAAAAAAGAGGGCAGTGGTTAGCTGCCCGCCACTCCCCCTTCCAGCCACCGCTACCAGTGGTGTGCTCCTCCAGTACCAGTCGGCCGCCACCTCCAACCGACTACCTCCTACTACTCGTGGTTGTCTTGTACCACCGTGTGTGCCCGTGCACGGTCGTCGCCACTCTCCTCCCATGGCGTAGCATCCTCGTCATCAACCAATCTCCATGCATTGTCACCAAGCCCTCCTCTCCAATGTTGCGACCCCACGCGCAACCATCCCCGCTCCAGGTCGCCACCACTGCTCCATCGCACAACCACCCTCCATGTGGCATTTACTTCCCCCACCTCGATAGAGCCCTAATCTAGCTGTCTAGAGGAAGGTCATCATTTCTTTTTTTTTTATTTTTTGTATATAATGCATGTTTTATCCTGCATGTTTCAGTATTTTCAAAGTAGTCCATACACATAGTTTGTTTGTATGTTTTTGTTTTCTGACTTTGCACGGGTAATCCTGTGTTTTACATTTTAATTTGTACCTCAATATTGCATCATTTTATTTAACGAAAAATGTTATGTTGTTGATCAATTAATTCTCTATCATCTGGATATTTATTTGGATTTTTGTGAGTTTGGGTAACTAACTAAAATTGTATTATTGAAAAATTATATATTTTACCCTATTTGAGCTCTTAAATTCATATCTGACTGACGATTGCTCCAAAAATTCCAAAAAAATAGAAATAATGGCTTGAAACATGGTTGAATTACTATTGAATTTCATAATAATTGGAGTTATCTTGTGCTTTAAATAAATTGTGGAGTGATTTAGTAAATGATTTTTAGTTAAATCCATGCATATTATTTTTAAGAAATTCCAACTCTGATGGATTAATTATTAGAATATCATTTTGAGATAATTATCTCTCTGGATGAATTAACATGGTCTATTTATTAAGAATTAAATATTTGGAATCACTCCGCTTTCATTAAAATATACATAAAAATCATACACCCTAAAAAAACTCCAAAAAATTGTTGTAGTTCATTTCATTATGTTTAAGTTCCAGTAAAATTGCATTTTTTTATTGCATTTTAACCCATATAATTCTAAAAAATGGTGTTTTGCATTCATCATTGGAATATGTTTTTAGGAAAAAATATAATTTGGATAAATTGAATCAATTTCACATTAACATTAATTTGGCTAAGTTGTGTATTTTCTTATTAACTTAATTCAACTGCATTTTGCATTCTCATTTAATTTTGCATAAAATGTTACACCTAGACCTGAGTTTTTTGAATTAACCAAAAGTTGTTCCTTTGCCTCCCCGTGTTCGACCTCGAACTTTCCCAAGATATGAATTTATGCTGAGTCCTCTTCATAGAGACATTTGATTCACTTCCGCATGATTCTCTGAGTACCCATATTACAACGGCTACAAATTATATCACGTATTTAGAGACTCGTTAATGGTCCTCTACTCCCTAGATATCCTAGGTACGAGATGCTCTTTTTATGCATTTGTAATGCATATTTCTTCTAAGAATCTTAATGTAGTTTTTATTTCATGCAATCATTTATCAGTATAGTTTTTTTCCAAGTTTTAAGTTAATCAGATCTTAGAGCTCCGAACACTGTTACATTGGCAAGAACCGCCTTGTTTCGACTCCACTCCATTATCATCACACTCCCTAGCATCTGCTCCATCATCTCGACTCATCCCCCAACTCTGGTCTTGCATAAATCAGGGATTTCGATGCTCCATCTTTTCCCATCATTGGAGCATCTCCATATCCTCCATTTCATTTGCTAAAAGATTCAATATCTTGTCGAGAGACTTGCTCTTGAGCCATAGAAACTTCTTGTGTAGGTCCGAGGTTCAATAGGGCCATGTGAGCAAAATCGAAGCTGGAGTTGGTTCCCCAATCGCCTAAACTAAAGAACCCTCTAGATCCCCATCTCTGGGACCTAGATTCCATTAAAGGCCTCCTGTAGAAGCGGAGGAGCCCTAAGAAGGAGCTAGGCAGATTAGAAGCCTAAGAGCCGACTGAGCGAGACATAGGACTGGATCAAAGTTCATGGTATAAATTGTACTTCCATATTCTTCTAAGGTCCTCGAGGAACTTCAGATCAAAGGAGAGGCTTATATATAATGTGGGTCGTCCAATCACGTTGAATCATTGTGCCCCCCTATGTTGTTGATGCACTTAAATGGCACCACGTGGATGTGCCCAAGATCGTTGTATCATGCACATAAGAGGGTAATTTCCTGGAAGACCTCTCTGCCTTTTGCTCTTTTGTATTTAGACTTGTAAATATCTAAATTAAAGTAATATTTTGTCGGTTAATTATAAATAACGATATGAGCATTCTTTTATTTTTCAAAATAATCCTTATACCTCACGTGTAGGGGCATGTGGAGTCTTGTAAAAATTGTACATGTACCCTTAAGCTTTGTGGACTTCTTCCTGAAATGAAGATGAAGCTTTTAAAAATTTCAAACATGCCCTGCCGGTTTCACATTTTATTTTTGTATATTTACCACTATAAATATTTTTATTTTTAAAAAATGTACGAAAATTAATTTTAGTGCATGCTACTATGTTTGATAACACATTTTTTGCATGACATTTCATATAATATTCTTATTACTAAAAATAAAAAAAGATGCTTTTATTCCCTGTCTAACTATTAAAACCCATAAAAAGTATAAAAACACTTCCAAAAGTTACCAAAAAATATATTAGAAATATTATTGTATTATATACCTTATATCCAAAAATAAATAAAAAATATAAAACAAAAATCTAAAAAATTATAAAACCTTAAAATCCTTATAAAAAATAGCAAAAAAATCTAGAAATCCAAAAATATATTTTTCCTTTTTTGAATTTTTTGTAATATATACTATATATTTAAATTATTTTTGTTAATTTTATAATTATTTATAATTATTAAATCTATAATAAGTTCAGGTAATTAATCTATACACTACTTCTCTATATTTAATACATTAAAATGCATAAAAATAGCAAAACTTCTATAAACAAACTTTAAATATTATGTATACCTTATATTACTTATGTTATATGTATTATTTTATGTAATTATATATTTTATTTTAAAAAAAAACTAAAATTTTGCAAAACTAAAAATAAATATAAAATTAAAACATTTAAAAATATTAGAATGAAATATAATAAAAAACACACATAAAAAGGGGAAAAAAGTTAAAAGCATAAAAATGGTTACTAATAGATGAATATGTGACTCATTACTCTAAACTAACTAAAAATAGGGCTTTGTCCTAAGAATTTAGGACCATTCAATCATTAGTTCCATAAAATTTACTTTCATTCACTTATAGTTAATTTGCATAAATTAACATTCATTTATGCAATCACATTTGGCTTCATATTTTCACCTAAATTCACATATTTTTAATTAATTCATATTAACATCATCTGACATGAAACAACTTCATTATGTGTATATCACTAACTTTAATCAATGAAAAAACTTAAAAAATGCTAACTTGTACATATGCAGAAGAATCTCAAACCTTAAAAAAGACGGACGGAATTGTTGATATCCATCTCATACATTCTCCAAATGAACTATACTCATTTTTGACTTAATGCACATTAAATTATATGTAAATAAAGACCAAATTCAAAAGAATCGGAGTCTATTTGTGAAAATTGAGTTTTGGGACCTAACTACACATTGTACATATTTGTTGATTTTGACCAATCATTTCATGTGCATATCGGATTCATTTTAATTATTTTTTATTTATTTCATTTATTCATTGTTTTAAGAAATTATATAAAAATCAAAATCCAAAAAAATCAAAAAAGGAATAAAAAAGACCAATTCTGACTTGAGCTTTCTAACTTGATCCATCTGTACACATTCCATCTCCCTAATTTATTTTGAAATTACTTCAAACGATAAAAATCCAAAAATATCATTTGAGTTCATTGCATTATTTCATAGCATGTTCGATTTTTATATGCATTTATTTATCATCAAAAAATAAAATAAAAATTATAAAGCCAAAAATTGGTATTTTATGTATATAAACCACTACTCAAAAAAATCATGTTTTGCATTTTGCATTTCATTTGCACATAAATCCTCCGTGAACATTGTATTTCACATTAAGATGAACAATTTTCATGTTGGACACTTTTGCATCTAAGTCTATTTTCTATTTGTTATATATTTATTACTATATCTTCAATGTTAGTCAGTGGTCAAACTACCACGTGCTGCGCATTCACTAAGTCACTAGGTCCGGGTCACCCGCCTCTCTCTCTCTCTCTCTCCTTACATGCTAACCATATGCTTCCTTCTTCCCTCATCACGTGCCTTGCATGTGACTCTTTGATGATGTCACCCTCTGTCTCACGTGCCCCGCACACAAGGGTCTCCTTCCTCTATTGCGCCCTCCAGCGTTGCCTCTGCCACCGCCTCCCTCCGACCACCCATGTCCTCCAAGATACTCTATCTCCTTCCCTGAGATAAGCCGCCAGCAACTCATCCACTTCTATCAATTGGACCCTCCCCTCTCCTGACGATCTCGGCCATCGACAACACCGTTGATACACTGCCTCTTTATCCCTTATCTCTAGTCTCCACTACATATTAACCTCTCACCATCGCTTTAGACACATTCTCCCTCCACAACTCTATCTCAACCAATGAACCTTATCTACTCTGCCTAATCAAGAACCCATCTCCTTATCTCTTCAACCTCACTGATCCCTAACTGATTCCATCACCCCCATCAAACTTGTAGCCTCTTCCTCTCTATCCTCTCTAACCATCGCACCTAATCCTCTCTCTCTCTCTCCATTTAAAGCCATCGCCATCAACCTTCAATCGATCGTCCACCAATATCCATCGTGATCAACCTATTAGACAGAGAAGGAGTTGAAACATGGGCTTGTGACAGGAGCTCAGCCCTCCAGTAACAATCTCCATGAAGTGATATCCACGAGGGTCCAACAACCTCTGTTCCACTGCTCCACTTCCTTGAAGTAGGCCGAGTCTTCATCCTATTTCCCTAACGTCAAGTCCATCATCGAAGTAAGCTTTAGCCACTCGAACCATCAGGTGATCCGTGTCCTTCTCCCTCAACTTCTTTGTCTCCCTTCTATTATGCATCTCAATTTCTTTTCCATCTCCACTCTCCTTCGACAACACCGTTCAACATCACCTCCATGGCCCATGAAGTTTGGCGCCTTCAGTCGATCACCATATGTATGCTCCTCTGCCACAACAACCATCGTTCTTGATCGTCCTTGCTCCTCTGCATTGATGTCCATTTCCTTTGCCTTCCTGACCGCCAAGAGCACCTCGCAACAACCACCTTCAGCACAAGTTGTAGTTACCCACGATCACGAACATAATAGAACGTGACAATCCAAAGAAGCCCATTTTGTGGCTGTCAAATTGAGCCTCTTTGAACGGATCAAATCTCCTCCGACCCACCAGCCAAGACTCGTGCTTCGGCCATTGCTGAATAAAAGATAAGCGCACCACGTGGAGCCTTCATACGAAGCATGTGCCTCAACCATCAAACTAACGCCTGAGCCTCCGCTCCACACGCGCCACGTACATGGCATGGGCAATTTACAGGCACACCTTCGTTACTCTTCAGACTAACAAAGAAGCCCAAGGGTCACATTTAGCGCACTTTACCTTGGACATATTGCAGCAAAGCCCTCTAAACTACAGTATATCACTAGAATACCCCTGTCAGTGGTAATCTATACAAACACCTAGTATGCTTTTCATAATTACTAGAAGGCCCATATATAAGGGTATACTTGTAAACATCTATTTATTTATTTACATTATAGTCCATGAACTTCATTTGATCATATGTTGAACAATATTTACCAAAATGTGGTGTTATTGGAGTCCTTTTGATCCCTATCTGATTGTCTTTCATATAGAATTATCAATTCTATTGTTGGATACATTTCTGAGCATTCTTTTTGAGTGTCTTTATTCTAATTCATTGATTCTATTGCTCATTAATTTGTGTATTAATTTGGGGGCATTTATTGGAGAGACTAATTTGATAAGAATTGATAAATTATCTCTGAGATTAAATAAGGGGAGGTTATTTGGATTAATTGACTTGTGTTGGTCTAATTTACCGCTCCTCATTCACCATTTTGCATCGTTATCATTAAAAACCATAAAAAAATGTATTTATTTATTGTCTCACATAGCATAACATCATATTTTATCCACATTAAAAATTATTTTGAAAATACATGCATCATATTTCTTTTATTGAATTAAGAACACCTTCATTTAAAAAACCATAAAAAGATAAAAACATCAAAATACTCTTCTCTTTTGAAAACCTAATTTTCTCATATTATTTAGAGAATAATTCTAAATCCTCATATTACCTCCATGAGTTCAACCTTAGGACTTACCCAAGTAAAATAAATAATTTCGATCGCATTGAGACTTAATTCTCCATATCATTTCTCGATGTGGTCATTTTTACGAATCGATGAATTTCCCGACCATAGCAACTTTGACATCATTCGTTAATTTTTCAACAATTAACATCATTAATTTGTAATAATTATTAATAATTAACTTACCTAACAATTTGCTCGCCATAATTAGATACTCTATTGCTTGTCCACTATACACATTTTGTATAGTTAAATAAAATAAATTTTTGGCTCCAAACATATTTTTATTGCATATATATTATTGTGGGTAGATTGTTGTTGATTATTGAACTGATCAAGTAGCAAGTACTATGAGAGCGGCCTATATAATGATTATCGGATCTGACTTGTCGGACACTGTAGGCCCTTCAAGATCGGATGCTAGGTACTTTGATCCTTGTCGTATCAACAAATGGCATCATTGCTGGGGAGCAACGCGTAGGATAGTGAGCATATAATCTGTTTACTTTCTTATATATCTATTTCTTTTTAAAAAATTATTTATATGTTCTAATCCATCCTTCTATTGACTTGTTGCAAGGGCCCACCGAGCGAGGATGGTCTTCTAAGAGATCGAGGTACCTAAGCAAGGTGGAGATCGACTTATCTTTCTTGAGACTATAGAAGAGAGAAACAAGGAGGGCAGAAGGTCGATTAGAATAGTTTTAGCTTATTTTTTATTTTTGTGTGAGAGAGAGACACCATTATTATTGTAAAAATACAGGGACAAACTCTCTTGGACACTTGGATAACATGTCTATTTTACTAAGTGATTATTCACTAGTGAACTTGACAGCTTTCTCATGTTTTATTCACCTTCTCAATTGTATTTCTCCCTATTTTCCCATTTGTTTCACTTTGTTTCTCATAATTTGAGTTTTTCACCTTTTTTTATTTCATATCTTTGCTGATTGAGCCCTTAGATTTTAGGATTACTTGATTCAGTAACTACATCCCAAGCTTGATTGATTGTATGTTCATCTAGATCTCTACGCTTGGATTTGGTCAAATTACTTTGGCTCTTCACACTAGTAGCAGTCTCTGCTTAGGGTGATTTCATCGATTGCATTTGCAGGTAGTGTTATTTCAATTATTATTTTGCATTATGCATGATGAGCACTGAGAAGCACTATGAGTCTTCTTACTAAACACAATGTTGAGCATTCCATCATTGTGTTGACTTGCATTGCTTTTCCGCCTTCACCCTCTTTTTTTCTTTACTTAGGTTTAAAGAAAATCCAAAAAAATGTTAGGCAAATATTCACAAAAATACTCAAAAAATTGAAAACTTAAAAATTAAAACAAGGGGATTGATTAATAAACTTTGACCATAATTAAAAACCTTTAATGGACTTCATTGTATTGGGATCATAAAGCCCACATTATTTTTAGGTACATTTCAGATAGAGTAAGGCCCGACACTAGGAAATAGAGCCAAAATCCCTGCCTCGATACTGCCTTGTTATAGATGAATCCCCATTTCATCACCTTTATTCTTTCATTTTGGCCTTTAAACCCTAGCTGAATGCATGTGAATGGCCTTAAATTTTACAAAATAGCATTCATTATCTACACTATAAATATTGCACAGAATATTGTATTTAATCCAAAATAAAAGAATAATGAAAAATGATAAACATGAAATATCGTATTTGTTGAATGACCATAAACCCTGAGACCTTGACATCAAGATGACTGGGTCGACAAGGAATAATGTAGTGGAAGATAAGGGCAAAAAATAACAAAGAAACCCTGATTTTAATTCATCATTAAATAGGTTTTGAGACCCATTTTATTTTCTTATTTTTATACCTCAAATTAATAAACTTTTAACACGAAACTTGTAAAAAATATAGAGAAAATGTAAATTTTATTCCATTTAAAAATAATGCACAATGTGCCCTAGCCACTCATAATAAAAGGCTACAAAGAAAAATTTTGAGACCAGTATCTTCTTCATGTTAACTCAAACCAAACTCACAATTATTATTCCTAAAATCAAATTATCTATCTCATAAATGTGGTTTCATTCAATTTGGAGTTAAAATGCAAAAGTTAGGTTTTGGGCCCGCATTGTGAAATTTACATGTATAAAGTAAATATATTTATTCTTTTCACTTTATTTTATTTTGTAAATTTGTAAATATTTTTTAAAATACATAACTAAAATAAAATAAAACAATTAAATGCATTAAAATAAATAAGTATACAGAAAGACATAGATGAATATACTTGTAATATACATATATATTATATGTACATTATTATTTAAGTATATAAATAAGCTTGGAAAATACAATAAAAATACCTATAATTGTATTTAAATAAGTTAAAAATATATAAAATAAGTGTATAAAAATATAAAATTTAAAATACAAAATAAAATAAATCCATATTATATAGGTAAATATACCAATATTATTACATGTAAAAAGTAACATGTAATAAATAAACTCGACAAAATAAACAAAAAAATCATAAAATACTACATAAAATAATAAATATTTTTTATATTTAAAAAATAATAAAATCATATATTATTTTTAAATCGAATTGATAAGGAATTTATTTATTGTTTTGTACTCTTCTAGCTTACAAGGACAAATGAGGAGTGGGTTTGAGTTGACCTCGGTCATCTCCTTGCCCTCTGTAGGTCTGCGTCTGTTAGAGCCTACACCTCAACTTTTCCAATTTCCTCCATCTAATTCTTTTATCCTTTGGCTCAATTCCTCCATAGCTTTTAATCCTCGATCCTTTCTCTTTCACGCCATCTTGATTCCCTAATCGATGGATCATTGTTGTAGATAGAGTTTGTAGTCATAATCTCCCATGTACATATACCCTCAACAGAGCTCATTTAAAAATTGTTCTCTTCTTTCCCACTAAACCTCTCAAATGCACCCAAATTTGAGTCGAACGATGTGACAACAACTCCTTGGATGGTTTGCAAACTGCATGTAGAGAGGAGAAGCATGATCTAGGAATCCTCAACGACCACTTGGCAAAGCTCCACCCGACTTCTTGATTCCTAGGTTGAGCCATTGTGTAACTATAATATTAGGTTAATTTCCAGATTGTATTTTGTGTTTTAATTCACTACATTAGCTTACATTTTAGGTTTCGTAGTTTGCTGGAGCTTTTCCACTAGCTAGTGTTTCCACTATATCCAACCACATTCCACCTGACCTTTCCCTTCCATCTCATTTCCCTTATGCTTATCAATGTTCCCAGTCACTTCATTCAACATGAACAACCCTCGACCAAAAAAGTCAGACTGAGGACTCATCAAGTATCGTTAAGTGATTGTCAATATAAGATCTCCATCTTGAGAGGAAGACAACGATTATTCTCTATAGGATGATATCTAACCGACCTCTTGATGTAGGTCCTCTACATAGCTATAGAGATTCAGTGGTGTTAGATAAGTTAGGTCAAAGAGTTGACTTAGCGAGATCGAGATAACCACGACCTATGTTGTATACTATCATGATATAGGCAATCATCCTCTGATCGGAGACATATGTGTTGATATATGTTTGAGTATGTAAATTTGGCAGACCGATATGTTGATGATCTAATCAAGGTGTATACATCGGTGAGTTGTGCACATACAAGGGCATATGAATAATACAATCTACAGGTTCAATACTGAACCTGGAAGACATGATCTCACTCATGAGATATTGGGATCAACTTTTGTGCACGGTTGTCTTGCTTTAGAAGCTTGACTAAATTTTTAGGATTGATATATGATTTTGGAAAGTATATGATCAATACCTAGGTATGATATATGCTTTTGGAATGTATATGATCGATACCAAATCCAAATGATTAAATAAGAAACTTAATGATAAAACCCTGAAGAAGATAGTGTAAAATTGATCTATATATTTGTGTTTATTCTAGGTCTTCCAGTACGCAGGATGTACATGTATTAGGAATACCTAAGGATGATGTGATCATAAATGATTGTAGAACCATGACACTTCCATTCAGAGGGAGTGATGAAACATGTCTAGATTTTAATAACTCCTCTCAGTAGAGAAGTAACCTAATCTTAGTCCAAGTATTGGACATTGATCTAAATGTGATTCTGATGCAATGAGAAGATTAGGTTTACGTCCTTGATTTAATCAAGCATCTATGAGAGGTCCATGATATTTGGATTTGAGATGAGATCTCCATATCTAATCACTTTACGTGGAGCGTACAATCGCCATGTCCTTATCTCCAAGTATCTAGGAAGAAAGAGCATTATTCTTGAAAGATTTCAAGAATAATTCCATTGATAGAATGTGTATCCAAGCATTGATAAATGAAAAATTAATTATGATTAAATTATCATGAATAATGTGAATATGATTCATAATTTTGATGTATGATATTTATGATCCAAGATAAATAAATGTGATTTAATTATTATGGATATGAATAATGTGGACAATACTATCCACATTAATCATATATGTTATAAAGTGATTTATATTATATAAGAGAGAGCTATTTAACATTTACAATTTAAATGTTGATGTAAATTTGATTAACATTGAACAATTAATTGAAAATATAATTTACATTTTATATTGGGTTATGAATGTGATTTTCAAATTTCCAATGGTATGATTGAAATTTCACAATTTTTTTTGGAATTATTTTAATAAAATAATTTATAATAAACATTGTTATTAATAATTAAAAGATAATATGAGAAATAAATCTCATCAAATAGGAAAAGAGAGCATTTCTTCATTAAAGGGAGGGTGGACGACCACCTTAGTCCTAAATCTTGGTGGTCATCCCTCCCTCTTATTAGGAAGGAGCCTACCTCTTTTACCGATCCTATAATGTCCCTTGATTTGATTGAATTAATTTATATTGATTATTATAGAATATATTTATTTTAATTTAATTAATTATTGTTGTTTTTGTACCCACTTAATGGCCTAGTGGTAGTAGTGTGTTTACCACACAAAAGACTAGGGTTCAAATCCCACTCTTGTAGGGGTTGCGTTAGGTAGTCGACCACTAGCATAAAAACAGTCGAATCTTTCAACATGGATTTGAGCAAAAATACATGTAACCAATCGTACTTATAGTGGGAGAAGGCTTATTATATTTTATTTATTATTGTTGTATTTTTTACAACTAAATCTTCGCCATTTAAAGAAACGCAAATCAATCTCAACCATTGGATTGTGTCGTCCATAGATTGAGATCCATGAACTCCCAAAATATTATAAAAGAGAGGCAACTCTAGCTCTTCTTTAACAATGTATAATTAATCATATGCTCCTCACTCTCTCTCTAAAGTGGCAGTCCACGTAATGACCTAGAGAGAATCGTCATCATCACTATGACGTCGTGCTGCCTCTTCGATTGCTCGTGGATCTTAGTCTTCCTCTATTCTAGTACGTGAAGAAGACTCGGATTTCGTGTGACAAAATCATGAGATCCGTCATTTAGATAAACTTCTTGGAGTATGAGAAGGATGCATTTCATCAATGTACTTGCAAGTGTCTCCTCCGTCGGGTTGGACTTGAGACATGTGGTCTCTTCATTTAGAGACTTCAATCGCAACCACGATCCAATAGGTATTACGATATATACTTTGTGGTTAGATGAAATTATTTGAGAAATGTTCTTGGATCATGTGGTTTCATCGCTTTAACTTTTTCTAAAATTCCATTACCCCAAGCAACTAGTGCGACTAGTCAATCTCGATCACATATGATGATATTTTCACGATTTCATGATGAACTTAAGATTTTCATCATAACCTTCACCTCGTATTCGAGCCTTGGTCAAGGTCTTGTATATGATCCAAACCCCTAGGTAAAGAAATTTTATGTTTCGAATGCGCAAAACTCATTGTTTTTGCATTGGATGCAAGATTCGAATTGGTTTTTCGCTAAAATAAAAACCTATTGTTTGTTCACTATTTGTTATATTTTCAATTACTAAAATTTAATTATAATTTCTAAATATATCTCAAAACTAGTAACCTATTATTGGTAACAAAAGTGCATGAATACGATTCGAACAGTTCCCATATGAAACTTGTTTTTGCATGTATTCACGGATCTATAGAAAATTTATTATTATTATTTTTCCAATGAAACATGAAGTAACCACTTGTATTAAATAGGGAATCAAACCTGCAAACCTCTTGAATTTATTTCATGCGATTCCGACTCCGATTTTGCTAGATATTCCATATTTAGTGGCAATGGGTCAGATGATGATTAGATCATCAAATCTCTTTGTTTAATGTGTTTATAATTCAATGAAAATCATGAAAATTATGAATTTATCATGATTAGTTATAATAACTAATAATTATAAAAACAATTGATTAAACACCATTGGTCATTGAATGCATGTTTCATGAAACCCTAGTTTATCCTACAATAGTCGTATGACAAGTTTTACATGCAAAATAAAGGACATGTTTGCTTGGCATGACTAGTGATTTAGGATCCTTAATTTTTTTTTAAAGATGCCTAAATCTCAGAGTGATTACTATATATATAATATAATACCATTCATCAAAGTTGACCGATAAAATGACAAATACATTTGTATTATTTTGTATTGTTCTCAATCAGAATGGTGAAGATGTCTAGTAAGAGTGTGTTGGCTTAGTTTACTAATTAGCTCCTTACATGACAAGGAAATGCTCCCTCCCAACATAACTCGAGTGTAATGGTCGGATCCATTTTTAAGGAAATAATAATATGAGTAAGTCAAGTTGTGCTCTAATTATTAAAATACAAAATTAATGCGTACTTGTGAGGGTATATACTATATAGTAATATCAAGAAAACCCCAATTGTCTGTTGGTTGATTGATTGGATTGATAATTGATTTGATATGATTAACTTAATTAGATCTTATGAAAATAAACACTTTATTATGAATAGACATCTAATTACCTTGGAAAATTTGATTATGTAAATATAATTCATTATAATTATTTCAGATTTGAGCATGATACGGAGTATCACATAAGTGACATCCATGATCTTCCGTCAAAGGGAAGGGTTCCATCACCATGGATTGTATGTAGGAGACATATGTATGAAGTGAAATATCATGCATACAGGCATGCATGGATTGGTCTCTTTCCTTCAAAGAGTAAGGTTGTATGCGTAGTGACCCCAATATTGATTCCTTGTATTAATTGGGTGATATTGGATTGCGCATAGCGAGTTCTAATCATGTTGACGGTTGGTTTAATTGACGATGGGTCAACTGTGGGCTCGAGTGTTAAAGACCGAACTGGAAAATGCAAGTTGGACTTGCAAGGATGAATGAATTTCTGCTTCTTTTATTCGAGTTACAGTTTGTTTTATTATTGGGATGTAACAAAGGTAACAAAGGAGATCCTGGATTTTGCTTGAGATATAATGGTACATATATCTCTTACTTTGAAAGTGAATAAGAGAATGAACATTCAGAGTTGACAAGGCAAGAAAACTTTGATATAAAATCCTAAATCAAAGTAAAATATGTACTTATGCAAATTATCCTATTTCAAATAACCTACATTAAACACACTTGAAGCTATACTCAATAATAACCAACAAAATATCATGGATTGGATCCATGATTAAGATATTGTACTTGCAATTGTACACATAATGTATATGGTTGCAATGTGCAAATGTCCTCATTATAGTGAGGAATGACAACTAAATTGACAATAGGATAACAACCTTGGCTTTATATGTCTATATAGTCTCGATCTCTCATGGAATGTGCTTTGGAAGTATCATGCTGATTATGGTCGTAATATTGAAAACCCTTATAAAACTTAAGAAGATGTTTTGGCATACATATGTGCTTTTGATGTTTAACTGTGAATGACATGGTTCTTTTCATTATGTAGAATGGTGGCTTAATAATAGATGATATACTCAAACTATTTGAGTACCTACTTGAACCAAAGTCTATAAGAGTTAATGTAGATATGATGAATGTCACTATTCTACTATCTATACTCTAGTCATTCATGAAGCTTCATAATATTCATATTGTGTCAACTAAATGAGTCATATCTAAATATTGAAATACCCTTATATTGAAATCTTTTGAATTCAACATAGAAGATCCTTTGTCCTAAAGCAATGGTTGTTTGTAGTTGAAGGAAGCGTAGTGGAAACATGGGTATGACCCAAGTAAGAAAGAAATTCAAAGAGTTGATTGTACTTCTATAATTTCCATACAAATAAAATCCAAGGAGTTGGATGAATGCTGATACTACAAATAAACTGATGTATTGATGGTATTACTATTTAGACTATGTAGGATAGTTAGAGAAGGATTGAGATAGTACATCAACATATTATGCATCTACATATAATCATTGAATTGACTTGCTTATTATATAAGATCAAAGTCTAGTAATTTATCTCACTCTTATAATAACACTTGCAATTCGTTGTATATGTTTTAGAAGAATAGAAAATTTGATAGTAAGGTTTAATAGTCATTCTCATGGATGTTGATGCATTGGTTGCAACAGTCTCCACTGGATAGATAGACTACATATTTTCAATGGGAGAGCCCTTAGTCTTAGAGAATGTCACTATGACCCAGAAATATGAATACATTCATTGTTTATTTCCGTTGTTGAAAATAAACATGCATTTCGGAATAAATCGGTCATAACTAATTATGATGGATATATTTCTGATAGTAATAAAATATCAAGAGGACTCTAATAAATTAAAAAATTAATGAATTGTTCAATAACATTTATAAATACTAAAAATTTAAACATTAAAATATATATAGGAGGATGAAGATCATTTTACGATGATCTAGCATCAAGCCTTGGACATGTCTGTTGATGATTTCAATAGACTAGTAAGAGATAAAAACTTTAGACTGTTTAAAATTTCAAATCTTACATACTTGTGAATATTGTATTCAAAGTAAATATGCCCAGTACACCCTTCTCTGGGAATGATGTTAGATGCCGTGGTATTCAGAATCTCATACATATTGATGTATATGGATCATCTATATCATAATAAATATTAATGATACACAGTATCTATTGATGATTATTTGTGATATGATATTTCTTCCCTTCACCTTAGAAACCATTGAAATGTTCAAATATTTCATTTTTTTGGTTTAAAACGAAGTTTAAAGGAAGATGAAATGAATTTGATCTAACTAAGGTAGTAAGTACCTATTAGACGAAGTCAAGGAATACCTCATGGCGAAAGGAATGTCATTCCTATCTCACTCCTCCTAATACACCTAAACTGAATAGAGTTGTAGGGGGATGCAATTAGATCATGTGTGACATGTTTTGATCAATGATGAATCTTAACATAATTACCTCTTATTTTCCAAGTATATATTTAGTAGAGACTGTAATATATATCCTTAATAAGATTCCATGGAAAGAGAAACCTTAAAACCCTCATAATCTATGGTTTAGAACCTATCCTAGTGTTGGACAGTTGAGGATTTATGGTTTCTTGGTCCATAACCATGTCATGGATGCCAAAATGTCGAAATCTAGCACAAGAAATTGCTACTTCATTAGGAATATAAAGGATGGCATTGGATACCTACTTTATGACCTAGAGATCTTAAAAGATGTATTCTTTAAGGAAATGATACTTAGAGGATGACTCTCTTGAGAATCAAGATGAAAATAAAGGTAAGGATCTCATTGAATCATGAGAAAATAACGAGGCTCCTAAAATCAGGAATTAAAAGAACAATTAAAGATGAACAACTCATACCTCTTCAAATTAGTTTGAGGGTTGTAGGACCACCTAAAGGGCATAGATTCTATGTGTTAGTTAAGTCTGCCAATGATCTGACTTCATGTGATGAAGCTTCTAAAGACCATGACATGGAAAGATGGATGTTAGTAATAAAGTCTAAAGTATACTTCATATACAAGTATTGTATATGGACCCTTGAGGATTCACCTATAAGGGTAAGACCCACTAGGTGTAAATGGATCTTCAAGAGAAAGAGGGAACCTAATGCAAAGGAATAAACATTCAAAAGCACGACTCATATCCACAAAATACATATGAAGAGAATACATTTCTTGCAATGAGACTTGATCTTCAATGACCATGCTTAAAACCATCAGAATAATGTTAACTAAATCTACACAACTTGACTATGACATTTACAAGATGGAAGTCAAGATTTCATTCCTATATGAATTCCTAATCGAGGACATATATATGAAGTAGCCCCATTGCTTCATTGTTGAGGAAGGAAAAGTATGTAAGAGAACTCCATCGATGGACTCGAATAAGCTTTTAGTAGTCGGAACCTCAGATTTATTGAAATAATAAAGGTTATGATTTCAAACAAAATCTTTGTGAACCATGTGAAGCTTAGTGGGAGTGTCATTGTGTTCACCGTGTTAAATGTAGATTAAATCCTAACCATTTGAAATGATATAAGGATGATAATAAGTGTTTTGTGATCTGAATTTTCCATATCTTCATATATGATATTAAGGATACCTCTTATCATAGTTCTGAAGATGTTCATAAGCTAAGAGAAGAGGGTATTGGGACGTCACATTAATGGTACACCTTGGACATGTTCCAATTTTTTTGAAAAACCTCAAGGAAGGCTTCTTTCCCTTAATATATGGTACTGACCTATATGAAAAACCATGAATGCCATCACTACTTTGGTGAAATTAACATTTAATATGAATGTTGTAGGTAGGCAATTCATATTAATCAAAAATCACTAAAATTAATTTGTCGATTAAAGAGAGTAGTCAAATTATTTTTTTACTTGGTTAGACAAATGTCGAACTTAAGGAGGAAACTATCTCCTTAGGTTTATTATTAAGCAATCTAGAACTTAGGTTTTCAAGGAAGCCCTTTTTTTTATATTTTTATGTAATAAACATGCATATGCAAAATACAATTTATTAGGTTCTTTTGAAATCAAGCAACATAGCTGAATTAAATTTTAACGCAAAATTAATCCTATTTAGCCAAATCGAATTTTTCATAGAAACATAATCTGATGATGAATGAAAAATGTATTTTTTAGAATTTTTGGGTTAAAATGCAATAATGAAAAATGTAAACTTTTTAGGGGTTTTTATGCATTTTTTGTGCAAACAGAATGCAAAATTAATGAAATTTTTACTAGAAGTGAAACATGATATGAAACTACATTAATATTTTTGGAATTTTTGGACAATTTATGATTTTTTGATATATTTTCTGATGGAAAAAGAGTGATTGTGAATATTTAATTTCTAATAAATCCACAAAATCAACTTATCTAGAAAGCAATTTATCTCAAAATGATATTCTAATAAGCAATCTAGGACACTTGAAACTTCACATTAATAATGTTCATGGATTTAATTAAAAATTAATTTCTAAAATCACTCAAGATTTTATTCTAACCACAAGACACATTCAATTGCAATGAAATTTGGATATAAATTAAAACACATTTAGAAGCATCACCTATCATTCACAAATTTTGATCAAGCATTAATTTAATATGAATTTCAGACCATCAATTAGATAAAATATGAAATTTTCCTCAAAAAAAGTAGTTAATTAACTAATGCTCACAAAATTCTAAAAAATAACCAAGAGATAAAGAATTAAATGGTCTAAAACATGATATTTTTGAATTAAAGAAATTATGATGAAATGATGTCCAAATCATAGCATAAACACAATAGTGTCCTTGCAACTATAGAATTCAAATAAATGCAAAGTAGCGTTGGAGGTGCTTCTTTAATTACTAGATTCTCTAAGGGGTAACTTGGAATTTTTTTCAAGGAGGCGCGTTCAAGGGGCATGTACCGTGCTATGAGGGTCCTTTGCGTGAGTCACAGAGAATGGAAGGGTCTCCGTGCAATTTGTCCTTGTTGTTACGTGGTGCTCACGTGTATCCAAAGGTTCGGCCTCCCCAAGCAGAGACTCGAGCTACCGAGGTTGAGGCTTGTCTTCTAAGCTTACATGGCTCACGGGTGAGCCATGGATGGTAATCAGATGGGGCTGCTCGAAGGCATCCTGGAGAAAGGTAGTGAAGATGGTGATGTGCGTCCCCCTAGGAGGAGGCCATCGGTCAAGCTAGCAATCTTCGTGTGTAGCAGTCACACAAGGTGTGGAGGCCGGTGAGGCTGCAAAGGTCTACGCCTTGAGACGAAGGTGAGCTACTACAGTTTTGGGCTCTATGGTTGAAGGTAGGTGTAGGCGTTGAGGCACGATCATCAATGATGTCCTAGCAGTGTTGCGGCGCAGGGCTTCTGGAGAAGAAGGTAGTGAGCTGACGTATGGTTGTCGATGCCTCGAGTATGATGAAAGTGGTTGAAGTCAAGGCTGAACTAACTCCACACTGCCTATAGATGGTTAGCAAAGGGCAAAATTACGGTGAGATGGATTGGGTGAGATGTATGTGGCTCTGTGCATGAATGTGGAAGGAGTAATTTCTCTAATCTCAATTGATCGAAGATGAATAGCATTATTTTTTTTTGAATGAAAAGATGAATAGCATTATGATGATGTAGAAAGAACGTGAGGAGGTTGACGAGGTGAAGTGGTCTTTACGGAACGTTCTGAAGAGGGTGAGATATCGATTTTTGGTTTTATATCAAAAGAAGAATTAAAACTGTGCAGATGGTTCACGATAGAAGAAGAAAAAGTAGAGAAACGAGAGAGAAAGAAAGAGAAGAAGAATAATGGATCTACATAGAGATGGTCAGAGTTCTCTTGGGATTGAGGAGCTTGACCGAGCTCCTCTGGTCTTTGCCCGATGTGGCAGAATGCGGAGCTCGACTACATTGGAGATGTGGTAACGACAGGAGGTGTCGACCTCCTGGACCATGCCTGGGAGATGGGTGTCATCGCTCGACTGTGAAGCCCTCAGCTATAACTTATGGGTGCAGAAACTCAGCCTCTCTTCACTCGGTGATGGTGGGATTGAGGCGTAATTACTATAAGATGGAGGGATGTCTCTGCAACTTTCTCGTGTGCACATGTGTTGCACGCAAGCTCTAGGAGGTTGGGCCTTTGTTTAGTTTGCTAGAAATGCCGGGGTTTGGCGCACAATTTGTCACACCTCATGCCTTCCTCAAGTGAGGTAAGAGATCTGAGCAGTTGACGGGCACTCCTCCCAAGCCGAGCTGAGTGGCGAGGATGAGATCAAGATGGTCGATTGAGGAGAATATGGTGGTGAGGTAATGAGGGCAATCGGGGGCTCGTTTGCAGGAGGAGGATGACCAATGGCTTCATGCTCTTATACGCAAAGAACGATGAGGAGGGTGCTGGTTTCATGAGCTCCGATGTTGGGTACTTGCTTTGGGTTGTGCTGGGTAGGCATGGCAGAGTCTCGAGGAAGGAGGAGATGGCATGCTTATGCTCTGTCCACAGTTGATTTATGTGCCAGTGGAGGCATTGGAGGCATGAACGGTGATCAGAGGAATGGAGGAGATTGAAGAAGAATGAAGGAGATTGGGAAGAACCAAGAAATAGAGGAATGGAGGAAAATAGAGGAATCATAAGTAGGGGAAGGAAGAAGGAAGAGTAAGGTGCAATTTTGTTGTCGATGGTGAGGCAGGAAGTTGCGATGGAGGAGCCTCAAGCGGCTGAGGGTGTAAAGAAGAGTAAGTGTGGTGGAGACAGATGAATAGGGATCAGATTGTAGCGGTGGCGAGTTCATGTGGAGAAAAAAGGATAGAAGAAGGAAGAAAGAATGGATGGGAAGAAGATTACCTATAGCAGATGAATGGAGAATCTCCTACGAAAGGGAATCTAGAGGATCCCCGGTCGTTGCTCGAAGTTGACGGTGTGCGACAAGCTGGGCAGCTACATAGAGAAGCTGCAGCAAGGGGAGGTGTCCCTTGGATCTCGCTTGAGGGTGGAGGATCTTTGCTCGAACTTCGATCCTTACTGTTGTAACCTTAGGGGTGATAGTGATCTCTCTCCTTGCTCTCTGAAAGTAGCAGATGGCGATGGACGATGGCATCATAGGGTGCTTTATGGACCATTATCTAGAAGTGGGAAGGGAGATCATGAGGGGAGAGTGTGATGTGGGCAAGGGGTGTGGAGGATGTTGGGCGAGTGAGAAGATCAGTTGCTCCTTAGCCCTCAAGAGACGGATGAGGTGGACAAGGGAGCAGAATAGGGCGAGTTCGTGCGGAGAAGAACAAGTCAAGCAGAGTAGGAGCACTATAGGAGGCGGGCCTCCGTGGGTGCCCGTGCGGAGAAGGGAGGAGATGGGACTGGCACACGTAAAGGCAGACACGTGGTGGGTAACAATATTAAAAATAATTTAATTTAAAATAAATTGATAAATAAATAAATAATAATAGATAAATAAAGAATAATAAAATAGTTAAATAGGAAAATAGAAAAAATAATAAAGATGAAATAATAATAAATAAATAAAATAAAAATAAAATAAATAGGTTAAATAAATAAAATAAAAAATAATACTAAAAATAAATATAAATAAATTAATAAAAAGGAAGAAAATCAATAATTACATTAAAAGATGATAAAATAAATACGGGCTGACACATGGAGGTTTCAGGAGCTGCCACGTGTGACCCCTATAAAAATAAAAAATTAAATGTAAAGAAAAATAAAAAAACAAAAGAGGTCAAATTGAAAAGTAGTAAACATGAAAGTTTCTAGTCTCAGCGAGATCTACAACTTTTGTAAAGGATCCAAAACAAAAATAAAATTATATGTATAAAGTGATTTTTTAGGTGGTATCTTATAGGTATAAAATACTGTATTTTTGTCTTTTGTTGTTGTTTTTTTCACAATTTTTAAATAAGATAAAAATAAAAATAATTTTAGATAAAATATAAGACAAATATTTATACCTTATTCTATTTTTTGTATTTTTTATAATGAAGAAAAATTAATAAAATAAAGGGACATATGTATAATATATAGAGGGGATCAAAACTCAAGTTTCGCATACGAACTCCGATTATTTTTAATTTGATCTTGTTTTGAAGGCAATAGAACGTATAATAATTCAAAAGTGAGTAGGAGTCCATAAGATACTATATGAGAAAGATATTCACATTTGAAGGCTCTTAAGCTCAAACTAGGGCTAGGGTTTTATTGGTCAATTTAAAAAGTTACTTTTTTGATATTTTTTTCTCTAATGGTATTAGTAATATATACACTATAGACTTGATTTTATTCAATTATGAGTTAATTAAAATAGTTAAAAATAAGGAAAATAGGTTGAATATACACATGACATTTACAAGAGATTTTGGCTTTTCATTTAATGCAAATATGCATGCCAAAATGCAGACCTTAATTCTAAATGCATGAATGAAAATAATGCAAAATTAAAAGGATAAATGCAGTTAATTACTCAGGAACAAAGCTATATTTTCTACTTTTAGAGTGATGAATCACATATTCATCAACCCCCTTTACTTAAACCTTGCTCGTCCCCGAGCAACTAAAATGAAATGCAAAGGTGAAATGATTTTGGGTTCCATACCAAGGTCATGAAAAAAAGGTGAAAATGGAGCTAGACTTGACTTTTGGATTTATAATATGGAAGAACCTTATTGGGAATTGAATTTAAGACCTAAGAACCTTTATGTTCCACAAGTCTCTATTCAGATCGCCTCAACAGTCAGGTCAAAACAAATCCTCATACACAAATTTTCATGACTATGATTCTTACTTGTACTGTGTAAGTGAAATATAACTCTCCACATCAAAAATAGCAAATAAAGAACCTCCTCTAACAAGGTGTCTCTAATTCCCAGGTTTAGCAAGTCTTTCTTTGAGGAGTGGGGTATTCACTTCTAAGTTCAAGTGCAACTGGCTTAAGAAGAGGGGGTAGAGAAGAGAATGGATTGTGACCAATGTAGTCACATATCTATGGAGCTTGACTAGTGTAGCCAAGTCTCTCGTTGTAGGCATCCATGCTATGAGTCTTTTAAGCATATGGCTTTCTTATTTGACTATATAAATATACATATTCGGGTAGGCATTTTATTTTCAATCAGGCATGTACCCTTTTTTGGGGTTCTTTCTTTCTTTCTTTTTACATATATACAAGGTGCAACATCTACATAAGGAGTTTTTCTTCTTGAGTCAGTAGACTATCCCTCTTTTGGAGCTTTAGTGCAACCCACAGCATCCCGTAGTTAGACGTCGACGCTACTAGACTAGGTTGAGATGCACTACCCTCCCTAGAGGAGGACGGGTATTTCCACTCGAGTGCTACCCCAAGCCAAAGGATTCTACCTCCTCACCACCTCATTAATGAAGAGATGTGTACATGGTGCTTGTCCAAGTTAGGTCACTATCTTAAAAAATCATGCATGTATATGAATTATTATACTTAAATCAATCAGGACGACATTTGAACATAGACTTGCATACTCAAAGAATTAAGTCACTTGACCAGAAAAATCTTAACTCTGATTCCTATAAGTTCCTCTGAAATTATGTAGATTATGGTTAAATCAAATCCATCCTCGACTTCTACTCATGCCTTGGTTTAGAACCCACTAACTTTCCACTTTACATATGCAAGATATTCAAATGAAATGTAGATGACATGAAATGTAGATGAATGAAGTGCAAGATATTTTTATGTCTCAAGGATGGTATGCAAGAGTGAATAAAAAGCCTGGATTTTTTATTTTAATTAAGTTTTTTAATAATTTCTTGTATATATCATATTTTACAACAAATTTTATAAACAAATTAAAAATTTATATCAATATTATACAAAATATATACAAATATACATACTATACATGTATTTTACAAAAACGTTTTTCCAATTTTACTCATCCTATAATTATTGCATAATATATATACAAATATACATGAAAGTACAAGATATGGGTAAAGTATATATGAAATATATACATACAAGCTATACTTAGCATGTGTTATGTCATCATAGCACAAGAAGCGAGGAAAAGACATTGCTCGTGTTAAGTGTGGGAGAGCTAAAATAATAAAATATACACAAGTCGATCCGTCTCCTGTACTTAGACTCTGGTCAGCCTAAGTGTAGAGGAAGAGCAAAAATAGGTTGAATGAGATCAAGAGGAGAAATGTATGAGTATATACATATAGCGGGCATCAGTCCCTCCTATACTTAGGCTCTGGTCAACCTATATATAGGACATGAGTAAGTGTGAGAACCGATGAGATCTAGAGAATATAGAGAGAGAAAATGATTAGACAGACAACAGGAGGGGTACCCCCTATACTTAGGCTTTGAAAAGCCTAAGTATGGAGATAGTATCCCTAGAAGAAGGAACTTAAGCTCTAATAGAATGAATAGATCATATGCACAAGAGTGAGTGAGTCGTCTAAGTTGATGAATCCAGATGCTGCATCTTCATGAAGAGTAATATGATGTATCTGCCTTGTGCTCACTTAGCATGAATTTGATGACCTCGAGTTGGAATAACTACTCCTTAGAATCTACAAAATGCTTCAACAGTTGTCCATTCACCACATGGGATTATGCACCATCTGTGAGATCAGCTATCTCTATACTTCCATTCTCGTGCACTTTCTTAACAACAAAGGGATTTATCCACTTAGATTTGAGCTTCCTGTGGAAAATCTTCAACCTGGCATTAAACAACCATACCTTTTTCCTAGGGGCATTGCATCTAATGTGTTGATCATGCATCTCTTTACTTTGTCCTTATAAATCAAACTGTTGTCATATGCCATGTTTCGGATTTCCACGAGCCCATTCAACTTCAAATCATGACAGCTTTCCCTAGGTGACAACTCCAATTAATCTTCTTAATTTCCCATTCGAATTTGTGAATTAACTCTATGGGAAAATGGCATGGCTTGCCATAGATCATTCTGAATGGTGAAGCACCAAAGTTATCTTGTAGGTTGTCCAATAAACCCACCGAATTGGTCCAAGAGCTGTGACCAATTCCTATAGGGACAAAACAACTTCTACAAATACTCTTTACCTCTCTATTCGAAACCTCTGCCATGCCATTGGCCTGTAGATGGTTAGGACTAGTGACTCTATGTTCAAACCCATAGTCCTTAGCTTAAGATCTCACTTCAGTTTACTAAGTGGATACCCCCATATGATATCAAAACTTTTGGCACCCCAAAGCTGGCAACAATATGATATCTCCCAAACTTATATATAGTCTTGCTATATGCAGTTTGGGTTAAGATAAACGTCCACCCACCTAGACAAGCCATCAACTGCCAACAAGATGTACTCGTGTCCATGGATGTTGGGAAAGGGATCCATAAAATCTATACCACATGCATCAAAAACATCAAAAACGATCCTAGGTTGCATAGGCATCTCATCTATTTGAGTAACTGTCTCTCCCATCCTATGACAAATAGAAGATGATCGTACAAAATCAATAACATCTCTAAATAGAGTCGGCCAATACAATCCACATTGGAGTACCTTGTAAGTGGTTCTCTTCCCCAAAGGATGTCCTCCACCATCAAGACAATGTAAGTACATAAGGACACTCTGGTATTCCTCTTGAAGAATACACCTTCTCCAAACACAATATGACCACTTTGATGAAAAGGAATTGATCATCCTAGTGGTATCTCCTCGAATCTGACTTCAATCAGTCAATGTTTCTCCTAGTCCAACATTGGGAAACTTGCTTGGAGACAAGAAAGTTCACCATGTTTGCATACCACAGAAGTGAGTCAATAACACAAATTAACTCGTCTGGGAAGGTTTCTCTAATATGATCAAAATCAGTAAACTCCTTAATCTCAATCTTAGAAAGATGATCAACCACAACATTCTTCACTCCAGGTTTATCTTTTAACTCTAAATCAAACTCTTGGAGGAGAAAAATCCACCTAAGAAGATGAGCTTTCACGTCCTTCTTTTCCATTAAGTATCGAATGGTTGTGTGATCAATATAGATTGTCATCACATGGGTTTATGCACCATCTGTGAGATTAGCTATTTAGACACTTCCATTCATGTGCACTTTCTTAACAACAAAGGAACACATCCACTTAGATTTGAGCTTCTTTCGGAGCATCTTCAACCTGATATAAACAACCATACCTTTATCCCAAGGACAAAGTCTTTGCATCTAATGTGCTGATCATGCCATCTTTTTACTTTGCCATTATAATCAAACTATTGTCATATGCTATGTTTCATATTTCTGCGAGCTCATTCAACTTCAAATCATGACAAAGTTTCCCTAGGTGGCAACTCCAATTAATCTTCTTAATTGCCCATTCAAATTTGTAAATCAGCTCGACAGGCAAATGACATGGCTTGCCATAGATCATTCTGAATGGTGAAGTGCCCAAAGTTGTCTTGTAGGTTGTCTTATAGGCCCACAGAACTTGGTCCAAGATCTAGGACAAATTCTTCTAATAGGGACAAACCAACTTCTACAAAATACTCTTCACCTCTCTTTTCAAAACCTCAGCCATGTAGTTGGTCTATGGGTGGTAAGGACTAGTGACTCACTGTTCAAACACATAGTCCTTAACTTAAGATCTCACTTCGATTTACAAAGTGGCTACCCCCATCTAATATCAAAACTATTTTCACCCCAAACCTGGCAATAATATTATCTCTCCCAAACTTATAGATAGTCTTATTGTCTGCGGTTCAGGTTGGGATAGCCACCACCCACCATGACAAATAATCAACCGCCAACAAGATGTACTCGTGTCCTTGGCTGCTGGGAAAGGGACCCAAAAAATATATGCCACATGAATCAAAAACATCGCAAATGATAATAGCTTTCATGGTCATCTCATCTCTCTCAGTAATTGTCCCTCTCATCCTCTGATAAATAGGAGATGATCATTCAAAATCAATAGCATCTCTGAATAGAGTCGGCCAATACAATCCTCAGTGGATTATCTTGTAAGCGGTTCTCTTCCCCAAATGATGTCCTCCACCATCAAGAGAATGACAACATGTAAAGACAATCTAGTATTCCTCTTAAAGAATACACCTTCTCCAAACACATTGCGACCTTTTAAATAAAAAGGAACGGATCGTCCTAGTGGTATCTCCTCGAATCTGACCTTAGTCAGTCAATGCCGCTCCTATTCCAACCTTGGGAAACTTGTTTGGAGATAAGAAAGTTCACCATGTTTGCATACCATGGGAGTAAGTCAATAACACAAATTAACTCATCTAGGAAGATTTCCCTAATATGCTCAAAATCAATAAACTCCTTAAGTTCAATCTCAGAAAGATGATCAACCACAACATTCTTCACTCCACGTTTATCTTATATCTCAAAATCAAACTCTCGGAGGAGAAAAATCCACCTAATAAGACGTGCCTTCACATCCTTCTTTTCCATTAAGTATCGAATGGGCACGTGATCAATGTAGGTTGTCACCTTATAGCCAAAAAATATACGACCTGAACTTCTCGGGGCTCCATACTACAACAAGCATTTCTATTTTAGTCATGATGTAGTTCTTCTCTATAGGGTCTAGTAGTTTGCTCGTGTAGTAAATCCCAAATGGGATCCTCTCTCATCGTTGTCCTAGCACAACTCCCATAGCGAAATCTGAACCATCGGTCATGATCTTAAAGGGGAGAGACCAACCAGAGGGTAAGAGAGTCACAAATCTTCATCTTATAGAGCTCAATGGCCTCCAGACACCTGTGATCTACAGCAAACCTTGTCTTTTCGTAAGGGCTCATTTTGTGAAAGGGCAATCTTCAAAAATTCTTGAATGAATCTTCTGTAGAATCCAACACGCCCTAGAAATGACTTCACTAAATTCATGTTGGTTGGTGTATCGAGTTTCTTGATTACCTCCACCTTGGCAGGGTCAACCTCCATTCCCTTTTTGGATATGACATGCACACGATACCCTCTATACCATAAAGTGACTCTTTTCCTAGAAGAGTACCGTATTCACCTCCCTACATCGCCCGAGGATTTGGTCCAAGTGCATTAAACATATATAAAAGGATTCACCATGAATCGAGAAGTCATCCATGAACACTTCTAAGAAATCTCCTTTCATCTCGGCAAATACGACAATCATGCACTGTCGAAAAGGGGATGGGGCATTACAAAGCCTGATGCGTAAGTGTCAGATGGACATGTTAATGTGGTCTTTTCCTAGTCCTCAGGGGCAATGTCTACCTTATTGTATCATGAATACCCATCAAGAAAATAGAAGAACGCTTTCCATACGAGTCTTTCCATGATCTCATTGATGAATGGCAACAAAAAGTGGTCTTTTTTGGTCATGGCATTCACGTGCCTCTAGTCAACACAAATGTGCCACGACGTGGGTACTCATGTCACGATCTCTACCCCCTTGTCGTTGGTGACCATCTGGATTCCTGATTTCTTCGGGACAACATGAAGCGGGGCCACCCACTTAGAATCAGAAATAGGGTATAGAAACCATGCTTTACACCATTTCTCAATCTCATTCTTCACTACTTCTCATAGATTGGGGTTAAGTCTCCTCCATAACTCACAGGAAGGTCTACATTATCCTTAGTAAAAATGTGGTGCAAGAAGAGAGCGGGGATGATACCCATGAGATCTAATATTGCCCAACCTATAACCTTGCATTTTCTCTCACTTTGCCACCTAAGGCAAATGGAAGGGTTGTGAGCCTACTATAATCCTGGGTAACATTAGGATTTCTAAGTTTAACAAAAAATGAGCTCGAAATACCTTAGGAGTGTGTATGGCTCCTCATAAGCATTCCCATCAAAGTACGGTAGCAAGTTAAGGAATTGCATCTTTAGCTCAAAATCAACTTCATGCTCGGATGAATTATCTTGTTAATTTTAGTTGGTGATAAATGCAAACTTTGAAAGAGTTAACAAACTGTTAGGTGCATGTATTTCCCTACAAACTGATCCAATTTTTACGATTAGTTGCACCCACTTTTAGCGAGCATAGGAGTAAGTACAGACCGTAAAAATATGACTATCCGTTACCTGAGGATGGGGCCTTACATAATGTACTCTAAACCACCCACTCTACTAAGGAAATCCAGACCATTTACCGGTTACCCGTATTTCCTCACTAAGAAATAGCTAATAGTTTTTGTAGAACCAGCAGTCAATATGAAAATCTTGGCTTGGCTTTATCCTAGTGTTCGTCTCTCTCTCTCTCTCACTTGCAAGTAAATTCAAACAATGAGACCTTTATGTGCATGTAAGACAAGGTTCTTTTTATTCTAGTTATTGTTTAATCAATTTGCTCAATTCAGACCCCAATTTTAGAGTTATGTTGTTAGTTGAAAATTAATATGAGCACAACAAAGCACGTCTACCATTCGATCTCAAATTACTTTTTAATCCTAATTTGAAAAACAACGAAGGAATCAAAAAATATAATGTAAATGTGAAACAATGATGCATGCTCAATAGAAGGTATACTTACAACAACTCCTAGCACTCTTCATGTGTTATGCAAAACTGAAATTTTAAATTTACACTAAATGCATGCAGATCAAGAAAACCACACCTAAACAATATACTATAAGAAGGAAAGAAATGATTTTATTGGGCTAGGTAGTAAGTGTCTATATGTGTCTCATTATGAATCTTAAAAGATAGTGAATCTTCTAAGGTGTGTGGCCTGAACTATGAAGGGTACATACAAATTTGAAATTACACTACTATGTGCCTTTTTTAATTTCTCCACTCAAGTCTAACCCATCCTCACCGAAGAGTGAAAGAGGTCTCGACACATAGTAGAGAAAGTCCAAGTCTGATTACATACACAAGGTTCCAAACGAAATCTGCTAGAAATGTGCAATTGTTACAAAATTTAAAATAAATGCAGGAAATAAATTATGAAGGACTGTACACTCTCTCATGACTCGATTCGATCTTAAATTTAATTTGTTCCTTCAGTCGACTTATTACTAGAAAAAGACAACCTCTGAAGCTCTTAAGATGCGTGACCCCCTAAGCGGCTACTTTATCGCGTCAAGTCCCTCACACAAAAATATGACAGTTGTTAGACATATAGACACAATAAAATAAAAGAACAAATAAATAAAGCAAACAAAATAAATAGAAAAAATAAAAGAAAATATTCACGAGAAAAACTGGGGGTTAAATAACCTGGAGGTGGAAAACCAAAAATCTAGATTTTCTATAAATTAACATAATTCGTGCCTTCCTGGCAACGACACCATTTGAAAAATCGTGAATTTCCTCGTTAATTTGGTCTAATTAACATTTAATGTGAATGTTGTAGGAAGGAAATTCAGACGAATCAAAAACCGCTAAAATTAATTTGTCTATTAAAGCATGTGGTCAAATTAATTTTTTACTTGGTGAGCCCAAGGTCGAACTCAAAGAGGTAAATGTCTCCTTAGATTGATTATTGGCGATCTAGAACTAAGGTTTTCAAGGAATCCCCTTTTTATATTTTTTTATGCAATAAACATGCATATGTAAAATGTGATTGAATTAGGTTCTTACAAAATCAAGCAACTAAACCAAGTTAAATTTTAATGTGAAAATAATCATATTTACCCAAATCGGATTTTTGCTCAAAACCTAATGTGATGATGAATGCAAAATATATTTTTTTAGAATTTTTGGGTTTAAAAATTCAACAATGAATAATGCAAACTTTTTTAGGTGTTTTGATGCAATTTTAAATGCAAATAGAATGCAACATAAATGAATTTTTTACTGGAAGCGAATTATGATGTTGAAGCTACAGTAATATTTTTGGAAATTTCAGACATTGTATGATTTTTTATGAATTTTCTAATGAAAACAAAGTGACTATAAGAATTTAGTTTCTAATAAATTCACAAAATAAATTTATCCAGAGAACGATTTATCCGAAAAATATATTGTAATAAGCAATCTAGAAGACTTGAAATTTTGCAAAAGTAATGTTTAGGATTTAATTGAAAATTAATTATTAAAATCACTCAAGAATTTATTCTAAGCACAAGAGACATATCTTTGCAATGAAATTTGTATATAAATTAAAACACATTTTGAAGCATCATCTGTGATTTTTGCATAATTTTTGGATCAAACGTTAGTTTAAAACAAATTTCAGACCATGAATTGGGTAAAATATGCAATTTTTCCTTAAAAAATTTAGTTAACTAAATAATGCTCACAAAATTCCAAATAAATAGCCAAGAGATAGTGAATTAAATGGTCTACAATGTGCTATTTTTGAATTAAAGAAATGTTGATGAAACAATGTCCGAATTAGATCATAAACTTAGGGTTGTCCGTGCAATTATAGAATTAAAATAAATTCAAAGAAATAATGCTGGAGGTGCTTCTTTAATTACCCAATTCTCTAAGGGGAAACTTGTAATTTTTCAAAGGCTACGTGATTTGAGGAGAATGGAAGGGTCACCGTGCAATTTGCCCTTACTATCACATGGTGCACACGTGTTTCTAGAGGCTCGGCCTCCCCATGCATAGACTCGAGTTGTCGAGGCTGAGGCTCATCTTCCAAGCATGCACGTGGCTTACGAGATATTTGTAGATGGTAATCGGACGGGGCTGCTTGAAGGCAGTCTGGAGTGAGGCAGTGAAGACAATGATGCACGTCCCCCGAGGTAGAGGAGATCGATTGAGCTAGAGCTCTTCATACACAACAATCGTGTAAGGTGTGGAGGATGGTGAAGTTGCAGAGGTCTACACGTTAAGACGAAGGCTAGCTGCTGCGGCATTGGGCTCAATGAGACTGAAGGTGGGTGGAGGTCGTGAGCCACAATCGTTAGTGATGTCCATGCAATGTTGAGGTGTGGGGCTTCTGGAGAAGATGGTAGTGAGTTATTGTGTGGTTGTCAATGGCATCAAGAATGATGAAAGTGCTAGAAGTCAAGGCTGAGAACCAACTCCACCTTCGTGTAGATAGTCAACGAAGGGTAAAATGGAGTAGAGATGGATTGGGTGATATGGATGTGTCTCTGTGCATGAATAGGGATGGAGTAGTTGCTTTGAAATCTTTTGATTGAAGATGAAGGGGTTTATGATGAGGTAGAAAGAACATGAGGAGGTTAACGGAGGTGAAGTAGTATTTGCGGGGACTTTTGAAGAGGGTGAGATATTGATTTGGGGATTTTGATCGAACGAAGAATGAAAACTGTGCAGATGGTTTACAAAAGAAGAAGAAGAAGAAGAAGAAGCATAGAAACGAGAGAGAAAGAAAAAGAAGAAGAGGGGATTTACCTGAAGATGGTCGAAATTCGCTTGGGATTAAGAAGCTCGACTAAGCTTCTCTGGTCTTCGCTCAATACGGTGTCACGTAAAGCTCGATAGAGGTGGAGATGCAGCAGCGATAGGAGGTGTCGTCCTCCTGGACCTTGCTTCGAAGATGGGCATTGTCGCTCGACGGTGAAGCCCTCAACTGTCACCTAAGGGTGTCGGATCTATGACAAGATTACAGGATAATTATTAGAAGATGAAGGGGTGTCTCTGCAACTTTCTTACATGGTGTCATACACGAACTCTAGGAGGTTGGGCCTTCATTTGGTTTACTGGAGATGTAGGGGTGTGGCACACAATTTGTCTCACCTCACACCATCCTCACGTGAGGGAAGAGATCTAGGAAGCTGATGGACACTCCTCCTGAGGTGAGCCAAGCGGCAAGGATGAGCTCGAGGTGATCGACTAAGGAGCAGACAATGGAGAGGCAATGCGGGCGACCGAGGGCTCGTTCATGGGTGGAGGACGACCAATGGCTACAGGCTCCTGTGCGCGAAGTGGGATGAGAGTGGCAGTTCTAGGAGCTCTGAAGCTGGTACTTGCATTGGGATGTGATGGGTAGGCATCGTGGAGGCTTGAAGAAGGAGGACATGGCGTGCTTATGCTCCACATGTAGCTGATGTATGGGGCGGTGGAGGAGTTGGAGGAGGGAACGCTGATCGGAGGAATGAAGGAGATTGAAGAAGAATGGAGGCGATTGGGAAGAACAAAAAATCGAGGGAAAACAGAGGAATCAAAAGTGGGGGAAGAAGGGGAAGTAAGTAGGAAGAGGAAGGTGCGGTTTGGTTATCAATGGTGAGGCAGGTGGTTGCGATGGATGAGTCCCAGGCAGCTGAGGGTGTAAAGAAGAGTGAGTGCAACAGAGACAAAGGAATACGGATAGGATCATAGCAATGGCGAGTTCATGCAGAGAATAAAGGGCAGAAGAAAGAAGAAAGAAGAGAAAGGAAGAAGATTTCTTGTAGTGGATGAACGAAGAATCTACTCTGAAGGAGAAACTTGAGGTTCCTCGGTTGTTGCTTGAAGTCGACGACGAGCGATGAGATGGGCGGTTGTGTGGAGCAGCTGCAACAAGGGGAGGTATCCATTGGATCTCGCATGAGGGTGGAGGAACTTTCCTGGAACTTCGATCCATGCTATTGTCACCTTAGGGTGGTAGTGATCTCTCTCCTTCCTCTCAAAAAGTGGTGGATGACGATGGACGATGGAGGCAGAGGGTGCTTTATGAACCATTGGTAGGAAGAGGGGAGTGAGATCGAGAGAGAAAAGTGTGATGTGGGCGAGGGGTGCGGAGGAAATTGGGCAAGAGGGAAGAGCAGTTCCTTCTTGGCCCGTAAGAGATGGAGGAGGTGGACGAGGGAGCGGATTGGAGTGAGTTCGTGCGAAGAAGAACCGGTCAAGCGGAGAAGGAGCGTCACAGGAGGCATACCTCCATGGGCACCCGTGCGGAGGAGGGGGGAGAGGGGGCTGCCATGTGGCGCACGCAGGGGCGGCCACGTGGTGGGTAAAAATATTAAAATTAAATAAAATTAAAATAAATGATAAAAATAAGTATCAATAATAAATAATATATAAATAGAGAATAATTGAAATATTAAATAGGTAAACAAAATAAATAATAACGATAAAAGAAAATAATAATAGAAATAAATAAATAAAATAAATAAAATAATAAGAAAATAAATCAATAAGATAAATAAATAAAATAATAATTAATAATTAAAAATGTAAACAAAGAAATAAAAAGAAAGAAAATAAATAATTTAATTAAAAGAGGACAAACTAAACATGGGGTGACATGCGGTGGCTTTAGGAGCTGCAACATGTCGCTTCCAAAAAACTCAAAAATAAATCTCAAAAAATTAAAAAAGAAATAACAAAAGGAGTCGAATTGAAAAGTGGTAAACTCGAAAGTTTCTTTTCTCGACGAGATCTACAACTTTCATGCAGGATCCAAAGCCAAAATAAACTATAATACAAAGTGTATTTTTATGTTGTATCATATAGGTATAAAATATTGCGTTATTGTCTTTTATAATTTTTTGGAATTTTTAATAAGATAAAAATTAAAATAAAATTAGCTAAACTATAAAATAAATATTTACATCTTATTATAGTTTTTTGGATTTTTAATAATAAAGATAAAATATATAAAATAAAGGGACGTACGTACAATATATAGAGGGGCCCAAAACTCAAGTTTCACATACAAACTTTGATTCTTTTGAATTTGATCTTGTTTTGAAGGTAATTGAAGTATAGTAACTCAAAGTGAGTAGGGGTCCATAGGAGACCGTATGAGCGAGATATTCATGTTTAAAGACTCTTAATCTCATACTAGGGCTAGGGTTTTATTGGTCAATTCAACAATTTAGTATTTTTTATATTTTTTTATTGGTGCTAGTAATATGTACAATATTTAGTTGATTTTATTCAATTAAAAGTTAGTGAAAAGTAGATAAAAGTAAGGAAAATAAAGTGAATATACATGTGATATTTACAAGTGAGTTTGTCTTCTCATTTAATGAAAATATGCATGCTAAAATACATACATTAATTCGAAATGCATGAATGAGAATAATGCAAAATAAAAGAAGAAATTCTGCCAATTACTTGGGAACAAAACTCTATTTTCAACTTTTAGAGTGATGAATCATAGATTCATTACTACCTAAATGGTAACACCTCAAAGAGTTGATGATGTGAATGCCAAAGCTACTTGTTGTAGTTCATTAGCTACTGTGTATGCTAGATGTGTACAAAAGCCATATGTATGCCACACAATGGGAGTAGTAAACAATTACTAATTTACTATGGAGATAAAAATACTTGATTACAGTAATAACAATATATTCAAAGATGAAAAATTTTTAAGACAGTGATCTCAAAGTCTTATCTTCGAAAACTTAAGACTTTATATATAGTGATCTAAAAGACCTTAACTACAAATGCCTGATACGACATAAGACTGAGTCTTAATCTTATGAGATAGAGATCTCCGGGAATAAGGGTATTCTGATAAGTCTAACAAAAATTACATATTGGTTATAATGATTATTGAATTATAGGGTCAAAGACACTATAATTAGTTTAATAAAGTTGAATATTGGTTGTATAAAATGCAACATTTGCATTGGATGCAAGAACTGTTAGTAGGAGATATGCAAGTATCGTAAAAGGACTTGGCATAGTCTCTTGGGAACAAAGTGACTAGTCAGCTTACCAAGCTATTTTTCCTAAATGTCTTATGATTAGCACATGAGTGTGATTTTAAAATATTAGCCCATTAATGGATCTTTGGGCCAGTGTTGTGCAGAATCTTTCAGGTTTTTATTTCAAATAATAAATCACAAGTGAAATTGCAGTCATTGCAACCCAAAGAAGCATCAAGCAAAAAAATATGTAAATCTTAGGCACAAATCTAAAAAAGAAAATGTAGTAAGATAGTTTGCTATTTAATTTACAGGTATAGCTGACATGATCGAATTTAGGGAGGCTGCAGAAATCTCGAGGGTTATTCTGTACAATGATAATTCAATGAAAGAATAAAGGAATTTCTATTCACACTATGTTGGATGTTGTATTTTCTTTTCGAATTTTCAGTTTTTAAGGAATTTTAATTTTAATTTTTTATTTGGTTTTCTGAATAATTGTTAGTTTTTATTTTGCAAAAGATTTTTTTATTTTTAAAAACAATAAGAGACTTAATGAAAATTTAAATCACACACTTAACTCTTTTGGAATTGTTCAATTATGTCAAAAATAACCAAAAAAATTAAACATATTTTTTAAATAAAAAGAAAATAAGATGAATGTTTTTAGTATTTTAAAATAATAAATAATGTTAAAAATGTATGAAATATATAGAAAAAAGTTTTTTATATTTTCTAAAAATCCATTTTATTATTATTTAGATTTTAAAATATTGTTTTATGAATAATACTGTTTTTAAGAGTTTTATGCTTTTTATGGTTTTTATGAGGAATAAAAATGTGAAAAAATTAGAAAATAAAGCAAATCAATAGAAATATACAATAATTTTCTAGAATTTTTGGAAATATTTTTATAATTTTTATGGGTTTTTAATGCAAATAGGACTTTGCATATGAGATTTTTGAATTTTAATAAATAATAAAAATAAAGAAATGGAAAATGAAAATTTTAGTGAAAGATGAAATAGGACCTAATAGGAATTTTTGTGGAATTATTAGACATGTTTTGATTTTTTATTTGATTTTAAAGATGTAGAATAAATTCAAGTTCACAGTGACTAATATGAAATTATTTTAAATATGTAGACTGAATGATAACAAATGATAAAATGGCAGGGATAATTACGCAAAATTCCCAAAAAATCATGCGCGCGAGCACGTGAGCCTCGTTGGTTTGGACCTGATTGTGAATAAAATAATTGTAGGGTCCAAATAATAACTTAAAACATCTGAACTTCTATAGTAGTTTTCACAAATCCCACGTGCGAAACACACTTTGAAGTTAAAACATGACAATTCTGCACCAAAATAAATATGAAGGATGAAAGTGCAAATGTTCAAACAACTACAACACAGACACATGTCCACTGGGGAGTTATTTGAAAATAAAATAAGAACAATGGTAAAGGTACAAATATGCCATTTAAATTGTGTGGCGGCTCGTGCATCTCTGATGCAAGGGGCTTCGATCAGACGGCTCATATTGAATCGTGTTTGAATGATCCCGATCTGCCCATGATGATCTGATCAACAACTAAAAATTAGGGCTTTTTAGACTGCTACGATTGATTATGTGTTCTTGTTTTTTATCATGTAGCTACAAGAGAGTCTGGACGAACTATGAAACACTTGAACTTCACCGAGATTGGGTCGTATGATTCTACTTTATTCGTCGATGGATTTCCCTGAAATCACACCCAAAATGTGGCTCGAGATGTTCCGCATCTGGTGTGCACCTCAGATCTCCATGAAATCTCCAGGAAGTCAATCTGGGAAGGTGTCACACTTCTCTGCTCCAGGAACCTCCTTCTTCGATTCGATGGTTGTTTCTGGATCTCCCTACATCTTCCACCTCTGATCCGCATAACAGGAGGAGTTTCAATCACTGTTGAACCCTTCCAACTATGAAAAAACTTTCACCAGACTTCTCCACTTTCTCCACCCATCCATCTACATCTTTTCACCAAAGAATGAGCACCCGACTCTCCTCCTCTGTTTCTTTGCTAAAGAGTCACACATCACAGATCTGAGAGATTTAGTTACAATCAATGCGGAAAATAAATGCTAAGTCTACAATAGATTTCTACGTTACCTAAGGACAAGACAAAGGGAGGAATTCACCTCGATCTGCAGGTGTGGCAGAGAGGCAGAGACATGCGGCGGAGAGCTTCGACAAAATGATTGATCGTGTTCTTCAGATGCACACTCACACTCCTCATCATAGGGAAAGATAGCTGTCACCTACACTTCACTCCAAGACTCGATCTTGGAGAGGAAAATGACCGAAGGATGGATCAAGAAGTCACCAAACGTGGAGGGGTGACATTTATAAGATGAATTTCTACGGGTTTTGAATTTGAAAATGGGTGAGATCAGTAGTGAATTGAGTGGAGATGAGGGGCTGGTGAGCGAGAGGGATGAATGGGAGATAAGTTTGGAGAAGGAGTCAGAGGAGGTTAGTGATTAGGGGCACGTGGAAAATTAGGTGAAGTGATGGTGGATGGTAGAGTTAGGGGGCGACAGGTGTAGACTGAGCAGTTGACCCGAGTTAGCCAATCAGAAGGTGCCTATAATGCATCTAAGATAGGCTAAATGACAAAACTGTAAATACCATAGCACTTGTAGGAATAAGTGTTTAAAATCCAAAATTACTCAAATTTATTTCTTTTTCTTTTCTTTCTTTTATTCTCTGCATGTATAAGCATAAGTGTTTGCTAGGGACTAGCAAAGGCAAGTATAAGGGGGGTGATGAATCTCCAAGTCATCACCTTTATTCATTCATTTTGGCCTTTAAACCCTAGCTACATACATGTATATATCATTAATTTGTCAAAACAAATTTTTTTAATTTGTACAGAATACTGTACAATTATTGTATTTATTGCCAAAATAAAATAATAAATAAAAGAAAAGAAAAAGAGTGAATTATCAAGGACATTGAAGTGACCCTAGACCTCGATACTTATTCATCATGATTAATTAGTCGACAAGGAATAAACTAGGGGGGATAGGGTGGCAAATTGTACAACAAACACAGTCAGATAACCTTACAAAATAGGTCAACAATTACTTTTGCGAATGCAAAATAAAAGGCCAAAATATCAACTTGTCAGATCCATATCTCCTAAATAAAGACACAAAAAATATAAAAATCACATAAATTACTTATAACTTTTAATAATCTATTTAATGAAGGAGGTTTCATATTTTTTGTCGTTATGGTGTGAAAGTTAGGTTTTGGACCCTTATTGTACAATACATCGGAAGAAAATATTCATTTTATTTATTATTTATTATTTCTATAATTTTAAATTTTATAATGTTTTAAAATTTATTCATAGTGTAAATACATATTTATAATACAATAACACATTATGTAAAATATTAAAATAAAATATGAACATAAAATACATAGATGAATATGCAATACTTATACATATATAATATACATCTCTATTTATTTAAACATATTTTATATCAGAAAATAAAATGAAAATATATTATGTATATAAACATTAGTTATAATCTTATAAAATAATAAAATAAAAGAATGAAATTTGAAATACAAAATAAAAATAAAATAATCAAAACATAGGTAAATATACCTACAAATAGAACGCTAAAAATTAACTTATAATTAAACACCTCATAAAAATAGTTAAAATTATGCATTATAGTCTACAATAAATTAGAAATATTTTTTATTTTATGATCTAAAATTAACAAATTCATTTATTAATTCTTTTGTAATTTCCAATGTATTTATGCCTTGGAATTTCCTGGTTGGTCCACTTAGACCAAGTAGGAGGTGTGGTATATTGGCCTAGGGTCAACTGTCTATCCTCCTTCCGACTTCTATCGAAAACTTCGCGAGGGAGCCACTTCACCAATTTCTCCACATCTCCACCTTTGCCCTTTAACCTTGAGACCTCCACCATCATGTAGCTCGCTCATACCTGATCTTCGATAAGGCTCAAATATCCACCAACCGCATCATCGCTACACGCCATCTCCCCTCAAAAATCGCCAAAAAAAATCCACCGATAAGTAAGCCATAACCAAGCCTATTTGTTATTCGATCCTTCTTCTATGAGCTTTAACCCCTCAAATAATTCCCTGGAGCACCGTTGTGGTGACAACCGATGAACACCATTGATTTATAGCTAGGAGGGTGAGAGAGGAGGCACATCCACTATCTCGATTACCTTTGGTTGTGAGGTTCTGCTCCTGAGCTCCCAAGCTAAGTTGAGCCTCGTTTGCTTCTCATGGTTTCGTAGCTAATCTTTAGGTTTAGGATTAAATTAGAAAAATCAAATTACGATGGACCTTGAGCTCCAGGTCAAAATCACTGTGATTGTTCCTACGAATCAACTTTCTTATCACCCCATATCGAACACCTTTCGTTACATCACCTATTCCGCCCAAATCCCCCTTGAGTCATGCTCTGATTCGAGGAGTCGAAGCTCCTGTCCACCACTTCGTCAAAGTTTCACCCTTTCACACACCCACGAGATCTTCGACAACATATTTTGGAAAAGGAAGTCGCCTCGAGTCAGAGCTTCTCCCCATGCAGGTACCACAGATGAAGAAAGACATATGGGCCCTACTTGAGACTCAGGAGAGGCTTCCGGCGGAGGAGCATCCAGGTCCCCATCGTTGGGAGCTGGAGCAATTTTGAGAGCGCCATCAACCACCGGAGGGCCCCACAAGTTAATCATGTTCTTGGAAGACATTGGAGAGCCATCTGATCGAGGCTCCTCTCCATATTTAATCGGAGCCCTTGGATCAGGCAAAACATTGCCTCGTTACTTTCGCATTATCATACACGTGGCATATAGATAGCGGTTGAATCAGAAGCGTTAAGTGAGTAACTTACTCAAGTCCTCCCGTCGCTTTTTTGTAATTATCACGAAGCCCTGTAAATATTTTACATAGTTTAGAAAGTAGTGGACAAATTGCATATGCCACTTGGAACTTTTCCATTATTATGATTAAGTCCCTATTAAAGTCACATACGTGCACACGTTTCATATTATGAATATTACTGCATGTAAACCCTCGTAAGTTTTTTTAATTGTAGTTTAATATATAAAGTTTAGATATTAGCGCTAAATTTTGGGTTAAATTGCACTGTGCCCCACACATTGAATTTTATTTGCAACTATATCATGCTATGTCAAGATTTTTTTGTGTTTTATTTCCTATTTATTAAAAATAGTTTTCATGCCCTAAAAATTCGATAAAAATAGGATTAGGTACTTGGAGGCATGCTTATTCACTCCTTATAATTATATTTGCATTTTATGCCTTCTTCCTATTTTTTAAAAATCAAATATTCCATAAATAGTCCTTATTAGACTTTAAAAATCCAAAAATAATAATAAAATCATGTTTAAAATTTTTTAAAAATAGAGTATGGTTATTATAGTATTTAATATCCCAAAATTAAAAATCCCAAAAAATAGAAAAAGAAAAAAAACTCAAAAATCCAATAAAAATATAAAAACTCTTCAAAAAAGAAAAAAATTCTATCATATATTTCTATATATATATATATTAGAATGTATAAAAAATTACTTTGAGATTTTTGTCATTAGTTAATGTTTTGAAATCTCAAAACAATTTGGGTAAATTAAAAGTCCCTGATTTTGTGTATTTTGGACTTTAAAAATTCCTGAAAATTAGAAAAAAAATTACTTGAGAAATCATAAAAAAAGTTAAAAATTATTAAAAACCTAAAAACAATTTATTTTCTTATTTTAATTTATGTTTATACCTATAGGTTTATATATTGTCCATAGAGCCTTATATAATTCTTATACATTTTCATAGAAAAAAAATATTTTTTAAGATAAAAAAGTATTTATATATATGTATACATATATATAGATATATAAACAGTTACAATATACGAATCTTCAATTATTTAATTGAAACCCACATATTTTGAGACACGAGTGTGCGCGCACACACACATATACACACATCGATATTATTTATCAATTATTTATTTATAAATAATATTAAGTGCTACATCATTTGGCTTTCTGTGTTGACACCCTACTCTACTTATCACTATACACATTTATTTGTAGGGTTAATAATAAATTTTGATTCACACATGCTTATTGATTGATTGATATATTGTGTGGGTTGATTGTTGAGGCGATCACTTGGGCTCTGTGAGAGGTCAGTTCAGTGACTCCGCTTTCACCTTTTGTGGAGTGTATGACTCTCTCCTATGTAGCGGGTATTCGGTCTTCTCAAATGGAACCGTTGCCGGGAAGCAACGAATTGTAGCACATTTTTATATAGATAGTCGCATATTATTGTGTCTTTGTTCTCTACTTATTCCATTTTGATTGGATTAACTTTTCTAATCCATATTTCTTGTTGATCTTTCTTGCAAGGGATCGCTTGGTGACAACTATCTCATAGGAGGTGGCAGCACCCGAGACGAGCGGAGGTCGGTCATCTCTTTGTGAGCCGGCTAGGAGAGAGCAGTAAAGATGAGTAAGGAAGGAGGAGGGGAGAAACTTGGACTTAGTTTTCAATTTTTTGTGAGGAGAAAGTTTTTTTGCAATAAATAATATGTAATTAATACAGACACTATACTCTCTCCACCACAAGAGGTCTAGTGTCTGGGTGTCTGTTCACCTGGGGGCCTCGTATCGGATTTTTCATGTTTTGTCGCCTTTATTTTATTTTGTTTCACGCGATTTGAGTTTTCCGCCTTTGTTACATTTGTTTTCTATGAGTGAGACCTTAGACATTAGGTTTCTTGACTTGTTAGCTAAATCCAAAGCCCTAACAACATTGCATGCACATGTAATATATTTCTCTTGAACTTAGTCAGAATTAATTATTAATTACTAATTACTTGAACTTGGAACCACGATCCGTGAGAGAACTCATACAGCACTTGCAGGACCCATTGTGGCGGGCACTGAGAGGTCTCCAAGATCGGACATTTAGGATCCATTTCTAAGTAATCAACATTTAGTTCGTTCCTATAATAGCAGCTATTGTTTAGGACGTTTTCTCGCTTCTGCATATCTCCATATAGTGTAAATATTTCAACTTTTCCTTGCATCCCACATGGAGAGAGCTAGGAAGCACTATAAGTAATTCTATATTTGGATGCATCATTAGTCACTAAGGCGAGATTTCCACCTTAGTGACAACTTGCATTATTTTTCCATCCTCTCCCCCATGTGTTTATTTTACTTAGAAAATAAATGAAAAATACAAAAAAATCATTCGATGGCTTGCTATGAAAAATACTCAAAAAGCTGAAAACCCAAAAATTAAAAAATCGACTACTAAATAAACTTGACCTTAATTAAAATTCGCAATGAACCATTCATTGTTTGGGGTTCATAAAGCCCACATTGTTTTCTGGTACACTCCAGACGAAGTGAGGCGCAACCCACTAAGGATAAGAACCCAAATCCTGATATGTGGCGCCTTGATTATCAGTTTGGTTGTCGAAGTTTGGCACTTTTATTGTACGTGACTTAGTAGGGCCCCGTCGAGCATGGTGTTCTAGCCTTATGTGGAGCATCTGACTTGTTTTGAAGTACTGAGGTTAGGACACACCTCACCAATGTGTCTGTCTCATCAATTTGCATCTGAGTATGTCCTTGCATGCTCACGGGTCATTTTGTTGTGAACAAGGTCTGAATTATTAGTTTATCCTATTGGCTTTCCCTCTCTATTTCTTTAGTTGAGTAGACATCAAGGCACGAGATCAGTGACCTTTTAGCACGTAGATCACATGTTACAAAGGTGGTGGAAGAAGTACAACGTGCTTTCCTGGCATTGCACATGCTCCTATAGGGTTAGAGTACTTAAGGACTTATTATAAGATTGCCTGAAAATAACAACAAAATTGAAAAGATAAAAATAGATGAACTTTTTTGGCTTCACATGTGTAGAGTGGGTCAACCAATCATGTTTTGTGTTCGTTTGAGTTAATTAAGGATCAAAGATTAGTATTGCACATTAGTGTGCCTTTTTCACTTTCTTCTATTTGATTTATCCTTTGACTCCTGCTCATTTGGAGCCGTCTACTATTTTACATTCCCTTTATTCCTTGTTTGACCATGTATTATTCCTCCAAATCGATCTTCCTCTTGACCTTCAAAATGGCGACACATGGATGGCTAAGTCGAGACCCCACTAACACCAACGTCGATTACATACACTCGTCACATGCAATAATTCAGGGTGATTCCTAAGAACCCGGTTCAGACTCTATTAACCGATCTCTAGACTTCCCACCTTCCTTGATAAACCAGGATCACTCTTGTTCTGAAATCTGCCCATTTTGGATGGCAATTGGTTTCACTTCTTACACTTCTCCATCCTTAATGAAGTTCTACGTTGACCTTAAGATAGGCTGATTCATTACAGCATGTGCTTTAATTTAGACTGGTCGGGGCATCATTCCATATGCAACATGAGCTTGAAGTGAAGCCAAATATTCTCTTAGATTCAATGTCAGATATAGATACAGAGATGGCTCCTGGAGGGAAAGGGAAGGGATACAGATACGGAGATGTCTCTACAGCACCCACCGCAGCCACAACCAAAACATGGCCAACCAAACCAGAATGTCATGAATGACCAACTCCTCGCTTCTGTCTAGACAATACAATAGTAGCTCACTAACCATGTATTGGCCAAGGTCACCTTCCGGGATATGTTCAATGACTTGAGGAGAGGAAGAGAAAATCCCTGAGGAGGAGGAGGAGAAGAAGAAGAAGGAGCTGGTGGAGGTCATGGAGGCCCAGTGGACGAGCCTAGAGGAGAGCACCCAAGCTGACTCTTAAAGGGACATACAACCCTTGAACCAGTCAAGTCACATAGTAGATCAAGATTCCCACGATCCACGCACACTTTGAGTTGAAGACTCAACTCTTCGCATTCTACCTAGCTTTCATGGAAATGCAAATGAAGAGTCGTTTATCCACCTAGAACAATCTGAGCACATTTGTGGTACAACGCACTATCCTAACATACTACTAGTCAAGATGACAACATTCCCATTCAGTTTCCAGGACAACGTCCTTCATTGGATCAACCACTTGGGGAAGCTCATCACTATATGGGAAGAACTTAAGTTTGCCTTCCTACATAAATATTATCCTCTAGGGAAACTTAATCAGGTGTGTGTCGGCCTAGCAAAATTCACCCAATCCACACACAAATCCAACCATGAAAATTGGCAGAGGTTTTCTGAATTGCAAGAGAAATGTCCCCATCATGACATTCTTAGGACCAACCTGGTCTAGCATTTCTTTGGGGGGTTGACAATTGAAAGCCAGAAACTCATAGATGACATATGTGGCGGATCACATTTTAACAAATATGAGGATGTTGTTTGGCAGATCATCGAGGATAAGGCAAAAGGAGAGGTCACATTATCATCGTCACGTTCCTATTAGCGCCAGCCCTACGCTCTTCAAAAGCCCATTCATATGGCATCTTCTCACGAGACAGACAGAGATGAGAGATCCAATCTAATTATCATAGGGATCCACCTGTCCAAGATGGATATCATAGAGAAATGATCACATGACCTGGAGAAACTTTATGTGATTGAATAGAGGACACAACACTTGGACAAATTAGATAAGATTACCAAGTAGCTAGAGCTGCAAGTGAGCACAATCATCTCCCGTAGTTTTGTGTCTACATCTTCCCAACTCCAGTTGAGATGAAGGATCAATCATTGCCATAGCCTCCTCAGCAGAGTCAGACCTAGCTAGCGGTACAACTTGTATACTACGTGCAAGCTCCTGAACAATCATTTCTACAATAGTCACAACAACAATTGGTCGTCTAGCAGCAGGAGCCCCAGCCTATTCAAGATCAATTCTTCCCTCCACCAGCTCTCATTCAATATTTGAATGGAATATGGGCGAACGAAGCACAACCTGCCCATCTAGGTGGACCTTAGCAGGGCTAGCAATCTGGAAATTGATAGTTCCTACAACAACAACAACAACGAGGGAGATTTGTCCAGAATGAGCCTCAGATCCACCATCAGTCTCCATAGTACAATGGTAATTGGATATAGAACCACTATCCACATCCGCAGTACCAATCATGCCAGCAGAACCAACAGTACTCAGTTGTTCCGTATCAGAACCAACCTCCTCAGCATCACCATCAATACCATCCCTCTCCTTAGTACCATCCTCAACAGTAGCACTAGCAGCCCCCACACCAGTTCCAAAATCAACAAGGCCAGCACAATGACTCATCTGAGGTTACCCCTCCGAAAAACCCCACCTTGGATTATCTAGCTCAGGTAGTGAAAAGCCTAGCAGAGATAAGCCAAAAACTTGATGACCTGATCGTCGTAAAGACTTCCATTCTTAACACATGTAGAGGCTAACCCAAACATTTTTAAAAAGAAAGATAAGGTATCTTGTGTTGTTCCAACCACTCTAACAGAGTCATATATGCTTGATTTCTTTTTATCTAATGTTGTCACTCTCAAGATAGTAGGACCTTGTAACTGTTAGCCATATGCCATGGGAAGAATAAAGCTTCACCAAGTGAATCATCATCTTCTGCATCAACCGATTTAGTCCAGGTCGAGTGAGGAAGAAGGGGAAGGAGAAGCACCACTTACAAAAAGCCAAAAAAATAGAAAGATCAAAAATGCCAAAAATACAGCACCGCCAGCAGTGGTAGCAGGAGCAACAACCAACTAGCCTTAGAGGAGACATCACCTACAGTTGATCCAGTGCTGACAAATGGAGGCCCGTCTGCATATTTTGGTTGTCCACCTTTCCTTAATGACCCTACTTATTTTAGTCATCCAATTGTATAGCCTGATGTAGACAAAAATGTTTACATAATTAAGAACTCCATTCCTACTGCTACTTTGATTATGTAAGTACTCTTCTTCCGGACACAATACGAAAGTCCAAAAATAATTACAAATTTTAAATTAGCCTTTTTCTAATCCTAATGTTGTTGAGATTATCCATAATCTTGTTCTTGAAATTCCCTTGTTGAAAGCCATCAAGTACATACTTGAGATCAAGAAAGGTCTTAAAGAGGCATCTACTTCGAAAAGACATCCGCGCAAAGCCAGAGAAAGGAATGTGAAACATATTCTAACCGTGGCTACAGTAAATGTAATCATCAATCTCCCGATGAAAAAGAAGGATATGGGAGCTCCTCTAGTCAGATGCCATATGTTCGATCAGGAGTTCGACTGAACTTTACTTGATAGTGGATACTCAATCAACCTAATTCCTACTTCACTGCTCAAAGAGTTTTGTTTTGGACCGCTCAAGTTTACTAGAATGATTATGTAATTTGCAGATACATCCATCAAGTGGCCCCATGGAATTTTAGAAGATGTCACCGTCACCATTCAGGGAATGTAGTTCCCCGCAGACTTCATCATTCTAGATATGGACACTTCAGTTCCTCTTCTGCACACCCTGATAATCCTTAGATGATTATTCCTTTGAACATCCAAAGAAGTGGTGAACTATGGCACTTCCGCTTGAACAACGAAAAGTTGTCGATTGAGACGATTCAGGTACCCAAATAGTCAGAACCTACATCATATGAGAGTGAGCCAACAGAGCAATGAATAGAAGACTATGACTTTTTAATAAAAATATGTGATACAAATTTATTTATGGATGATATTGAGACCCAAAAATTTCTATTCATAGAGGAAGTCTTGGATAGCACAATCAAATTCTCAAATATCCATGCTAATGAGATCTTCACCGAGTTTCCTGATGGATACATTTATGGCCACCTGTCTTTGTTTGAGTAAGAGGACATCATTGCAGATTTTTGTGAACAAGATTCATCCATTACCAAATTTTGTGCAGCTATGTACTCAGAGCCTACAAGGCTAGTGGTGGACACATCACATATGAAAGCTCTGACACCTTGGCCTTGCACAGTAGCAGAAGTTACCACCATGTTGAACTAGATGCCACCAACGCTCAAGACACTTCCAGCAAGCATAAAGTAGGCCTTCCTTGCAGGTGCGTAGAACATGTTCCCTATGATCATCAATTCCCAACTAACCGAGGAATAAGAGTCTCGTCTCCTCAAGGTTCTAGAGATAAACTGCATGGCCATAGGATGGATAGTTCCAGATATCCATGGGATAAACCACTCACTGTGCTCACATCATATATACCTTAAAGAAGACAACAAGACTTCTCATGAATTCCAGCATAGATTGAATCCAAACCTCCAGGAAGCTGTGATGAATGAAATCATGAAATGGTGTGATGGAAGATTCATATATCCCATCTCTAACTCAAAGTAGGTGAGTGCCCCGCATGTTGTGCTTATGAAGTCAAGGATCATCATGATTAAAAATGATACTGGAGGGGGGATAACAACCAGAGTTCCAACATCATCGTGCATCTGTGTGGACTACAAGTGACTGAATTTAGCGACCAAGAAGGACCACTTCCTACTCCCCTTCATCGACCAGATAGTCGAAAGACTGCCAGTGAAGGAATACTTCTATTTCTTGGATGGATACCCTGGTTACAAACATGTTGCTATAGATTCTGAAGATCAAGAGAAAATGACCTTCACCTCTTCATTTGGGACGTATGCCTTCCGCAGGATGTTGTTCGGACTATGCAATGCTCCTACGACATTTCAGAGGTGTATGTGGCAATTTTTGCATATATGGTTGACAGTTTTCTCGAGGTATTTATATATGATTTCTCAATCATAGGGGATCGCTTTGATTAGTCTTTATCTTACTTAGACCGAGTACTGAAGCGATGTTGTGAAGTGAACATGGTGCTCTCATGGGAGAAGAGCCATTTTATGGTTACAAATAGCATTGTGCTAGGCCATGTCATTTCAAAACATGCCATGGAGGCAAATCCTGGAAAGATGAAAGTGATTTTGAAGCTAGAGTCACCTAGTAATTTGAAGCAAGCTAGATCATTCTTAGGGCACATTGGTTTCTATAAATGATTCATCAAAGACCAAAACAAAATTTCCAGACCTTTGACCGAACTTCTAGTCAAGGAGGGAGACTCTATTGTAGATGATAGAGTCCTCCAAGAATTTTTTCAGTTGAAAGACATAATCACTCAGGCCCTTGTCTTACAACTATCAGAATAGTTTGTATCATTTGAATCATGACAAACACCTTTGATTAAGCAGCTGGGGTGGTCTTAGGACAAAGGATAGATCATATTCCATTTGCTATTCACTATGCCAGTAGAACACTAGATGAAGCTAAAAAAAACTAGACTATCACTGAAAAGGAGCTACTGGCAGTGGTATTTGCCATAGAGAAATTCAAATCCCATTTGATTGGATCCCAGGTTATTGTGTTTACAGACCATCCGGTCATCAAGTATCTACGAGCCAATAAGGATGCCAAACCAAGACTCATCAAATCGATTCTTCTGCTCCAAGAATTTGACCTTGAAATTCTTAACATACTTGGATTTAAAAATGTGGTGACGAATCACTTATCTAGATTACTAGAGCCAGACAATCCTGAGTAGAGCCTACTGCCTATAATAGAGACTTCTCATATGAAGCAATTTTGTCAATCATCACACTCCCCTTGTTCATAGATATTGTGAATTATTTTGTATCCAAGAAAACTCCACAATATTGTTCTAAGCTGAAGAGAGACAAGTTTTTGTCATAAATCCATCTCTACCTGTGGGATGATCCATATCTCTTTCGTAAGGGTACATACTTCATCTGGAGGAGATGCATACCTCAGGAGGAAGTCCAGAGTGTCCTAGAGCACTATCATGCTAGAAAATCAAGAGGACACCACTCTGGAAGAAGAACGCTAGAAAAAGTTCTTCAATGCGACCTTTGGTAGTCGACTCTATTCAAAAATACAGAAGACTTTGTCAAACATTGCACATGTTTTCAGAGATTGGGTGCAACTATTGGAATGAAAGATGCAATGCATCTAAAGAACATTCAGATCTCAGATGTGTTTGAGGCTTGGGGCATTGACTTCATGGGAAAGTTCCCTAACAATCATGGTTTAGAGTATATTCTGCTTGATGTCTATTACATGAGACATTAGGTGGAGGTTATCCCAACCCGAGCTGTCAACAATCGCACCGTTTGTCGATTCCTGAGGTAAAACATCATAACATAGTTTGGGATCACCAAAATCCGTATATCAAATGGTGGTAGCCACTTCATCAACAAAGAGGTGAAGAAGCTCACATTGGAATTTTGCATCGAACATCATGTCGACCCTCCATACCACCTACAGTCCAACAACCTAGTTGAATGTTCTAGTAGGGATATAAAAACAATTCTACAGAAGCTTGTACGCCCCTATAGGAAGAAGTGGTTGCAATTTCTTGACTCAGTACTTTGGGCCTATGAAACCGCAACAAAATCACCATTGGGAATGTCTCCCAACTGCCCAGTGCATGCCAATCCATGCCATCTACACGTGGAACTCATTAACAAATATTTGTGGGCAATCAATGTCTGTAACTTGGATTATAAGATGACAGGAAAGAATAGAAAGATGGATCTAAATCAACTTCTCGAATTCTGTGAGTATGCATATGACAACAGCCTCATGTACAAGGAAAAGGTCAAAAGTGGCACAATAAGCACATCCACTGCAAGACTTTCGAACCAGGTCAAAAGGTTTGGTTGTTTGACGCCAAGCGCAAATTATTCTCGGGAAAGTTGAAAAGCAAGTGGACCGGGCCTTTCATAGTGAATCATATGTGTGACAATGGAAGCATAATTATATCTCATTTGTCGGCTGACACACAACCATTTGTGATCAACATACAATTACTTAAGCCTTATCTTGAGCATGATACATTTCTGTCAATGGTAGATTCGATACAGGTGGTCTATGATGAAGAATTTACAGTTGTAGCATCAACACGATCAGATGAAGCAATCCAAAAAAAAATTATTAATTAATGTTTTTCTTATTTTCGTCTTCATTCTTCAAATTCTTTCTTTTATGTTGTTGTCACCCTTTTCATCTATGTTATACTTAGGATATGCTCCATCCTAAGTATAGGGGGGTGGGCACCCTCGATTCACTCATTCTTTAGTCTCCCACATGTCTCCTCAACTCTTGATAATATTTCTATAATTAGAGTTATTTCACCCTAAGTATAGGGGGGAGACAGGCTAAGTCGATGATTTGTGTGTCATTTATTCATTCCCACCTACAGCCCTGCCTGCATGTAGAAGACGGTCTACTATACTTAGGATTACCGATCCTAAGTATAGGGGGGATAGTTGATTTCTTATTATTTTTTGAGTCATTGTATTATAGACTTCTCTATACTGAGTAAGAGTTATGTCTTCCTTTTCTCTTTGATCTATGAGGACATTGAAGGATATGGAAATTATCCTCAAGCGCATCACGGAAGCGTGGTCGTCGTATCGGATACGATGAAGAATGACTAGTCGTACTAGTTGTTCGGTGCAGCGGAGTTTAAAAATTTCTCATACGATGAAACCACATGATCCAAGAACACTTCTTGAATCGTTTCATCTATAACCACAACAAGTATAATGCAATACCTCTTGAAGCATGGTTGATCAAGTCTCTAAAAGAAGAGACCTCCTGTCTCAAGTCCGATCATCGGCGAGACGGCTTGCGAGCGCGGGGATGAACCGCGTTGTCCTCGCAATCCAAGAAGATGATCCAAGCGTTGTTGCTCCTGATCTCGTCGCACGAGATCGAACGTCTCCTTCGTGGGCGTAACACACCAAGAAGACGGAGAACGGAAGAACGTCGAAGCGGCGGTGCGGTGGCGAGAGCGTTGACGATTCTCTCCTCTAGGGTATGGTGGACGTCCACCAAAATAAGAAGGAGAGAGGGCTTGTCGTGTATATAGAAAAGAGAGAGAGAGCTCCAAAATTACATGTAAATAGAGAGCATGGTATGCCTCTCTATTTATAGGGTTTTGGGATCCATGGATCTCAATCCATGTGACATACAAAATCAATGGATGAGATTGATTTATGTCAATCCAATGGTCAAGATCGTTGTTGGTAAAACCAACAAATTTGGATTAAAATATATTTGAAAAAATCAAATATAAATTAATAGTAAATCAAACCCAATAAATAAGGAGAGAATGTGCACGGAGATTTCATCTCCATGCACCTTCCATGTGGATGGCCACACATTCCTATTAGGAATGGTGTGCCGCCCACTTATTTCCATGGGGAGAGCAATCTCATGATAATTCATGAGATTGCATATCTCCATGAAAATCTCTCTTTATTTATTTGTTGGGTTTTTATTCTTCAAAAATAATTTACAATTATATTTGAGAATATTGCAATCTTGCCATGGAAAAAATTGTGAATCATATTCACAACCCAAAACAACATATAATTTACATTGTCAATTAATTACACAATGTGTATCCAATACACATAATAACTAATCAACACATATAAATTATATTTGGCTCTCTCTAATACATTAAAAATCACATTTATAATATATTATGAATAATTGGATATTTCTATCCACATTATTCTTATCCATAATAAATAAATCACATTTAATTATATTGGATGATTTCTTCATACTTCAAGATGATTAAATCACATTTAATCATGATTTCTTCATTGCTTAGATCTTATGGAATTATTCTTGAACCCTTGAAGAATAATGCAATCTCTCCTCAGATACTTGGAGATAAGGACAGGGCGATTGTATTGTTCCACGTATAGTGACATGGATATTGAGATCATATCTCAAATCCAGATCGCGGGACTCCCATAGATGCTTGATTAAATCAAGACCGTAAATCTAATCTTCTCATTGTATTTGAATCACATTCAGATCAATGTCCAACACTTGGACCAAGATCAGATCACTTCTCTACTGAGAGGAGTCACTAAAATCCAGACCCGTTTCATCACTCCCTAGGAATAAGCATCATGGTTATACAATCGTTTATGATCAAATAACCCTCAGGTATTCCCAATACCTGAACATCCTACATACTGGAAGACCCAGAACAAACCCGAAGTATTAGATCAACTTTACACTGTCTACTTCATGGTTTTATCAGTAAGTTTCTCATTCGATCATTGGGAGTCGGTATCGATCATATACTTTCCAAAAGCATATATCATACCTAGGTCTTGATCATATACTTTCCAAAAGTATATATCAAACCTACAAATTCAGTCAAGCTTCCAAAGCGAGACGACCATGCGCATGGAATTTGATTCTTCCCAATATCTCATGAGTGAGCTCATGCCTTCCGGTTCAGTAACTGAGCCTGTATGATCCCTTTGAGAGATCGTATTACTCATATGCCCTTATATGCACACCATCGCGCCGGTGTATAGACCTTGATTAGGTCATCAACCTATTGGTCTGCCAAATGTACATACTCAGACATATAGTAACACATCTGTCTCCGGTCAGAGGATGCGTGCCTATATCATGACATCATACGATATAGGACTTTGGTTATCTCGATCTCGTTAAGTCAACTCTTTGACCTAACTAATCTGACACCTCCGAATCTCTATTCCTATGCAGAGGACCTGCATCAAGAGGTCGATCAGATATCAGCCTTTAGGGATAAGGATTGCCATCTCCTACTCAGGCTGGAGATCATCTCTTAACAATCATTTGACAGTGCTTGATGAGTCCTCAATCTAACCCATTAGATATTCATCCAAGCACCAGCCTCTATGATTCAATAGTTGAATCAACAGCTGTATGATCATCAAGATGGCCATGGTACATAACCCTAATTGTACTAAGGGACCTATTATGCAAACTATTCATTCTTCATTTCAGATCAGGGAATGATATGTGCAATAACATTTATTGCATAATGGCTCGCCGTGGGCTCGCATTTCCAACAATCTCCCACTAGCCCAAAGAGCCATTAATGGGCTAATCATTTAAACCCACACTCATGTGACAATCATAGGCTATTTAGAAAATAGCTAGGTAAGCTGATCAGTCACTCTGTTCCCGCGAGACTACGCCAAGTCCTTTTACGACACTTGCATATCCCCAGTAACAGTGCTCACATCTAATGTGAATGTTGCATCTTATGCAACTAATATTCAATTTTGTTAGTTATAGTGTCCTTGACACTACAGCTTAACAAATATCATAACAAGTATTTCCATGATCCTTATTAGAATACCCTTATTCCTGGAGATCACTATTTCTTAAGGTATTTACAGTTAAGACCTTTTAGATCTCTATCTATAAAGTCTTAAGCTTTGAATATAAGACTTTGAGATCACTATCTCAAAAATCTTGTCATCTATAAAGATTTTGTTATTACTGCAACCAAGTGTTTTATTTCCATAGTAGGATTAGTAATAGTTTACTACTCCCACTGCATGGCAGCCATCTGGCTGTTGTACACATCTAGTACACACCCGGCTTCTCAGAACTGATGCCCAAGGGCAAGCAGTACCAGCATTCACTTCCTCAACTCTTTGAGGTGTTATCCCTTTAGACAGGTCAGTACCATATCTTAAGGGATGGAAGCCTTTCTTAGAATTTCCAAGAATGGAATATGTCCAAGTTGTACTACTATTGTGACAGTCCCAATACCCTCTTCTCTTTGCTCCTGAACATCTTTAGAACTAAGATCTAAGAGGTATCCTTGAGATCATATCTTAATTCATGGAACAACCAGATAATAAAACACTTATTATTATCCTTATATCATTTTAAATGATTAGGATACCATTTGTATTTAGCACGATGAACACAAAGGCACTCCCACTAAGCTTCACATGGCTTATCAAGATTATATCTGAAATCATAACAATTATTATTCCATCAAATCTTATGGTCCAACTTCAAGAAGCTTATTTGAGTCCATAGATGGATTCCTTAGCTTGTACACCTTGCTTTCCTTAACCATGAAGCCCTGGGGCTACTTCATGTGAATATTCTTAAAGAGGTATTCGTAGAGGAATGCAATATTGACTTACATCTTGAAGATGCAATAGTCAAGTTGTGTAGCTAAGGTTAGCAATATTATGATGGTTTTAAGCATGGTCACCGAAGAGCAAGTCTCATCGCAAGCAATGTCTTCTCTTCTGGTGTGTAGCTCATGGCTACGAACCGTGCTTTGAAGGTCTCTACCTTCTCATCAGGTTCCCTTTCTCTTGAAGATCCATTTACACCTCTACAGGTATTACCCATATAGGTGGATCCTCGAGGGTCCATATACAACACTTGTATATGAAGTCTACATTACACTTTTATTGCTATCCATCTATCCATGCTATGATCTTCAGAAGCTTCATCACATGAAGTTCGATCATTGTCAGATTTCTCTAACACATGGAGTCCATCCTCAATATCATTTGAAGAGGTATTAGTGTTTCATATTTAATTGTCCTTTTAGTTTCCAATTTCAAGAGTCTCATTATCATCTCAAGATTAAATGAGTTCCTACACTTCATTTTCATCTTGATTCTCAAGAGTCTCAACCTCTAAGAATCACATTCTCAGTGATGAGATATTTTAAGAATCTCAAGGTCATAAAGTAGGTATCCAATACATCTCTTTATTTTCCTAATGAAGCAGCACTCTTTAGTGCTCAAATCTAGCTTACTTGCATGGAACTATATTAAGGATATACATTGTAGTCTCTACTACACATATATACCTGGAAACTAAGGGATAATTATGCTAAAATTCATCAATGATAAGATAATGTCACACATGATCCAATTGTACCTACCTATAACTCTATTGAGTTAAGGTGTGTTAGGAGGATTGAGATAGAAATGATATTCATATCTCCATAAGGTATTCTTTGAATTTATCTAGCAGGTACTTGCTACCTAGATCAGATCAAATTCATTTTATCTTCCTTCAAACTTTGGTTCTAAACCAAAATTAATGAAACCTTTGAACATTTCAAAGGTTTCTCTGATGAAGAGAAGAAATCTCATATCATACATAATCATCAACAGATATCACATATCCATAATGTTTACTATGATATAGATGATTTGCAAACATCAATATGTATGAGATCCTGAATACCTTGACATCTTACACCATTCCCAAAGAAGGGTGTATTGGACATTTTACTTTGAATACAATATTCATAAGTATGTAAGTTTTGAAATTTTAGACATTCTAAAGTTTCATCTCTTACTAGTCTATTGATCAAATCGATAGACAAATGTCCAAGGCTCGATGCTCGATCATTGTCAAATGATCTTCATCCTCCTATTTATTTTAAGGTTCAATTTCAGCATTTAGAAATATTAATGAACCATTCATTAATTTTCTAATTTAGTGGAGTCCACTAGATTTTAGATTACTTTCTGAAATATCTTCATCATAACTCTTTATGATAGGTCCATTCCAGAATTCATGTTTATTTCCAACATTTAGAAACAAACAATGAGTGTATTCTTATATCTAGGTCATAGAGACATTCTCTAAGACTAAGGGCTCTCCCACTGAAATTAACAAGTCTATCAATCCAACAGAGATTGTTGCAACAATTGCATCAATGTCCATGTGGATAACTATAAACCTTAAGATCAAATTTTCTTGTCTTCTAAAACATATGCAACCTATTGCAAATGTCATCAGAAGATTGAGATACAATTATTTGACTTTATCTTATCAAAAAAGAAAGTCAATTTCAATGATTTATGTAGATTATTTTTGATGCTCTATTCGAGTCCTTCTCTAAGGATTCTAGACAGACTTGATAGTTATACTATCAACACATCAACTTATTACAGTTTTGGCATTCATCCAACTCTTTGGATGTCATATGGAAGTCACAGACGTCCAGTCAACTCTTTGACTTTCCTTCTTTCTTGGGTCCAACCCATGCTTCCATTGCGCTCCCTTTATCTATAAGCAATTATTGCTCAGGACAAAGGATCTCTTATTTTAAATTCAAAAAGAATTCAAAGTAAGAGCATTTCAACATTTATACATGCTTCATTAAATTCATACAATATGAATATTATGAAGCTTCATGAATGATTAGAGTATAGACAGTAGAATGATGACACTCATCATCTACATCCATCTAAACTCTTAAAACATAGGTTCAGGTAGGTACTCAAACAATTTGAATACATCATCTCTTTATAGAGCTACCATTCTACATGATGCAGAGAACCATGTCACTCATGATTAAATGTCAAGAGCACATATGTATGCCAGAAAATCTTCATTGATTTTGTAAGGATTATTTGACAATTGCGATCATCATCATCATGTCACTTCCAAAGTACATCCGATGAGAGATCAAGACTATAGAGACATACAAACCCTAGGGTTGTAGTCCTATCATCTATTTAATTGTCATTCCTCATTATTATGAGGAAACTTGCATATTGCAACCACATACATTATGTGTCCAACTGCAAGTATAATATATGGATTATGAGTCTAATCCATGATATTCTACTGGTTATTATTGAGTATATCATTGAGTGGGTTTTAATGAAGGATTATCTGAAATAAGAAATTTGCATAAATATATATATTTTACTTTGATTTAGGATTTTTATATCAAAGTTGTCTTGCCTTGTCAACATTGAAAGTTCATTTCCTTAATCACTTTCAATGTAAGAGATATACTTACCATTATCTCAACAAGATCTGGGATCTCCTTCCTTATCTTTGTTACATCCCAATAATATGAGAATCTGCAACTCAGATAAAAAGAAGCGGGAACACATTCCGCTTTGCAAGTCCAACTTGCATTTCCCAATTCGGTCTTTAACACCCGCGCCCACCACCCCTAAGGCGATGTTGACCCGTCATTAATTGAACCAACCGTCAACAGTAATAGTACTCGCTATACGCAATCCAATATCGCCCCAATAATATGAGGATCTGATATTGGGTCACTACGTATACGGCCTTACTCTTTCGAGAAGAAAAGAGCCCGATCCAGATGCGCTTGCATACAGGAGCTGTCACTTCGGACAGGCGTCTCCCACATACAATCCCTGGCGACGGAACCCTCCGCCTTGACGGGAGACCATGGATGTCACTTATGTGATCCTCCATGTCATATTCAACTTCTAATTAATCATTATGAATCATATTCATTATGATTAATTCTTCCAAGGGAAATAACATCTCTCTTCATAATAGAGTGTTTTAATTTTAATTGGATTCCAATTAATCTAATCATATTAAATTAATGATCCAATTAATATCCAACAAACATTTTTTTATTACTTGAATTATGGTATTATCTCAAATACGTATTATTTCGAATTTTAATAATTAGAAATACATCATGATTTCTTAAGCATTATACTAACCCTACCCGCTGTCATGGCCAGTACCAACAAGAGTGGGACGGACCACATACGTTGCAACCCGCAACCCCAATGCTCTCCACTAAACACCATATCCACCTCGGGAAAGGATAATGCAAAATAAATCAATTTGTACTTGAGATGATCATCGGTTCTTCAATCGAAATTATACCCTGTAATAATAATCAAAACAATTTTTTGATTAACATTACAATGAGATTTGCTAAACAAATCCCAAGTCCTATTCAAGAAACATGTTTGTTGGAATGTTGATCATGTAGATCATGTAACCAATTAGTGATCTAGATCACATCTAATCAATTATTGGTTAAGGCAGTGTCATTTAAGGAAATAATTATCATCAAATATTTCACAAATATTTATGCACAATTATTCTAGGAAATTAAATAATTTAATTTAACTAATTGATTAAATGACAATCACTATTCAAGCATCAAGTTTGATGATTGTGTTTCCAATTAAGATTTAGATCAAATCTAATCAATTAATTGGTTGAGGCCATGTCAATTATGTAAATAATCAACTTCCAATATTTCACAAATATTTTTCATGATTATTTCACGAAATTAACAATTAATTTCACTAATTGACAATCACTTGGTTCTAGATTAGGACTGTAATTTCAGTAGTGACCCCTACTCACTAAAATTAGCATATCTCAATCAATTTAAATCCAAATTAGACAAACTCAATTTTCAAAGATTTCTAACTTGATTTAGGACAGAAGTAAAGTGATTTTTCAGGCATTTCGAGGCGTATGATAACAGTAATTAACTCTTTAATCATGTTAAAATCGATTGTCCCGTAACAGTGCATACATGTTCATTAAAACAACCATATCTAGAGCATACGAAATCTGATTTACGTAAACTCAGATCCTATGGTTTCCGTATTTAATGGGGAACAAAATACATGCAAATAATTTGTGCTTAAACATTTTAAACATGTCCTAAAATATTTACTAAACAGATCTGCGAAATCAAATGCGATAAAAACTTTCGCGACCATAACGAACCCAAGTCGTCCTCGGTTTTCGAATCATATTCAAAACCGTCAACCTGGTTCTAATACCACTTGAAGGATATGTAAATTATCCTCAAGAGCATCATGGAAGCGTGATCTTCATATCGGATACGACGAAGAACGACTAGTCATACTAGTTGTTCGGTGCAGCGGAATTTAAAAATTTTTCATACGATGAAACCACATGATCCAAGAACACTTCTTGAATCGTTTCATCTATAAGCACAACAAGTATAATGAAATACCTCTTGAAGCGTGGTTGATCAAGTCTCTAAAAGAAGAGACCTCCTGTCTCAAGTCCGATCGCCGGCGAGACCGCTTGCGAGCGCGGGGATGAACCGCATTGTCCTCGCAATCCAAGAAGATGATCCAAGCGTAGTTGCTCCTGATCTCGTCGCACGAGATCGAACATCTCCTTTGTGGGCGTAACACACCAAGAAGACGGAGAACCAAAGAACGTCGAAGCGGCGGTGTGGTGGCGAGAGCGTCGACGATTCTCTCCTCTAGGGTATGGTGGACGGCCACCAAAATTAGAGGGAGAGAGGGCTTGTCGTGTATATAGAAAAGAGAGAGAGAGAGAGAGAGAGAGAGAGAGAAAGCTCCAAAATTACATGTAAATAGAGAACATGGTATGCCTCTCTATTTATAGGGTTTTGGGATCCATGGATCTCAGTCCATGTGACATACAAAATCAATGGATGAGATTGATTTATGTCAATCCAATGGTCAAGATCGTTGTTGGTAAAACCAATAAATTTGGATTAAAATATATTTGACAAAATCAAATATAAATTAGTCCTAAATCAAACCCAATAAATAAGGGGAGAATGTGCATGGAGATTTCATCTCCATGCACCTTCCATGTGGACGGCCACAAATTCCTATTAGGAATGGTGTGCCGTCCACTTATTTCCATGGGGAGAGCAATCTCATGATAATTCATGAGATTGCATATCTCCATGAAAATCTCTCTTTATTTATTTGTTGGGTTTTTATTCTTCAAAATAATTCACAATTATATTTGAGAATATTGCAATCTTGCCATGGAAAAAATTGTGAATCATATTCACAACCCAAAACAACATATAATTTACATTGTCAATTAATTACACAATGTGTATCCAATACACATAATAATTAATCAACACATATAAATTATATTTGGCTCTCTCTAATACATTACAAATCACATTTATAATATATTATGAATAATTGGATATTTCTATCCACATTATTCTTATCCATAATAAATAAATCACATTTAATTATATTGGATGATTTCTTCATACTTCAAGATGATTAAATCACATTTAATCATGATTTCTTCATTGCTTAGATCTTATGGAATTATTTTTGAACCCTTTAAGAATAATGTAATCTCTCCTCAGATACTTGGAGATAAGGACAGGGTGATTGTATTGTTCCACATATAGTGGCATGGATATTGAGATCATATCTCAAATCCAGATCGCGGGCCTCCCATAGATGCTTGATTAAATCAAGACCGTAAATCTAATCTTCTCATTGTATCTGAATCACATTCAGATCAATGTCCAACACTTGGACCAAGATCAGATCACTTCTCTACTAAGAGGAGTCACTAAAATCCAGACTCGTTTCATCACTCCCTAGGAATGGAAGCGTCATGGTTATACAATCGTTTATGATCAAATCACCCTCAGGTATTCCCAATACCTATACATCCTGCATACTGGAAGACCCAAAACAAATCCGAAGTATTAGATTAACTTTACACTGTCTACTTCATGGTTTTATCAGTAAGTTTCTCATTCGATCATTGGTAGTCGGTAACGATCATATACTTTCCAAAAGCATATATCATACCTAGGTCTTGATCATATACTTTCCAAATGTATATATCAAACCTACAAATTCAGTCAAGCTTCTAAAGCGAGACGACCATGCGCATGGAATTTGATTCTTCCCAATATCTCATGAGTGAGCTCATGCCTTCCGGTTCAGTAACTGAACCTGTATGATCCCTTTGAAAGATCGTATTACTCATATGCCCTTATATGCACACCAGCGCGCCGGTGTATAGACCTTGATTAGGTCATCAACCTATTGGTCTGCTAAATGTACATACTCAGACATATAGTAACACATCTGTCTCCGGTCAGAGGATGCGTGCCTATATCACGACAACATACGATATAGTACTTTGGTTATCTTGATCTCGTTAAGTCAACTCTTTGACCTAACTAATCTGACACCTTCGAATCTCTATTCCTATGTACAGGACCTGCATCAAGAGGTCGGTCAGATATCAGCCTTTAGGGATAAGGATTGCCATCTCCTACTCAGGCTGGAGATCATCTCTTAACAATCATTTGATGGTGCTTGATGAGTCCTCAATCTAACCCTTTAGATATTCATCCAAGCACCAGCCTCTATGATTCAATAGTTGAATCAACAGCTGTATGATCATCAAGATGGCCATGGTACATAACCCTAATTGTACTAAGGGACCTATTATGCAAATTATTCATTCTTCATTTCAGTTCAGGGAATGATATGTGCAATAACATTTATTACATAATGGCTCGTTGTGGGCTCGCATTTCCAACAGACATATCTCAAGCTAAGTATGGGGGGGTCAATATATATTATGTATATATTTTAGCCATAACTCATACTTTCGTATTTTCAATAAGTATGGCTACAACATATATATACACATACATACATACATATATATATATACACACACACATCATAAAACTCATTAACACCACCAAACAAAAATATGAGTATTCCTTAAATTCATTTTTGTATATACTTATTAATAAATCTGTTAAAATTGTTTTGCGAAATTATTTGGAAAATAGTTAAAAATTCTTTTCAAAAATATCTTGTTAAATGTTTTCAACCCTTGTAAAAATATTTTGTTTGAAAAAATCTCTTTCCTTTGTTTAAAATAAAATTTTTTGAAAATCGATTTGCAAATGGTTTGGAAGTTGGTTGCAAAAATATTGGAAAAATCAATATATGATATTCGACAAACATTTGCAAAATCGTATTCACATGTTTGTAAATGTTTGCAAAAAAAATTATTTTGGACTATAGTATTCAAAATTGTTTGTAAAATCTTTTTAAAATAAGTTTACGGATTATGTACATCCTTTTAATAAAAACTTTTTACCAACTGCATATATTTATCTGTACGAATAACAATATACCTTGTAAAAACCTAAACTCTTGTAAATAATAAGATGCATCCTCGTGTAAAATATTTGTACCCATCTTTTAATTCCAAAAAAACTTTTGCTTTGAAAAAAACCCAAAAACATTTGCAAAATAAAAAATCCCAAAAATCATTTAAAAGATCTTTTAAAAAAATTTTGCATAAAAATTAGCAAAAAGTTTTTCAAAAATTCATGAAAAAGTGAAAAATAGAATATTACAGTACAAAAATATTTTCTTGAATTGTACATAACATTCGCATTTTTTGGAGTAATCTAGATAATTGAACAAGTTCAAATAAAGTCTGAAGATTGGATCTTGGAATAGACCTTAATACCTCTAATTTCAGAGGAACCCATTAAGGACTGGAAGTGGGGACATTTTAGGTCGCCTTGACTTAATTCTTTAGATTCCATAAGACTATGTTCATGGGTCAATTCCATGTGCCCAAATAGAACACTTCATATAATTCGTAAGACTCTTGAGACATGACTTGACTAGAAACCTCACACCTAGCACTTAGTTCAACTCAGATGGACTGTTGAAATATCTTGGAGTCTAAGTCAAGATGATGCAAGGTTGCTTCGTCAAGAGTGGCTAAGGAACCATTCTCGAGGATTGTTGACACAAGTTAACCCATATCTTTTGATAACAATGATATCTAACACTGAAGATGGATTGAATTATTGCTTCAGATGAGGGATGGTCTACCAGCGTAACTTTTTCCAAGACCCCAAAAGTGGGTGGAACAAAAAACGTTTTATCCATCGGGCAAAAACAAGGACGCATAAGCTATGTAAAGTCATAAAATATCCAAAGAAGCCTACAAACAAAAATTACACAAATATGAGCTTCAGAAAAAAGCCTGCTTCTTGGTGAAGATCTGATTACACTGACCGACTTCACAAGGGAATGAAGAATACACTGTTCCATTCCCACTTTTCTTCCCATTCTTATTAATTCTTACCTCATTCAGTTGTAAAGACCAAGAGCACCTGACCTTAGAAGGGTACATCTGTCTCCACGAGGACGAGTTATCAGAAGAGCAGACACCTTGATAGTTTAATGGTTTTGTTTGGGGAGAATTAAACAATTTCACAAACATTGTCCTGTCATTTTAAGGTATCAAGAGTATAAGACTGAGAGGATGGTTTTAACATGGTTGTGAATTGGACTGAATAATAGGAGTATGGAAGCTAAGGGATGTTATGTCACACTTCCTAACTTACTTGTGGTTCTAAACACAACATTAATACAAAGGCCTTCTCTGAGCTCCAAACTTTGAAGTTATTAAGACAATTTTTGAAATCAAAATTACTAAACTTTATTTCTTTTCTTTCTTTTCTTTTTTTCACTTATAAGCACAAGTATTTGTAAGGGACTAGCAAAGGCAGGTATAGGGGGTGATGAGTCTTTATTTCATCTCCTTTATTCTTTCATTTTGTCCTTCAAAACCTAGCTAAATGCATGTATATATCATTAATTTGTCAAAATAAACATTCATAAATTTGAACAAAATACTATATAAAATATTGTACAATTATTGTATCTAATGCCAAAATAAAATAATTAGGAAAAGAAAAGAAATAGATCAAAGTATTAAGGACACTGAAGTGACCTTAGACCCGAAGACTCAGTCATCATGATGACTAAGTCAACAAGGAATAACATAGGGGGAGATAGGGCAGCAAATTGTACAGAAAACATAGTTGGATAATCCTACAAAATAGGTCAATAGTTACTTTTGGGACCTGTATTATTCTTTATTATTTATTCATCAAAATAAATAAACTCTTTGCATGAAAGATGTGTATAAAAACACAAATAAAAATACAAAATTGATTTTATACAAAAATAACATACTATGTACTTTTTATATGCAAAATAAAAAGCCAAAATCCCAAATTCACACAACCATATCTCCTAAAAAAGACCAACATATATCAAAATCACCTTTAATTATATATAACTTTTAATAATGTAATTAATAAAGGTGGTTTCATATTTTTTGGAGTTAAGGTGCGAAAGTTATGTTTGGACCCTTATTGTACAATATACACCAATAAAATATTCATTTTATTTATTCTTTATTATTTCTATATTTTTATATTTTATAATTTTTTAAATATCATTCATAGTTTATATATATTTATAATACAGTAACATCCTAAGTAAAATACAAAATTAAATAAGAATATAAAATACATGGATGAATATACAATAATTATACCTATATAATATACATCTCTATTTTTGTAAACATATATATACTATCAAAAAATAAAAATATATTTATGTATATAAAAATAATATAATTTTATAAAATGATATAATAAAATAATGAAATCGAAAATATAAAATAAAAATAAAATAATCAAAGCATAGGTAAATATACCAATAAATAGAACCATAAAAATAACTTTAATTAAACACCTCATAGAAATAATTAAAGATTGGCATTAAATTTTACATAAAATGACAAACATTTTTTTATTTATAATGTAATATTAATAAATTCATTTATTAATTCTTTTATATTTTCAAAGGTATTTTTGCCATGGAATTTCTTGGTTGGTCCACGTGGACCAACCAGGAGGTGTGGTCTAGTGACCTAGGGTCAACTATCTGAGCTCCTTTTGACTTCTGTTAGAGACTTAATGAGTGTGCCACTTCACCAATTTCTCCATGCATCAACTTTCACTCTCTAACCTCGAGACCTCCACCATCGTGTAGCCACTCGTCCCTGATCTTCGACCATGGTTGAATATACCAACCCACACGCCGTTACATGCCATATCCCCTCGAAAATAACCAAAATCCACCTATAAATAAACCATAACCACCCCTTTTGTCGTTTGATCCCTTTTCTGTGAGCTTTAACCCCCTCAAATCATCCCCCGGACCACCGTCGTGGTGACAACTGGTGAATGCCATTGATTTGCAGCGAGGAGCGCACGAGAGGAGGTGCATCCACCATCTCTTTCTGGCTCCGACATGAGGTTCTACTCCTAAGATCCCAGCTAAGTTGAGCCATGTTTTCTTCTCATTCTTGGTACTATCTAATGCATAGGTTTCTTTAATGCATTTTGTTATGTAGCTAATATTTAGGTTTAGGTTTAAATTTGAAAAATCAAATTGACCTAGAGATTGAGCTCTAGGTCAAAATCTCTATGATTGTGCTTGTGAATCAACTCGTTAATTGCCTCATATCGAACATCTTTTGATGCTTCACCTATTCTGCCCAAATACCCCTTGAATCATTCTCTTATTCGAGAAGTCGAAGCTCTCATCCACCACTTTGCCAGAGTTGCACCTTTTGACCTCATCTTTTGGACCGAGGTAGTCTCGTCAAGTTGGAATTTTTCGCCATGTAGATACAATAGAAGAAGAAGGGCATCTGGGCCCTACTCGAGACTCTGGAGAAACTTGAGGTGGAGGAGCATCCAGGTCCCCATCGTTGGGACCATGAGCAATTTTGAGAGCGCCAGCACCTGCAGGAGGGCCCCAAGTGTTCTTCGTGTTCTTGGAAGACCCTGGAGAGCTGTCAGATCAAGGCTTCTTGCCTACTTTAATCAGGGCCCTTGGATCAGATGAAACTTGACCTCGCTACAGCTACACGATTAGACACATGTCACACAGATTGCCGCTGGATCAGAGGCGTCAAGTGGGTAATTTACTCAAGTATTCTCGTTGCCTTTTTGTAATTGTCAAGAAGCTCTGTAATTATTTTACATAATTTAAAAAGTAGTGGAAAAATTGCATATGCTCCCTAGAACTTTTCCTTTATTGTAGTTTAGTCCCTAAAAGAGTCACGTGTGTGTGCATGTTTTATATTGAGAATATTGCATGTAAACCCCCACGAGTTATTTCAATTGTAGTTTAATAAAGAAAGTTTGGATATTAGTGATAAATTTTGTGTTAAATTGCATTGTGCCCCTCGCATTGAATTGCATTTGCAATTATATCCCAACAAGGTTAAGTATTTTTACATTTTATTTCCTATTTGTTAAAAATAGTTATCGTTCTCTAAAAATTCAACAAAAATAGGATTAGGTACCTAGATGTATGCTTGTTCACGCCCTATAATTATATTTGCATTTTATACCCTTTTCATATTTTCTAAAAAACAAATGTTTTACCGATAATCCCTGTTGCCTTCAAAAATCCAAAAAACTATAAAATCCGGTTTAAATATTCCAAAAAATTTAGAGTTTTTTATAGTAGTATTTAATATCCCTAAACTGAAAATCCAAAAATAGAAAAAGAACAGACATAACAATAAAAAAGATCCAAAATCCAATAAAAATATAAAACTCTTCTAAAAAGCTACAAATATTTGTTTCTATCCTATATTTTTATTTATTATATTAGAATGGATAAAAAATAGTTTTAAGAATTATTGACATTAATTAGTATTTTTAAATCTCAAAGGAATTCAGGTAAATTAAAAAGTCCTTGATTTTATGTATTTTAAACTTTAAAAATTTCTAAAAATTAGAAAAATATTTTAAAATCACAAAAATGGTAAAAAATATTAAAAACCAAAAAGCAATTTAGTTTCTTTATTTTCTTTATTTGTAGTTGTATTAATATATATAGTTATATATATTGTCCATATAGGATTATATAATCCTTATGATTTTTCATAGAAAATTTATTTTTTAAAGATAAAAATATTTAATATACATATAAATAGATATATAAACAATTAGAATATATAAGTATTAGATTATTTAATTAAAACCCACATATTCTGAGATACAAGTGTGCCTATATATACACATACACACCTATATTATTTATCAATTATTTATTTATAAATAATATTAAGTGCTACATAGTTTGGCTTCCTCTGTTCAACACCCTACACTGCTTGTCATTATACACATTTATTTGTAGTGTTTATAATAAATTTTGATCCACACCTTCTTATTCATTGATTGATATATTGTGTGGGTTGATTGTTAAGATGATCACCTAGGCTCTGTGAGAGGTTAGTTCAGCGACTTTGCTCCTGTCTTGTGAGGAGCGTATGACTCTCTCCTCTGTTATCGGTTTTCGGTCTTCTAACCAAGTAAAGTCACGGTATAGAAGAATCATGCATGTGTTGTTAAATTATCTACTTAGTCTAATCAAGATGACATGTGAACATAGTCTTGCGTACTGAAAAAATTAAGTCTCTAATACCTAAAAAGTTCCAATTCTAGTTCTTATATGGTTCCTCTGAATTTAAGTGGATTGAGGTCATAACAAAACTCCATTCTTCAATTTTATTCTAGGCTAGTTTAAATGTCAATATTATTATGAAAAATGCACATGAAAAAAAATTAAATAAAGAAAAAGGAAAATCTTTTTGAAAAATTTTTCAAAGCATTTTTTAAGAAAAACGGTTAGTAAATATATAAAAGTATATACTATGATTATACAAATTTTATACAAGATTTTACATACAAGTTTTAAATACAAGTTTTATAAAGAATTTTATTTACAGGAGGATAAATGATTAAGGGTTTCAAACACACGTGGACTTTACGAATATATATATATACATATATATATATATACATATATATACATACATACATACATATATATATATACAGACACACCCCTCATAGTATTATAGCCATATTATTAATAAAAGTATGAGTTTTGGCTAAAGTATATATACAATATATACGACACCACCTATACATAGCTCGAACTATGTCCTCATAGTGATGAAAGAGCTACAAAGGAAGACATAACTTGTGCTGGGTATAGAAAAGTGAATAGAATATTGTATAACAACGACTCAAAGAATAGATGAAGATGATAGAAGTTGGAGATCCCACCTATTCTTAGGATCAAATAATCCTAAGTATATAAGACTATAGAAATAGGAAAAACTGAGGAAGAGAATGAACAACTCAGTGACTCAACTTGTCCTCCTCTATACTTAGGGTAAAAGATACCTAAGTATAAAAAAGAATATCAAGCAGTTGAAGGACACACGAGAGATCTAAAGAAAGAAAAGAAAATAAAAACACGAAAAGACAGTATGAACAACATCACTCCCGCTATACTTAGGGTAAGGGGTCCCTAAGTATAAGAAATAACAAGAATGGTAAAACAAAACAAATATGAAAAACTCAAGTCATTTACCTCCCCTGTACTTAGGATAGAGAGCACACACAGAGGAAAGAGGTAAATAATAAAAACAAAAGAAGAACGAGTAAAACAAAAGGATGTGTACAAGAGAAAATGAGCTCATGTATCAAACGTAGAAAATGTCAAAATGTCATCATCATATACCACATATATAGAATCAACCACAGACAGGAATACATCATGATCTAGATATGGCTTTAGCAATTGTTCGTTCACAACAAATGTTTGTGTGTCAGATGACAATCGAGATATGGCAATACTACCAATGTCACACACAACTCTCACGATGAACGGTCCTCACCTTTTGCTTTTCAATTTGCCTAAAAACAACTTCAACTTAGCATCAAACAATCAAAATATCTGATCAGGGGAGAAAGTCTTCCTTTTAATGTGTTTATCACGCCAGTGCTTGACTTTCTCCTTATACATGAGTGAGTTGTCGTATGCAAAATTTCAGAATTTTGGCTATTTATTTAGATCTAACTTCCTGCTCTTTCCTGCTTTTTCGTAATCAAGATTGCATACAGAGTACCTACAATAATTTGTGAATTAATTCTACTGTCAAGAGGAAAGGCTTTCCATACACCAATCTGTAAGGAGACATACCATATAGAGACTTGTATGCCGTCTGATAAGCTCATAGAACTAATTCAAGCATCTAGGACCAGTTCTTCCTATCTAGACGTACAAGTCTTTGCAATATAATCTTAATATCCCTATTTAAAATTCCAGCCAAACCATTAGTCGCTGGGTGGTAAGGAGATGCAACCATGTGCTCAATGGTGTACTCCTTCACAATCTTCTTGACTTCTCTGTTAATTAATTGTCTCCCCCCCCTCTGAAATGAGTATCCTGGGAATCTCGATCTGTATAATAATGTGGTCCTTGAGAAAAGAACACACTATACTACTATTGGCGGCTCAGGTTGGGATAGCCTCCACCCATCGACTAACATAACCCATGGCAAGCAGAATGTATTGATATCCCTGACTGACAGGAAATGGGTCCATGGATTCTATGTCGCAAGCATAAAAAAACAGAAATTTGTATATTCCTCAGGCGCATGGTATCTTTGGAACCAACATTTCCTCTTATTTTCTTACAGTCAGTAAAACCTCGAACATATTTTGTAGCATCCTTAAATAATATTGGCCACCAAAGGCCACTCTGTAAAATCTTTGTTGTCATGCATTTCCCCAAATGATGCCCACCAAATTCAAATTTGTGACAGTGCTCAAGTACACCGGTGTGTTCCTCTTGAGTAATGCACCTTCTCCATATATATTCTGCACCCTCATGAAATGGGTACGGATTCTTCCACTAGTAAAAATGTATATCAAACAGAAATCTATCTACATTATTCTTCGATCAATCTTATGGAACTTTATAGGAGACAAGATGTGGGAGTGAGTCCACAACAAAAATGGTCTCATCGGTAAAGGTCTCGGAAATAGGGATCATGCTCTACTCAGAAGTATATGCACCTGTAATGCGGGAAAGCTGATCTTCCACAACATTTTCCACTTGAAGTTTATCTCGACTCTCTAAATCAAATTCTTAGAGAAGAAGGATTCATCTGATAAGGCGTGGTTTGGTATCCTTCTTTGCCTGTAAGTACCGTATGGCAGTGCAATATGTGTACACAATAACATGGGAACCAAGAAGGTAGGATCTAAACTTCTCCATTCCAAATACAACTGCTAACATCTCCTTCTCCATCATTGTATAATTCCGTTGTGCCTCATCCAGAGTATGGCTAGCATAGTGTATAGCAAATGGCATACCATCCCTTCTCTGCCCTAAAATAGCTCCAACTGCAAAATCTGATGCATTCGTCATGATCTCAAAGGGGAATGACCGATCAGGTTGTTGTAGGACAAGAGCACTAGTAACCATTTCTTTCATCGGATGAAAGCAAGGAGGACTTTCTCATCAGTAACAAACTCACTCTCCTTGCATAGAATCTCAGTCAAAGGTTTGGCGATCTTGCTGAAGTCCTTAATGAATCACCTATAGAATCCTACATGTCCCAGAAATGACCTCAGCTTCTTCGCATTTTGCGGTGGCTCTAACTTGGCTATCACATTGATCTTAGTCGAGTCAACCTCCATGTCATGTTTGGAGATTATGTGGCCCAATACAATCCCATTAGTCACCATAAAGTGACTCTTCCCCCATGAGAGAACTAGGTTTACCACACAACAATGTTGAAGGACTCGGTCTAAATGAGCAAGACATGTGTCAAAATTATCCTTGTAGATTGCGAAATCATCCATGAATACCTCAAGGAAACTACCCACCATGTCGGCAAAAGTAGCCAACATACACTTTTGGAATGTATCGCAGGCATTACACAATCCAAAGGGCATCCGTCTAAAGGCGTAGGTGCCAAACTTACAAGTGAAAGTAGTTTTCTCCTAATCTTCATGAGAGGTTGGTAGGGAAGGGGTTCTTTTATTTCTTGGATGGGTACTTGGAATATAACCAAGCTACCAGGTACATGGGTCAGAATCTCCTCACCCCGGTCATTCTTTACGATAGTAATCCTGGATTTCTCCGGGACCACGTGCAAATGATTGACCCACTTGGAATATGGAATGTCATAAATAAGCATCACATCATTTTATGATCTCTTTCATGACAACTTCCTTTAGATTATGATTTAGACGGCATTATCACTCATGAGATGGTTTACAATCATCCTCTAAATAGATATGATGTGAGCACAAAGCTGGTTTAATCCCATTGAAATCTGAAATATTCCATCCAATGGCCATGCAGTTTCTCTCAAGAACCTATAGCATGCGAGATTCTTTTTCATTGGTCAACTACGAGCTGAGGTTGACTATAAACATTTTGGGGGGACCTGCAAGGAAGGCATACTTCAATGTTGGTGGTAAAGCCTTGAGCTCAGGTGGGGTCTGAATCTACTCTGTAATGACCTTTGTAACTGCACTAGTAGAAGGCATATAATCTGTACTATGTGTACTATCTGAAGGATATTGTGAATCCTCAAGCGCATCACGGAAGCGTGTCGATCGCATCGTATGCAATCGGAGCAACTAGTCGTACTAGATGCTAGATGCAGCGGAAATTAAAATTTTTTAACTTTAAAGATGAAACCACATGATCACGAGAACACTTCTCGGATTGTTTCATCAAACCACAAAGTACAAGGAATACCTCTTGAAGCGTGGTTGTGATCGCGAGATCCCAAAGTAGAGATCCTCCTATCTTAAGTCTGATCCACGAAGAACGCACTTGCGGGCGCGATGATGAGTCACGTTCCTTCCCGCAATCCTCGATGAAGATCCAAGCGATGGCTCCCCCGATTTCGTCAAACGAAATCCGTTGTCTTCCTTTAGAGTAAGAAACTCCAAAGAAGATGGAGATCCACGAGTCGTCGAAGAAGAAGCCAAGAGTCTCTCCTTTCTCAACACAAAGTGGACGGCCACTTAATGGAGAAGAGAAAGAGAGAGAGGACGAGAATGAGAAAGAGAGAGGGAGAGAGTTGTCACCTTGTACAACTCTTAATGATGTACCATGGAAGGCTACCCTAACCCTCTATTTATATTAGTTTAGGATCCATTGGATCTCAATCCATGGGACACATGGATCCAAGGGCTATGCTTGGTCCATGTAAATCAATGGCTATGATTGTTGTTGATTAAAACCAACAACATTAATTTAAATTAAAAAATATTGCAACATTATCAACATAATTTAATTTAACATTAACTAATTAAGAGATAATGTGATAAATAAAATGGAGTCAACCAACCTCCCCTAAAATTGGGGTGTTATTTTGTCTCCTTTTATTTTATCTTATTATTTCTTAATAAATTGCAATAACTATTATTGCAATAATATCCACCAAATTAATTCCAAATTAATTTGTGAATATTTCAATCATGCCATTGATCATTATGTGAATCATATTCACAACCCAAACTAATTTGTAAATTACATTTCCAATTAATTAATTAATGTGAATCCAATCCACACAATTAATTAACGAATGCTATTTACATAGATTCTCTCTCTTATATATGTATATTATAAATCATATTTATAACACACATATATCATGGATAGTATTATCCACATTCTCTAATCCTTGATAATTAAATCCCATTTAATTATCTTGGATAATAATTCTCACAATATGAATCATATTCATATTAAGCTTGATAATTAAATCTCATTTAATCATCAAGTTCTTCTTGCTTGGATATGGAATTCATCAAATGAATTATTCTTGAACTCCTTCAAGAATAATGTGCTTTCTCCGCAGATACTTGGAGATAAGGACAGGGCGATTGTATTATTCCACGTATAGTGACTTGGATATTGAGATCTTATCTCAAATTCCAGATCTTACGAACCTCCCACAGATGCTTGATTAAATCAAGACCGCAAATCCAATCTTCTCATTGAATCTGAATCTCATTCAGACCAATGTCCAACACTTGGACTAAGATCAGATTACTTCTCTACTGAAAGGAGTCACTAAAATCCAGACCTCTTTCATCACTCCCTCGGAATGGAAGCGTCATGGATATACAATCGTTTATGATCACATCACCCTTCAGGTATTCCCAATACCTGTACATCCTGCATACTGGAAGACCCATGGTCAACCCGAAGATCAAGATCTATTTTACACTGTCTTCTTCAGGGTTTGATCACCAAGTTTCTCATTTGATTATTGGGATTTGGTATCGATCATATACTTTCCAAAAGCATATATCATACCTAGGTCTTGATCATATACTTTCCAAAACTATATATCAAACCTACAAATTCAGTCAAGCTTCCAAAGCGAGACGACCGTGCACGGAATTTGATTCCTCCCAATATCTCATGAGTGAGCTCATGTCTTCCGGTTCAGTAGTGAACCTGTATGATCCCTTTGAGAGATCATATTACTCATATGCCCTTATATGCACACCAACGCGCCGGTGTATAGACCTTGGTTAGGTCATCAACCTATTGGTCTGTCAAATTTGCATACTCAGACATATAGCAATACATCTGTCTCTGGTCAGAGGATGCGTGCCTATGCTGTGACAGCATTCAACATAGGACTTAGGTTATCTCGATCTCGTTAAGTCAACTCTTTGACCTAACTAATCTGACACCTCCGAATCTCTATTCCTATGCAGAGGACCTGCATCAAGAGGTCGGTCAGATATCAACCTATGTGAGAAAGGATTGTCATCTCCTACTCAGGCTGGAGATCACATCTTAATAATCATTTGACGGTGCTTGATGAGTCCTCAATCTAACCCTTTAGATATTCATCCAAACACCAGCCTCTATGATTCAATAATTGAATCAACAGCTGTATGATCATTAAGACAGCCATGGTACATAACCCTAATTGTACAGAGGGACCTATTATGCAAATTATTTATTCTTCATTTCAGATCAGGGAATGATATTCGCAATAACATTTATTGCATAATGGCTCGTTGTGGGCTCACATTTCCAACAATCTCCCACTAGCCCAAAGAGCCATTAATGGGCTAATCATATAAACCCACACTCATGTGACAATCATAGGCTATTTAGAAATAGCTAGGTAAGCTGATCAGTCACTCTGTTCCCAAAAGACTATGCCAAGTCCTTTTACAGCACTTGCATATCCCTAGGTAACAGTGCTCGCATCCAATGCGAATGTTGCATCTAATGCAACCTATACTCAATCTAGTCAAAGCAGTTATAGTGTCCTTGACACTATTGCTCAATTATTATAACCAGTATATCCATAATCCTTATCAGAATACCCTTATTCCGGGAGATCACTATCTCTCATGGTATCCACAGTTAAGACCTTTTAGATCTCTATCTATAAAGTCTTAACTTCTTAAAAATAAGACATAGAGATCACCATCTCTAAAGCCTTATCATCTTTGAAGATATTGTTATTACTGCAATCAAGTGTTTTATCTCCATAGTAGGATTAGCAACACTTTGCTACTCCCACTGCATGGCAGATATCTGGCTTTTGTACACATCTAGCATACACTTAGCTTTCCGTAACTGATGCACAAGTGCAAGCAGTTCTAGCATTCACTTCCTCAACTCTTTGAGATGCTATCCCTTTAGATAGGTCAGTACCAAATCTCAAGGGAAGGAAGCCTTTCTTAGAATTTCCAAGAATGGAATATGTCCAAGGTGTACTACAAATGTGACAGTCCCAATACCCTCTTTTCTTTGCTTCTGAATAACTTCAGAACTAAGGTCTAAGATGTATTCTTGAGATCATATCTCAAGGTATGGAATAACCAGTCTATAAAACACTTATTCTCATCCTTATATCATTCCAAATGATTAGGATATTATCTACATTTAGCACGATGAACACAATGGCACTCCCACTAAGCTTCACATGGTACATCAAGATTCTATTTGAAATCATAACATTTATAATTTCATCAAATCTTATGTTCCAACTACAAGAAGCTTATTTGAGTCCACAGATGAATTTCTTTAGCTTTCACACCTTACTTTCCCTGATCATGAAGCCCTGGGGCTACTTCATGTGAATATCCCCAGAGAGGTATTCTTAGAGGAATGCAATCTTGACTTACATCCCGAAGATGCAATAGTCAAGTTGTGTAGCTAAATTTAGCAATATTCTGATGAGTTCAAGCATGGTTTCCGAAGAGCAAGTCTCATTGCAAGCAATGTCTTCTCTTATGGTGTGTAGCTCATGGCTACGAACCGAGCTTTGAAGGTCTCTACCTTCTCATCAGGTTCCCTTTCTCTTGAAGATCCATTTACACCTTTATGGATCTTACCCTTATAGGTGGATCCTCGAGGGTCCATGTACAACACTTTGTATATGAAGTCTACTTTAGACTTTATTGCTAGTATCCATCTTTCCATGTCATGATCCTCAGGAGCTTCATCACATAAAGTCCGATCATTGTCAGACTTAACTGACACATGGAATACATCCTCAAACTCATTTGAAGAGGTATTAATGTTTCATCTTTAATTATCCTTTTAGTTTCCGATTTCAGGAGCCTCATTGTCATCTCAAGATTAAATGAGTTCCTTCACTTCATTTTCATCTTGATTCTCAAGAATCTCAATCCTCCAAGAATCACATTCTCAGAGATGAGATCTTTTAAAAATCTCAAGGTCATAAAGTAGGTATCCAATACCATCCTTTATTTTCCTAATGAAGCAGCACTCTCAAGTGCTAGATTCCAACTTACATGTATGGAACCTTATTAAGGATATATATTGTAGTCTCTACTACACATATATACCAGGAAACTAAGGAATAATTATGCTAAAGTTCATCATTGATCAAATCATTTCACACATGATCCAATTGTATCTCCCTACAACTCCATTGAGTTCAGGTTTACTAGGAGGAGTGAGATAGAAATGATATTCATATCTCTATAAGGTATTCTTTGAATTTTATCTAATAGGTACTTGCTACCTTGGTTAGATCAAATTCATTTATTCTTCCTTCAAATTTTGGTTCTAAACCAAAATTGTGAAATCTTTGAACATTTCAAAGGTTTCTCAGGTGAAGAGAAGAAATCTCATATCATACATAATCATTAATAGATATCACATATCCATAATGTTTATTATGATATAGATGATCTACATACATCAATATGTATGAGATCTTGAATACCTCGACATCTAACACCATTCCCAGAGAAGGGTGTATTGGACATTTTACTTTGAATACAATATTCACAAGTATGTAAGATTTGAAATTTTAGACATTCTAAAGTTTCATATCTTACTAGTCTATTGATCAAATCAACAGACAAACATCCAAGGCTTGATGCCAGATCATTGTCAAATGATCTTCAACCTCCTATTGATCTTATAAGGTTTGATTTTCAGTATTAGAAATCTTAATGAACCATTCATTAATTTTCTAATTTTGTGGAGTCCACTAGATGTTAGATTACTATCTGAAATATATCCATCATAACTCTTTTATGATAGTTCTATCTCAGAATTCATGTTTATTTCCAACATTTAGAAACAAACAATGGGGTATTCTAATATCTAGGTCATAGAGACATTCTCTAAGACTAAGGGCTCTCCCACTGAGAATATGAAGTCCATCTATCCAATAGAGACTGCTGCAACAATTACAGCAATATCCATGTAGATGACTACTAAACCTTAAGATCAAATTTCTAATCTTCTAATATGTATGCAACCAATTGCAATTGTCATTAGAAGATTGGGATACAATTGTCAGACTTTATCTTATGAAATAAGAAAGTCAGAGTCAATGATTTATGTAGATTATTCTGATGCTCTATCTGAGTCCTTCACTAAGGAATTTAGACAGACTTGATAGTCATACTATCAACACATCAACTTATTGCAGTATTGGCATTCGTCCAACTCTTTGGATGTCATATGGAAGTCACAGAAGTATGTCAACTCTTTGACTTTCCTTCTTACTTGGGTCTGACCCATGCTTCCACTGCACTATCTTAATCTATAAACAACCTTTATACATGCTTCATTAAATTCATTCAAAATGATTAATACGAAGCTTCATGAATGACTAGAGTATAGACAGTAGAATGATGACACTCATCATATCTACATACATCTTAACTCTTAGAGACTTAGGTTCAGGTAGGTATTCAAACATTTTGAATACATCATCTCTTTCGAGCCACCATTCTGCATAATACAGAGAACCAAGTCATTCATGATTAAATGTCTAGAGCACGTATGCCAAAATATCTTCTTTTATTTTATAAGGATTATTCGACAATTACGATCACCATCGACATGTCACTTCCAAAGTACACTCGATGAAAGATCAAGACTATAGAGACATACAAACCCTAAGGTGATGTCTTATTGTCTTATTTAATTGCCCTTCCTCATTATGTTGAGGGGACTTGCACACTGCAACCACATACATTATGTGTCCAATTGCAAGTACAATATCTGGATCATGAGTCCAATCCAAGATATTTTTACTGGTTATCATTGAGTATAACATTGAGTGGGTTTAATGAAGGATTATCTGAAATAAGAAATTTGCATAAGGGTATATATATACATGTTTTACTTTGATTTAGGAATTTTTATATCAAAGTTGTCTTGCCTTGTCAACACTGAAAGTTCATTCCCTTAATCACTTTCAATGTAAGAGATATTCTTACCATTATATCTCTAGCAAGATCTGGGATCTCCTTTCCTATCTTCGTTGCATCCCAATAATATGAGAACCTACAACTCGGATAAAAAGAAGCGGGAACACATTCCGCCTTGCAAGTCCAACTTGCATTTCCCAATTCGGTCTTTAACACCCGGGTCCACCACCCCTAAGATGATGTTGACCCGTCATTAATTGAACCAACCGTCAACAGGCTTAATACTCGCTATACGCAATCCAATATCGCCCCAATAATATGAGGACCCGATATTGGGGTCACTACGTATACGGCCTTACTCTTTCGAGAAGCAAAGAACCCGATCTAATTAAATCATGTACAGGATCTGTCACTTCGGACAGGCATCTCCTATACACAACAACTGGCGACGGAATCCTTTGCCTTGACGGGAGACCATGGATGTCACTTATGTGATCCTCCACCTCATATTCAAATTGTAATTAATTATTGTGAATCATATTCACATAATTAATTCTTCCAAGGGAAATACACATCTATTCAAAATAGAGTGTTTATTGGATATAATTAATTTAATCACATTAAATTAATCATCAATCCAATCATCAATCAACAAACATGTCTTTTACTTGAATAGTAGGTATTATCTCAAAATACGTATTATTCGAATTTTAATAATTAGAAAAATACATATTGACTTTCTCCGGCATTATACAATCCCTACCCGTTGTCATGGCCAGTACCGACGAGAGTGGGACGGACCACATACGTTGCAACCCGCGACCCCAATGCTCTCCGACTAGGCACCACATCCGCCTCGGGAAAGGATAATACCAGATAGATCATCATGTACTTTGAGATGCTCATCGGTTTTTCAACCGAAATTATACCATATAATATACATCAAAACATTTTTGATTATATTATAAGGAGATTTGCTAGACAAATCCCCAATCCTACTCAAGCAAGAGGGTTTTTCATGTAAAAGTTGTCCTACAAGAATTGTAGGATAAACTATAGTTTTCATGAAAGCAATGTTTGTTGATGAACCAATGATCAAGATCTAATATCTTATCATTGTGGTTTAGGCAAATGTCATTCAATGAAATAATTATTTTTTAAATATTTCACAAATATATATCACTAATTATTCCAGAAAATTAACAATTAATTTTCATCATGATAATTGAATGACATATCACAAGGTTCAAGATCAAGAAATTGTTAATTTCCAGCAGTGACCCCCAATCACTAAAATTAACATATCTTGATCAATTTAAATCCAAAAAATGCAAACTCAGTTTCCAAAGATTGCTTATTTGATTTATTAAAGAATTCAAGTGATAATTCACGCATTTCAAGGCGGATTAAAACCGTAATTATCTCATTAATCACGTTCAAATCCGCAGTTCCCGCAACAGTGAATATAGTCATATTCAAAAAGCCATATCTTGAGCAAATAAAGTCCAAATTTAGTAAACTCAAGTCCTATGGTTTCCTTGTTTAATGGGGAACAAAATACAATTGAAAATTTCGTGTTTAAACATTTTAAACAGTGCCGAAAAATTCAATTATACAGAGGTGCGAAAATTGAAATGCAGTAAAAATTTCGCAACCCTTTCAAGAACCAAATCGTCTAAGGTCTATGGATCATATCCAAACCCTTATTCAACCTGGCTCTGATACCACTTGAAGGATATTGTGAATCCTCAAGCGCATCACGGAAGCGTGTCGATCGCATCGTATGCAATCGGAGCAACTAGTCGTACTAGATGCTAGATGCAGCGGAAATTAAAATTTTTTAACTTTAAAGATGAAACCACATGATCACGAGAACACTTCTCGGATCGTTTCATCAAACCACAAAGTACAAGGAATACCTCTTGAAGCGTGGTTGTGATCGCGAGATCCCAAAGTAGAGATCCTCCTATCTTAAGTCCGATCCACGAAGAACGCACTTGCGGGCGCGATGATGAGTCACGTTCCTTCCCGCAATCCTCGATGAAGATCCAAGCGATGGCTCCTCCGATTTCTTCAAACGAAATCCGTTGTCTTCCTTTAGAGTAAGAAACTCCAAAGAAGATGGAGATCCACGAGTCGTCGAAGAAGAAGCCAAGAGTCTCTCCTTTCTCAACACAAAGTGGACGGCCACTTAATGGAGAAGAGAAAGAGAGAGAGGACGAGAATGAGAAAGAGAGAGGGAGAGAGTTGTCACCTTGTACAACTCTTAATGATGTACCATGGAAGGCTACCCTAACCCTCTATTTATATTAGTTTAGGATCCATTGGATCTCAATCCATGGGACACATGGATCCAAGGGCTATGCTTGGTCCATGTAAATCAATGGCTATGATTGTTGTTGATTAAAACCAACAACATTAATTTAAATTAAAAAATGTTGCAACATTATCAACATAATTTAATTTAACATTAACTAATTAAGAGATAATGTGATAAATAAAATGGAGTCAACCAACCTCCCCTAAAATTGGGGTGTTATTTTGTCTCCTTTTATTTTATCTTATTATTTCTTAATAAATTGCAATAACTATTATTGCAATAATATCCACCAAATTAATTCCAAATTAATTTGTGAATATTTCAATCATGCCATTGATCATTATGTGAATCATATTCACAACCCAAACTAATTTGTAAATTACATTTCCAATTAATTAATTAATGTGAATCCAATCCACACAATTAATTAACGAATGCTATTTACATAGATTCTCTCTCTTATATATGTATATTATAAATCATATTTATAACACACATATATCATGGATAGTATTATCCACATTCTCTAATCCTTGATAATTAAATCCCATTTAATTATCTTGGATAATAATTCTCACAATATGAATCATATTCATATTAAGCTTGATAATTAAATCTCATTTAATCATCAAGTTCTTCTTGCTTGGATATGGAATTCATCAAATGAATTATTCTTGAACTCCTTCAAGAATAATGTGCTTTCTCCGCAGATACTTGGAGATAAGGACATGGCGATTGTATTATTCCACGTATAGTGACTTGGATATTGAGATCTTATCTCAAATTCCAGATCTTACGAACCTCCCACAGATGCTTGATTAAATCAAGACCGCAAATCCAATCTTCTCATTGAATCTGAATCTCATTCAGACCAATGTCCAACACTTGGACCAAGATCGGATCGCTTCTCTACTGAAAGGAGTCACTAAAATCCAGACCTGTTTCATCACTCCCTCGGAATGGAAGCGTCATGGATATACAATCGTTTATGATCACATCACCCTTCAGGTATTCCCAATACCTGTACATCCTGCATACTGGAAGACCCATGGTCAACCCGAAGATCAAGATCTATTTTACACTGTCTTCTTCAGGGTTTGATCACCAAGTTTCTCATTTGATTATTGGGATTTGGTATCGATCATATACTTTCCAAAAGCATATATCATACCTAGGTCTTGATCATATACTTTCCAAAAGTATATATCAAACCTACAAATTCAGTCAAGCTTCCAAAGCGAGACGACCGTGCACGGAATTTGATTCCTCCCAATATCTCATGAGTGAGCTCATGTCTTCCGGTTCAGTAGTGAACCTGTATGATCCCTTTGAGAGATCGTATTACTCATATGCCCTTATATGCACACCAACGCGCCGGTGTATAGACCTTGGTTAGGTCATCAACCTATTGGTCTGTCAAATTTGCATACTCAGACATATAGCAATACATCTGTCTCCGGTCAGAGGATGCGTGCCTATGCTGTGACAGCATTCAACATAGGACTTAGGTTATCTCGATCTCGTTAAGTCAACTCTTTGACCTAACTAATCTGACACCTCCGAATCTCTATTCCTATGCAGAGGACCTGCATCAAGAGGTCGGTCAGATATCAACCTATGTGAGAAAGGATTGCCATCTCCTACTCAGGCTGGAGATCACATCTTAAAAATCATTTGACGGTGCTTGATGAGTCCTCAATCTAACCCTTTAGATATTCATCCAAACACCAGCCTCTATGATTCAATAATTGAATCAACAGCTGTATGATCATTAAGACAGCCATGGTACATAACCCTAATTGTACAGAGGGACCTATTATGCAAATTATTTATTCTTCATTTCAGATCAGGGAATGATATTCGCAATAACATTTATTGCATAATGGCTCGTTGTGGGCTCACATTTCCAACACTATCCATCGTGGCTATTGTCAGCTCAACAAGTAAAATCTTCGAAAGATTTGAAACGAATGATCTCTGCTTAGAAAGGATTGGCTCATCAGGATGTTCTATGATATCATCAACAAAGGGCTCAGACATCTCAATGATAGTCACATAAAGATGTCTCTTATTAGTGCATAGCTCAGAAAAATCAATAAATGGCTCAGATATCTCAACGAGAGGTCTATCAGCAATAATCTCATAACGATGTATCAAAGGAATGTCAGAATATACCTCCACTCTATAAGGTCGATCCTCATATATTGGTTTAAACTGCCCATCAGCAAACACATCAATAGGATCAACAAGGAAATTCATGCCGACCGTGCTTTCCAGAGATTCCTTCTAGGAATGGAACCTTGGTATCAATGAAATCAATAAAAATATTTGTCTCTCTAAATTCGGTCAGAAAATCACAGTCCTCCAAATCTGATGTAATTGTTTGTCTCTCATATATTGTTGTTGGTGGCCGTGATGGTCTAAGATCGGGGATCATCATATTGTTTACCTTGTTACCACTAGAGTAAATGTTGATCTCTCCACTACCATAATCAACTTTTTCTTCAGTCATTTGGAGGAACGGTTGACCTAGTATGATGGGGGTATGGAGTAAGGGTCCAAGTATATCCATATCGCTGATAATAAAATCAACAGGGAATTTCATTCCCTACTTCATTATAATAACACCCTCGAAAATGCCCCTTGGTCTCTTGATCAATCTATCAGCAAACTGAAGGATCATCCTGGTCGATCTAAGAGATCCCAACCCAAACTCAGTGAGTAGAGAGGATGGTAGATAATTAATGGAGGAACCTCTATCAAGAAGAGTGAGATCAAATCCTTAATCAAACATGTGGAAACGGATGTGAGGTGCTCCCTTATCTTTATTTTTGGGCGGTTGACGCTTTTGTTTACATGCTTCTTTTATTTCCTTTTTCACTCCAATATGTGCTCTATATCCTTAAGAAGTGTCATCTCTGAAAAGATGTTATGTAGAATCCCATCTACTCTAGGATTAGATAGGTATGTTTTTAGTTTTTGGATTATTTTTGTTTTAATAAAGGTAGAAGGAAATGTCATAGAATCACAGAAAACATTCAAATGATCATTTTGATTATTCAAAGTAGAATCCTCATGTACAATATGACAACTAGAATCAAACTGTACAATGTTGTCTAAAATAGGGGAAGGATAAAAAACTAAAATAGGACAGGATGTTGTTGCTGGTAAAGAGGAAGAATCCACGATTGGTGTGTTCTCCCTTGCTAATTGTGGTCTACATCAATATGGTGAACATGAAGATGATAAAGGTGAGGAAGAAGATGGTGAAACTCCATGCTCTGGTGTTGCTACACTTTTTCTCGATAATTATGGTGAAGACGATGATGTGGAAGGTGAAAATATCTCATTGGCTTGATCTCCCAATCCAATGGATGTGAAGGCGGTTGCAATCTCTTACCTCTCCTACAATTAATGGCATCAAATAAACATGTAAAATTAATGTCCATACCTGTCTCGAGTGTGGATGGATCATGGGATGCCTGCTCATTATGTCTGAAGTTGTTGGGACAAGCTTTGAGCTATGCTGGGATCAGTGTCTTTGTGGTGGTCAAGTCATCAAGCCTCTGAGTAAGACCATTCATGTTCTTCATCAGCAATGTTAAATGATCAAGTGTTGCATTAACCAAAGGTGACTCGAGATACTCAATGAGAGGTTGTCATTGAGACTAGTAATGAGGAGGTTGTTGGTATCCATATTGTTGGTAATGAGGCGGAGGAGGAGGATGTGTATATTGTTCGTATGATGTAAATTGTTGCTGGTGGTATTGTAGCTAAGGATATGCAGGCTGCATCTGCTCCTAGCCATGTCTCCAGTTTTGGATGTGGTGTGGAGACTGATACTGAGGCTAGAACTATTGGTAATGTTGTGGTCTGCCTCCCTGAAACTGGTGGGCAGGTCTCTAACCTGACTGGAAACCCAACTGGACTTGCCCTGATGAAGGGGGCTGGTTGTGCTCTCAGTTGAACCAGATTCTGTTCACCTCCTGAATGTTAGGGGGAGGTGGAGCCTGTTGTTCAAGAATGTATGGACCTTCTTGTTGGTACATGACAATCTGTTATGAATGATGTGGTACCCAGTCTGTGGTTTCCACAAAATAAAGATGTTGAACTGTGGATGGTCCTATGGTACTCTGCTAGGTGGAAGTGGAAGAATCATGTTCCCGGGTAGAAGTGTCGTTCGCTACACTCGCGCTTTGGCATGCGTTGATCGTACTCACAAGAAGATCCAGATTGTTCATTATCTCATCTATCTTGTCCAGGTTCTTTGTCCTCCGTTCGATCACTTGGAGCTTCTCAAGATCCTTGGATCATTTCTCATGTATATATACTTTTGGATAGGTGATTTCTAATGATGGTCATATCAGAACTATCCTCCCTATCCACTTAATGTGATGCCTTCATATTGACAGCATTGTGGGGGTGTTGCAGTAGTAGAAGAAGGCACGTGATGTTTCTGGAATGCATGGAAGAAGACAGAGTTGCAGAGCTCTCTGCCATCTCCTCAAAAATCTTATATAGTGCATTCTCATCCTTGTTGAAGTGACTACCCCCACAAGAGGCATCTACCAGCTTCTGATTTTCATGAATTAAACCCCGAAAAATTTTTGCACTAGGCTTGTCTTCGGGATATCATGACGGTGGAACTTCTTTGTTAAATCTTTAAATCTTTCCCATGACACATAAATAGTCTCACGAGACATTTGGGAGAAATTTTCTATCAGTGATCGCATTTGGTTGAGGCACCCAAGTGTGTAATATTTGCTTAGAAAAATAGACCTCAACTCTTCCCATGTAGTGACAACTTTTCCTAGATGATCTACCCAATAAATGGCCTTGTACATCAAGCTGAAGGGAAAAGTCATCATCTTCACTACCTACAACGGGATGTTATGGTAATGGATTTTGATGTAGATGCGATCAAATTGTTGTAGGTGTACATACGATTCTTCATTAATATGCTCATGGAATATGGTGAGTAATGGTAATATAGTGGGCTTAAGCTCGAACTGCCCATGAATCGCATGAATTTGCATGTATTTGTCTTTCTTGCTCATGTATTATAGGATTCCCTCGAATATAGCTTAGACACTAGATCTACAAGTTCATCTCCACCATTTCCACATCCTCTCTTGTTTCTATCGTCCTCTCTCATATCTTGTCTATCTTGCCTCATCTCGAGAATCATATCTCTCAATGTAGTTTAAAAGTCAACATGTTCTGTTAACTAATCCTGAATGGACTGAATGGAGGCTAACATGGTAGTGTTGGTCTTGGATTGTTCAACCATGTTACCTTCCCTAGGTGGTATCTAGTACATTCTATGGGTTTCTGCTAGTGTAAGCTCCACTGGAATAGTCTTCAGGAGTGATGGAGTCCAAAATGATAGTTCAAGATTGGAGTCAATATTGAACAATGGGTTGATGGATGAAGTAAAAGGTGAAGTGGAGAAAGAGGAATACTTGAGAAGTGAGTCTCCTCGAGTAGAAGATGATTGGTTTGGAGTGTGACATGTGTCCGCAAAGTCCGAATGAGAAATTCTCCAATATGACATCTTTGATGTGTAGAGGCGAGATACGAGAACACAAAAGTCAAACAATAAGAGGATGAGTACAAGGTGCAAAGGGCGCGAAAGGATATCTAACACTACAAATAAAACACAAAACAAACCCCTTATTCACAAACTCAACACAAGTGAAGACCACAAGAGTTCGATTTGTTATCTTTTCAATTTTATTTGGTGATAAATGCAATCTTTGAAAGAGTTAATGAGTTGTTAGGTGCCTGTATTTTCCTAAAGACTGGCCCGAATTCTTATGACTAGCTGCATCCACTTTCAACCAGTATGCATGTATGTACGAGCCGTATAAATGGATACCTGTTACTTAAGGATGGAGCCTTACATAGTGTCTTTTAATCCATCCACACTTCTAAGGAAACTCGGATCGTTTACTGGCTACCTGCATTCCCTCATTGAGAAATATCTAATCATTTTTAAAGAATTAGTAGTCTATACAAAAGTACAGCTTGTCTCTATCCTAGTGTTTGTCTCTCTCTCTCTCTCTCACTTTGCACGTATATTCAAACAATGAGGGTGTTACTCTCCACAAAACAATTGTGATTCTCCTTACATTTAGTTTTAGGGTCGAGTTTTGTTTAACGATCCTGGTTTTATCACGTTGTCACTCTTTTTGAATATTTTGCAATGAATCGCCTACCGAGTATACAATTTCCTTTTTGAGTTATGTGAGTGAAAAAGGAAGGAAATTGGAAATGCCAATGCGTGATAAAATTCAATGATGCATGTAGGGTTTAAAGATACGTACTTTGTTGCCAGCACTCTACATGCAGAGTGATACGTGCAGAATTTAAATACAGAAAAATAAACTAAACCTAAATGGTGCATGTGAACCGTCCTAGCAATAACTTCTACTAGAGGGCAAGAACCAATTAATTTGACTAAGTCCAAGTACGATCTACTCTATAGGTGCAAAAATTCTGTTTTAGGGATTTAGACCTAATTATTTACAAGGCTCGAGCAAGTTAATAAAGAAAACACTAAAGGCTCAAGCACATTAAACTATGTGAAATCAAAGAAAAAGAAGGTGATGAAAAAAAATAGATGAGGTCTCCCAAGTGCACCGGTACTTGGAGAAACAGACCCCACATACAAGGAATATAGTGTCTTTTTTACAAGAGTTTGAATGAATAAAAGAAATGCTAAAAACTATCTATGTCAAATGATCCAAATGATGGTCTCCTCCAAATCTTCTTCTCATCCTCCTACGCTCTCCTACGGCTTGGTTGAGAATCAACCCACCTCCGCTTCACTTTGGTACACTAGTGATCCTAAGAATGCTTCCCTTACTCATCGGGCCCTCAGAAGAAAGAGGAAACACAAGAATGTGTAAAGGACATAGTTATATAAATATGAGAAAAAATAATGTGAAATAACCACAAAAATATCTATAGGAAATAAAGAAGTGGATATGAAGCAACATGAGAAGAGCAAGTGAATATGGATCTCCAATGAACTCCTAAGTCTGGTCTTGGGGAATTTTCGGTGTCTAACAAATCAGATCCTGCAAGCATTATATAAGCTCCCTCATGGCATGTGGTATTCGTAATGAGTGCCCAGTCCTCAACACAGTGCAGATCGACAATAATTAATCAACTAATATATACAAAATAAAATGGAAGAAATTATTGACAAAAATGTAGACACAGAATGTGTAGGAAATGAGATAAATGTCAGAAAAAAGAGAAAGAAAATCAAGTAATCACAACCAAGAATAGTTGGTCAAGAGAAAAACCTAACTACCCTCGCCATGCCTCCCCGACAATGACGCCATTTCCTTGTGCATAATCTTTCATGTTTTTATGTCAAAGAATTAATCACAAGTGAAATTGTGGTTGTTTCAACTCAAAGAAGCGTCAATCAAAAAATTATTTAAATCTCAGGCACAAATCGATAAAATACAATCTAGCAAAAAAGTACGCTATTTAATTTACCTATATAGTTAACATAAATGAATCTAAGGAGGCTACAAAATCCTAAGGGATATTCTTAATAAAGAGAATTCAATGAAAGAATAAAGGAGTTTCTATTCACACTATGCTTGTCGTTGTATTTCCTTTTTGAATTTTTATTTTTAAGGAATTTTAATTTTTGTTGTTTTTTTGTTTTTTGATTTCATATTTTTTTATTTGTAAAAATTATAAGAGAATTAAAGAAAATTTAAAGCACATACTCAACTTTTTGTACTTTTCAAATATGTCAAAAATTACTAGAAAATTAATAAAAAGTTATTTTTGGGTTTTTAAACTTATTGAAATTATTTTTTCAGAATTTCTCGCAAATTATAAGGCCTTTAAATAACCATAAAAAAGGTGAAATAAATAAATAGAAAATAAATTAATGTTTTTGGTATTTTAAAATAAAAAATAATATTAAAAATTGATGAAATTTATATAGAATAAAAAATGTTTTTCACATTTTCGAGAAAGTCAATTTATGATTTTTTAGATTTTGAAAATTTTTTTATGAATTTTTAATGTTATTCAAAGTTTTATATTTTTTATGGGTTTTATGAGGAATAAAATATCGAAAATGAGTAAGAATTAAAATAAATCGAAAGAAACACACAAGAATTTTTGGAAAGATTTTTATAATTTTTAGAGTTTTTTAATGTAAACAAGAAAGTTTTATGAGATTTTTGGATTTAAATAAATAATAAAAATAAAGAAATGTGAAATGAAAATTTTGGATGAAATATGAATGTAACAAGGCCATATAGGATTTTTTATGAAATTATTAAACATGTTTTGATATTTTTATTTGGGTTTAAAGATGCAAAATAAATGCAACTTCACAAGGACTAGTACGAAATTATTTTAAATATGCAAATTGAATGATAACAAATGATAAAATGGTGGGGATAATTATGCGAAATTCCCAAAAAATCACTCATATGGGCACATGAGCCCCATTGGATTGGACTTGATTGCAAATAAAATAATTGTAAGGTCCAAATAATAACTTAAACTTCTGATTTTTTATTGCAATTTTCACAAATCTCATGAGTGAAACACACACTGAAGTTCAAACAGGACAATTATGTAATTAAAATAAATATTAAGGATGAATGTGCAAATATTCAAACAACTACAACACAAACATGAGTTCATTGGGGACTTATTTGAAAATAAAATAAGAATAGGGGTACATACGTAAATATACCCTTTAAGTGACGTAGCGGCTCAGGTCGCTATAATACGTAGGGCTTTGATCAGATGGTTGATATTGGATCGTGTTTAAATGGTTCCGATATGCACGAGATGATATGATTAGTGGTTAAGAATTACGGCTTTTTGGATCTCTACGATTTATTCTGGGCGCGTGTTCTTGATCATGCAACTGCAATTGGGTCTGGATGAACTGGGAAACGCCTGAGCTCCACTGAGATTGGGTCGTTCGAATCTCCCTCATTTGTCAATGGATACCCACAAATCATACCCAAAATGTCTCTCGAGATGTTCTGCATCTGGTGCACCTCAAATCCCATGAAATTGCCAGGAAGTCAATTTGGGAGCGTGTCACACTTCTCTGCTCCGGGAACCTCCTTCGTCAATTCAATGGTTGTTTCTGGATCTCCTTTGACCTGCAACGGAGATCTTATGCTCAGAGGTATCCTTCGGCTAAGAAATTAGGCCAAAATCTCATCAAATGAGGGATGATAGGTGTGTTATGTGACTCTCAGGTAAAGCGATGGAGGAGGAGAGTTGGGAGCCTGTTCCTGGTAGAAACGAGGTGGATGGATGGGTGGAGAAAGTGGAGAGAAGACTTGTGAAAGTGTTGGCATAGTCGGAAGGGTTGAGCAGTTATTGGAACTCCTTTGATTGTGTGGATTGGAGGTGGAAGATGTAGATCTGATCTGAGAGATTCAAATAAAATCAAAGTGAAAAATAAATGCTAAGTCTAAGATAGATTGCCTACGTTACCTAATGAGAAGAAAGAGGGTGGAATTCTCCTCGATCTGGGGTTGTGGTGGAGAGGCAAAGACATGTCGCAGAGAGCTCCGGTGATGTGATCGGTCACGATCTTTAGATGCACATTCACACTCCTGGCCATGGGGAAAGGTAGATTTCATCTACACTTAACTCCAGGACTCGATCTCAGGGAGGAAAATGACCGAAGGAGGGATCAAAAAGTCATCGGAGGTGGAGGGGTGACATTTATAAGATGAAGTTCGATGAGTTTTGATTTTAAAAATGGGCGAGATCAAAGGTGAATCTAGTGGAGATGAGGGGCTGGCGAACTAGAGGGATGAATGGGCAATATGTTTGGAGAAGGATTTGGAGGAGGTTAATGATTAGGGGCACATGAAAAATTAGGTGAAATAATGTGTATGGTGGAGTTAGCAGACGACTAGTGCCAACTGAGTAGTTGACATGGGTCAACAAACCAGGGTTAGGCAATCGGAATGCGCTTACCATGCATCCAAAATAGGCCAAACGACAAAATAGTGAATAAAAGTCAAATAATTAAATAAAACTTGAATATTTATTTATTTATTTATTTACATAATGTAAATAGAAATGTTGAGAATAAAATCAAATTAATCTTAGTTATTTTTATGTAATTAAATAATATAATTACAAGGGCTAAAATAAATACATGGTATTATTTACAGATATGTATACCTATAAATACAAAATGATAATATTTAATTAATTATTTATATACATATATAAATAAGTTAGTTTTTATTATTTATAATATTTGGAAAGGATTTTAATAATAGTTTTATTTGATGTTTAGGTGTTAATTAATTAGGTTAATTAAATAGGTATAGCTACAATATATACATGGTGATTCGTAAACAATATATACAAGATTTTATTTTTGTTGATTTGTTATTTTGTAATCTTTATTTTTTATTTTATATGAGTTAAATACAATATTTACATGTAATTAAAACTACAATATTCGCAAATATGCATAAGTAATAAAATAATGTACGTAGTATATAGGTATATTATATAATAATACCCCAATTGGCCACAATTCATACCTTAATTTAGAATTTTATGAAATCAACTCCATTTTAAAGATAATTTAATTTGGAGTACAATGGAAAGAGAATTTGATTAATTTGGAGTTTGGATGGAGAAAATATTGAGCTACGTGATTTTTTGAGATATTGATGTTATTTATACAATATATACATGTTTTTATTGAAATTATTTTTATTATATACAAAATATATTTATTCTAAAATTTCAAGAAGAATTAATTATAATTTATAAAATATTTAGTAATAAAACAAAGAGTGTGTTATGTAGACAATAACATACAAGTGATGAATATACATGTGTTAGATTAATTATCTGGTATTTTCTTGTAATTTGACCTTATCTCTCCCTACTTTGTTCCTTGTCAATCAGGTCGAGTCTTGACCTTCTCTCGGGGTCTGATTCATCATGTATCTATTATATATATACAATCTTATATTTCATTATTTTTTCATTATTTCCTTCTTTATTTATTTTATATTAAAACTAGTGATAAATATACAATATTTACACAATAATTAGAGTTAGTAAAAGAACGGAATTAGTGATATTTTCATTAATAAGGGATTTTTAGCTAAAATAAATGAATAAAGATGATGAAATTCATATTCAAAGTGGGATATTATTGGATTTGCGAGCCAACGACGAGCCATTATGTATGAAATGTTATTGCCAATCATTCCTTGATCTGAAATGAAGAATAAATAATTTGCATGATAGGTCTCTAAATACAACTAAGGTAATGTACCATGACAATCTTTGAATAATGTCGATAACACTTCCATATTAATCATATATATTATATATGTGATTTATAATATATAAAAGGGAGCCATTTGTAAACAACATTTAAAATTTAAATGTTGATCTGAATTGGATTCATATTCGTAATTAAATAAAAATATAATTTACATTTTATTTTGGGTTTTGAATGTGATTCACAATTTTCTAAAGGCATGATTAAAATTTCACAAATTAATTTGCAATTATTTTTGTTAAATATTTTACAATAAAAGTTGTAGTAAATAATTAAAGCATAATGTGATATAAAAGATCTCACAAAATAGGAAAAGTGAGCATTCCTTCCTTATAGAATTTTTAATACATTTAGTGATTTTCTTTTGTTAATTTTAGATATTTTTATAATGCAGTTACAAAGTAATTAATAAATAATATATAATGTTTTAGATTTTTTAAAGATGATTTGATATTTTTTTATTTTTAAATGCAAACTTGGAATAAATGCTTTATTTTTTATTTTAATAAATAGAAAAATAAAGAAAAATGCCTCAATAAAAATGCATGTGATAAAAAAATTCAAAGCATCTGACATATTTTTCTAGAATTTATAGAGAAAAAAGAAATTAAATAAAAATAAAAATAGCAAAAAGAAAATGCATCGTTGGTAGAGACCTATCTGAAATTTCCCAAAGATATTTCTTGTTTTTGAAACCCCCTATAGAAATCTTGGTACAACCATAAAAAATACCTAACTATTCGATATAAAACATGCTGGTAGGGATATTTTTGTAATTATAAAAAATATAAGGTCCAAATGGCAATTTATCTAAAAAATTTTAGACTGGAATTTGAAATTAATGGGCTAAAAAGAAATAAAAAGATCTAGAGGGGTCCCTTACAAATGTCTGCCCCCTCACATGTTATGGGTATGTGAGGGGGAGTGGCGAAGGACCAATGTGCAAATAATAGAAACTTTTGAAGGTAATGGGTACATAAGGGGCAGCAAATCTTTTTTTTTAAAATAAAGTGATGAAACCACATGATCCAAAAGCAATTCTCGTATTGTTTCATCTAAACCACAAAGTAGATATCAGAAAACCTCTTGAAGTGTGGTTGTGATCGAAGTCTCTAAATGAAGAGATTGCATGTCTCAAGCCTGACCCAACGAAGGAGACGCTTGAGAGCACGTTGATGGAATGCTTCCATTTCGCAATCGAGGATGTTGTTCTAAGTGATGGATCTCCTGAGTTCATCACATGGAATGCGAGGTCTTCTTCACGTACTAGAAACATCAAGGAAGATGGAGATGCATGAGGTGGTAGCATGATAGTGTAGCAACTACAGTGATTCTCTCTAGGTCACAAAGAAGACAACCATTTTAGAGAAAGAGGGGGTGTGTATGATGATGAGAAGGAGAAAGAGATTGTGAATTATATGTTGTAAAAGAAAATCAAAGGTTGTCTCTTCTTTTATAATATTTTTGGAGTCCATGAATCTTGCAAAACACACCTGATCTAAACAATAACAAAGGTCATTGTATCGACCTGGTGGATTTTAGCATAAAATTTTATTTATTTTTATAAATACTCCTAAACTTAGATATGTATATTGTTAAGTATAGGAGTGCCGAGCTCAGGGAGGCAAACTACTAAAAACTAAGCGACATCAATATAAAACTAAGGTATGCATGTTTCCTGATTTTTATTTAATTTTTATGAATTTTATATTGTTTTTGTGATTTTAATATACCTTTGTAAAATATAGGTATAGATTTTACAATTTTTTAGTTGGCTTTAATTTTGTAGTTTTATGTGTTTTAATTATTTTATGGTTTTTATGTAATTTAGAAAATGTTTGTACTCTTTATTAGATTCTTAAAGTTGAAAACTAATTTTTATTAGAAAATAGTTTTTTTTAAAAAAATAGTAAAACTTTGAGAATTGTTTTTTACTTACAGTTATTATAAAATAAAGGAAAGTATCTTCAAAATAATATGTTGTACATTTTTATATTATTTTTATATATTCAGTTATGATTTTCAAAGTTTTTATGTATTTTGTATTTTTGATTGGTTTTGTTGTTTTTATTTTTGTTTTTAGTATATTACGTAAAATATATAGTAAAAATATATGAATGGTAATTTTTATAGAATTTTTAAATTTGTTTTATATTTTTTTCTGTGTTTATTAAAGTTTGTGTTTTTTAGTTTTATATGATTTATTGAAAATAAAAAATATTTTTGTTTTTCAAAATACTATTTTATATTGTGTATACTGTAAAATACGATATTTATATGTTTAAAATTTTATATTAATATGATATTTTATAGGGGGATTTATGTCACTATGTGGAAAATATAAGGAGCTTATGATAAAATACAAAACTACAAGGGCTCCATACGCAAATTGTCCACCAATCACTTGCTTCTCACATGTTGGCCACCCAGGAGGGACCTCTTCACAATTTAAAGGAAGTCTGGGGTGTATCATGCAAAAGTTCCTGAAAATACATGCTTCGAACCTGCTTCACACTAACTTGGATCTTTATGCAAAATTAGGAAACATCGGGGGCTAATATTGCAATTTGCCCAGATATTTATATTCGTGCATGTGTGGTCGCATGATTCCTCCAGCACCCGGTCCTATTCGTAATATAAAGAAATATCGAAGGTTGAAGGCAAAAGTTCAGCATTGCACGTGTGTAGCACGTGCCGTGCTTCAGCAGATAAGGGTTCAGATTGAGCGGTGGAGAACTTGGGCTTGCTCTGACACTGACACTTGGCCGGTGGACATCCCTTGGATTAGATCCGATCCAAGGGTAGTTGGTTAATCTTGAGCAAAGGGGGTTTTTTCCCATTTATGGATATCAGGCGACTTCAATCTCGAGCAGTGGAGGGTGATTGAGTCACTTCAAGGCTGTGTGTATCTCTTCAGAGGCGGTGTAATTCAGATATCAATGGCGATGTCTCACTGGAGGACGGTAATCTCGATCTTGATGTAGATCTTTATTAGTTGAGTCACGGATTAGTAGATGTTATGGAGCCTCAGACCTCGATGATGCTCTTGTTGGTGAATCAAATGACTCGATCCATGATGCCTCGATCTCTAAAAATGCAAACGATGATTTATTGAATGACAAAGCTGGTGAGGTCATGGATTTGCTTCGTATCTCCAGCCACCAAGCGTGGCTGGGGAAGAGATATTTTGTGAGATAGATCAAAAAATGAGAAGATCAAGAGATGATGATGGATTCCTAAGTGATCGTGTATTGATTTGGATGACTAACAAAGAAAAGTGGAAGGGTTGAGAGGAATAATCAAAGGAAGAAGGAGAGTGAATTGAGAAAGGACGAGGAATAGAAAGAGGTTCTAACTTGGAAGGTGGAGGAATTTTCTTGGGAACAGAGCTCAGAAAAAAAACTCCAATGGTTGTCGTCCCCTAGACCTGAGATGGAGGGAGGCTAAGTACGAGGAGGAGAAGAAGTCCACATCGACTTTGGATCGCGCCAAACCTCAACCAATCTCGCTCAATGGAAGAGGAGGAAGAAGTCTGTCACTGTCTTCAAATCTCTCTCTCTCTCTCAAAGATCACGGAAGGAGAAGGTCATAACAATAGCGAATGGGAGTTAAAATGTGGTTGGGTTCCCTTATATAGGCCTCGAAACTTAGGGCACGGTAGTGGATGGGGTCACCGAGATGGAGTCCATTGACCGCCACGTTGTTGCACCATTGGCCTAAGGCTGGTGATTGGATGAGTTAGGAGTTGTTGGTGTTCGGAGAAAAGGAAAGAAGGAAGGAGGAGGCACTGTGCAGTGGGTAAGAAAGAAAGGGGAAACATGTGCAGCAAGCGTGCGGTGCGCGTGAGGAAAAAAATAAATAATTAATGTAATAATTAGATTAAATAAATTAATTTGAGAGATAATTAAATAGATAATTACATAATTAAATAAGTAATTAAGTAATTAAATATATAAATATATAAATTATTAAATAAATTAATTAATAATATATAAATATATAAATATATAAATTTTATTCAATTTAAATTAATAATATAATGTTGATAAATTATATAAATATGATGGATGGCATATATTAAAAAAGTAAAATTAGGGTACATTGTACAGTGTATACAAATATGGTCCCAAAACCCAAGTTCTGCATATTAACTCCGATTTTAGCAAAATCATTTTCGTTTGATGGATAATTCTATAAAACAAACTTTAAAAGTGACTATGCCCAATTCAAAGTCCATATGGCCGAGGTATGAGGTCTAGAAAATTTAGGTCACATCTTTATAGCTTCAGGATTTATTAGCATTCTCACTTAAATTATATTTTTATATCTTTCCATTAATCTTTAGAAATGTTTTAGAAAAGAAATTAAGTAAACGGAGTTAACGATAATTAATTATAAAATTGAAATTTTTTTACATAAAGTACAAATAGACAAAGGGGCCCAAACGTCAAAACTCACCTATTTTATTTCAAAATGTTTATGATATTTTTAATAAATAGTATTAGTTATAAAACGAAGTTTAAATGTAAGTTTGGTCGATTTGGAGTTTTCGATAAATTATTATGGACCTTGGAAGTCAGCTTTTACGGTTTTTTTAGTTCATTATAATTAATTATTTTTGTAATAAATAATTTTTCTCATATTTTTATAAATTAATATATGTTTTTAACAAAACCTTTCATGAAGAAAATATTTTAGCTTGAGGTTCTATTGGTGACAAATAAAATACAGAATATTTACAAGGTAAAAATGTATAAATATATAATTATGATCTAGGTTTTTGATATTTTTATACATTAGGATCCTTATCTCCCCCTACTTATTTATTTTGTCGACCAAGTCAATATTAACCTGGTCTAAGTGTTAGGATCAGTCTGTATATATTTTGTATACATCTTCCTTTTTCTTCTTTTTCTTTATTATTTTATTTTAGACAAAATAAGTGTTAAATATATAATATTAATGATTGTTGTTCAAATATTAATTAGTGATAATTAGTTATTATTTACATGTATTTTACCAAGGATTTTATCCAAAATGAAAGAATAAAGGCGATGAATTATAGATTCATCATTCCTCTACACTTTACAATTGATGGTCCCTTAGTAAACACTTATTCTATAAAATGAGTGCAAGCAAAAAGGAAAGGAAAAATAAAAAAAACATAGAACATGCTTGTTTCTTTAAATCGAATCTCACTTCACCCAAAATCCAGAACTTGGAGTATGCCTTTGGATTATTAGTGTGTCGGGACTTTATTGGAATTGGCTTTGAGCCTTGACAACCCTCAAGTTCCACAAATCTTGCTCCATGTTCACAACAACAACAACAGCTCAGATCAACCCATCCATCACACAAACATTCGGCTTTGAAAGAAATTTGTATTGTGTGTGAAAGGTGTTAGCTTTTCATGCTTAAAGAAGCGAAAAAACCGCCCATCCCAGTTATACACTCCCATTGCGCCCTCATCTATCTACTCGATCTTCGAGGTGGGGGTATTTCCTTCTAAGGTCAAGTCGTGATGTGTCCATAATCGAATAGAGAGAGAAAAAGAGGAATGGGAAGAAAACTAGAGTGTGACCAGTGTAGTCACATCTCCTTGTGAAGCTCAGCCAGTTTAGTCAAGTCTCCACTAAGATAATGCATGCTTTTTGAAGCTTGGAATACTATGGTCATATTTGAATTTGATGTTTTTGGATTCTTTTTGGTAGAAGTGGTTGTTTAACTGCATTGATTTTTGTGCCCTGTGATGAATCCGTGATTCATCATCACAATATCTTGATCTTAGCAAAATCCCCATGTAAAATCTCAAATAAATGTCCATAAAATCAATAAACTAACAAAATAACACTTGTAAATAATACCCACTATTTATTGTATATTAGATTGTATAAAATAAATTACACATAAAAAGCTGCAAAAATAAAGGAGTTTTATACATGTAAATAGCCCAAAACTTCATGTATTTTTAATAATTTCATTTCAACTCCTTTTTGGCTAATTCTTTTTCAACTTGTTCATAACCATGTATATAAAAATACAAAAATACAAAACAAATTTTACCTCAAATAAATACTCCTAGATCCCAAAGGGGAAAAAGCCGTAAAGACCAACTTTCAAGCCAAATTCCCGCTACGTATGAACTCCAAATTCACCAAACTCACTTTTAAAGTTCAAGTTAGAATATTATCTATCCAACGGAAGTGGTTCATTAAAATCGGAGCTCATTTGCAAAAGTTGGGTTTTGGGACCTACGTGTACATTGTATATTATGTATATATTCATTCTTTCTTCATTTTTATTTTATCTTTCTTAATTATTAAAAATACAAAAAAATCATACTTGTGTTGTATTTTAAGTGTAGTATTTTATTGTATTTTTTTGTTGTAAATATCTCTTATTAAAATGTCAAAAAAATTACACATTAGAAAAGTAAAAAAATGTACATGTTGTTTGTCTTCTTTTGTAAATTCTCCACTATTTATTTTCTTCTCTTTTATTCTATTGTAATTAAAGTAGCCTACTTTATTTTATATTATTTATTTATTTATTTTACATTCTCTACAATAACCACCAATTCAACTCCATTACTCCACCATTTTTTTCTAACTTCTAATTCAATTCCACCATTTTATTAACCTCCATCCCACTCCATCTTAATTCTAACTTCCATTTTTTTTCCTCTTTATATACATCTCATTCTCCTCATTTTTGTTTTTGATCCATCTTTATGTGAGGAGAGCCTAGTTCCCAGAGTTGAATCGGTGACAGCGACGCAACCGCGGTCGATCGACGACGGCCCTCTCTCCGATGAGATCTGTTGGCTTTTTGGCCAACATCGCAGCCGCAACTGCACGTTGCTCGAGCTCATCACTCGCCCGCGATTCGAGCGAAGACCGTGCTCTCGTGAGCACACCATAGACGACTGTCTCCATCGTAGGTAAGTTTTGTTTCATTTTGTCATTATTTTTAACTTTGCAATTTTTTAGTCCATCACATCCACATCCATATACCCACATTTGTTCCATATCATCTTCACCACCATATTTGCATTTGATCATATTCCCCATTGCATGTGTTCATTTTCTGTTTAAGAAAACAAAAAAAATTAAAACAAAAAATTACAACAGCAAAACAAAAAAATTAAAATTAAAAAAAACAAAAAATTAAAAAAAGAACCGCAACAGCGGTGGGGAGTTCCCACCGCCGCCGCCACCACCAGGACACCGTCGCTCCCCTCCGCAGCTCCAAGACTGTCGCCGCTCCTCCCCTCCAGCCGGTCGCCGCACCCCCGTCCACGCCTCCGGCCGCCGCCAGTGTGCGCCCGCCTCGCGCTGTGTGCGCGCCTCTGCCGTGCGCGGTTGCGCGACCCCGACCTCTGTCGACCAACCTGCCACCGCGGCCCCTGCGTCGCGCCATCCGTCCTCTCCGTTGACCTACCACCGCGCCCCCCTTGTCCTCCGCGGTGCCGCCTCCTCCTCGCGGCTGCGCCGACCACGCCTCTGTTCGATTCTTCATCTTCCACCCTAGCCGTCCAGAGGAAGAGGAAGAAGAAAGGTCCATTTGTTTATTATTTTTATGTAAAAATTGCACTTTATTTATTTTAAGTTTCCGTAATTACAATTCAGTCCCTGTATATAAGTTGCTTTGTATTCTTAGTTTCTGTATTTGCAAAGACACCCCTTTGTTTGTATTTTAATTTGGACTTCAATATTGCATCATTTTATTCAAGAAAAAATATCATTATGTTGAGCAACTAATTGTCAACATTCTGAATATTTATTTGTATTTTTGTGAGACATTGTGAATTAACTAAAATTGTTCAACTGAAATATTGCATATTTTACCCAAATTGGACTCTTAAATTTATATCTCACACACGATTGCTCTAAAAATTCCACAAAAATTAGAAATGATGCCTTGATATGTGATTAACGTACTATCCAAACTTCATCCAAAGTGGATGTTTTGTGCTGAAATAAATTGTAGAGTGAATTTAGTATTTGATTTTTAATTAAATCCACATACATCGTTTTCGCGAAATTTCAAGTCTCCTGTATGCCACATGAAAATATCTACTTGAGATAATTCACACTCTGGTTAATTTGACATTGTGGATTAATTAGGAATTATTTACTCATTGTCACTCTGTTTTCACTAAAAAATCCATAAAAAATTCATATTTTGTCAAAAAATTCCAAAAATATTACTATATCTTCCTTGCATCATGTTTTCATTCCAGTAAATTTTTCATAATTTTTGCTTACTGTTTGTCTGAAAAATTGCGAAAAGATTCATAAAAAGTGTGCATTTTTCATTGTTGCATTTTAATTCCTAAAAATACAAAGAAATGTGTCTTTCATTCATCACTGGATTAGGATTCTAGGAAAAATATAATTTGGTTGAATTGGACTAATTTGACATTAAAATTAATTTGGCCTTGTTGTGTGTTTTCTTATTGTCTTAATTCGCTCGCATTTTGCATTACCATTTGTTTTTGCATAGAAAATCTAAAAAAAATAACGCTTGGAAATCTAAAACTAAATTTTCAAATTAACCCGAAGTTGTTCCTTTGCCTCCCTGTGTTCGACCCCGGACTTTCCCGGGATACAAATTAAAGCCGAGACACTCTTCACAGAGATCTTCTCTCGGTTCTGACTGAATCGCTAAGTACACGTACCACAACGAACACAAATTATTTATTGTATTTAGCGACTCATCACCCTGACAGTTATAGAATCTTTTTTCATCCATTTTTGGGGTCTTGGAAAAAATTGTGCCAGTAGATCCTTCCCTCATACGAAGGTTTATTTCACCCCTACTCTCCTGTCTTTACACATGTGTGCCACTAGACAAGGATGGAAACGCATCACCAAAATGGACTACCCTTTGCAACCCCATGCAAGTTGAGTTAAGTGTGAAGTGCATCAGTTCAAAATTGGTTCAAATAAGAAGAGTTAAACAGATGGCGTCAGGTGTCCTACTTAGGCAAATTTAAGTTGTATTTCAAACACGGTCTCATGGAACCAAAATAATTAAGTCTAATGACATGAAGAGTCTTAGTTCCAGTTTCTAATAAAGTCCCTTTAGAATTAAGTGGGTTAAGGCCTAAACCAAGCTCCATCTCTCAAACTTAGATCCATTCAGTTAAAGAATCTAACTTGTTCTGAAAAATGCGAATGAATGCGGCATTTTTTTATGAAGTGGATTTTTTATTAAACTTTTAAGTGATTTTCTAAAGAATTATTTTTTATTGAATTTTAACTTTTAAATTTTTAATAATTTTTGAAGGAGTTAGTGAATTCATTCAATTTACATGAATTTGACAAGCATTTTGTACTTTTACAAAGAATTTTATACTCGTTATATATACACAATATTATACAAGTTTTATACAAAAATTTACAAAATAATTTTATTTACACATTTTATATAATTAAGGGTTTTGAATGAAATTTTTACATGTATTTTACAACATATTTTATATGCAATTTTTAAGACAACTTTTTTTAATAAGTCGTATTTATAGTTTTCTACCAACTTTTAGAAATCCAAAATATATACCCATACTATAAGATCCATATTATTAAAAATACAATAAAGTATGAGTTATGGCCTCTAAAGTATATATAAAATATATATATACGACACCTACCTATACTTAGCGTGAACTACATCCTCATAGTGACCAAAGAAACGTTGAAGGAAGACATAACTAGGGATAAGTATAGACTGGTGAAAAGAATTTTATACTACAACAACTCAAAAGAATAACGAATAAATGAATAGAAGTCAATCATCCCCTCTGTACTTATGGTCAAATAATCTTAAGGATAGCAGATTCAAAATCGAAGATAATAGAAGTAAAGAGAATGTACACAATCAACAACTCGGCCTGTCCCGCCCATACTTGGGGTAAAATATCCCTAAGTATGGATATGAATATCAACAGTCCAGAGACAAGCAAGAAAGAAGACAATACAAAATTTGAAAATAATCAAAAGTGATAATGAGATATATTACCCCTCCTATACTTAAGGTAAAGCACACCCTAAGTATAAGCAACAACAGGGGTAATAGAACAGAACGATATGAACAACATGATGTCTACACCCCCCCCCCCCATACTTAGGATAAAGTACATCCTAAGTATAACAAAAATCATAACCGAGAACTAGGGGTGTAAGACAAAAGGAAGAAAGAAAGAATGAAACTAAAAACACAAATATACAAGTAAAAATAATGAACAAGTCAAAATGAACTATATCAGCTCAAGAAAGCTGAAGAGTGGCTTTCTTGCATGACCTAGGAACGATAAAATGTACTAGAGTAAGGTTGGCATCAGGGTCATCCTCAGATATATCAATATCTGAATCGGAGGATGCCTAACATATGTCGGCCGGTGAGGAGAGTCCTAAATGGCTGAAAAAATGTACAGAACAAACCTCTGAAATATGCACCATGGTCTCTGATTCACTGTCATTATAAGCATTGAGAGAAGAAGATGAAAACTCATCCTCTAACACAATATCCTCAACTATGTGTGGCTACAGAGACATTGGTGTCGTATGAAATAGAAGCGATAAAGATGTAAACTCTAACGCAATCTGATCTATCCCCTCATCAACTAAGACCTTATCTAAATCAATGTGAAAAACGTGCACAATAATCTCACAACTGGAAGGTTTGACTGAAGGATCTACAACCGAAATGGGTTCGGCCTTCAGAATATGCGCCACCATTAGTTTTGTCTCAATGAAGTAGATACTGGGAATCTCGTCAACACATATCCAACACATGTATTCTAGGATCACCAAAGGTTGTGCTCTCCAAATTTTACTATAGAGAGGAAATCTCAGGACTCAGTAGAATCTGAAGCAATAGGATCACGACTAATCTCAATCATAATCCCACATGTCTTGGTATCTGATGTCCTGGTAGCACACTTGTCTGATTATAGAGTCTTTATCAGCTGGGAGCTCGGTACCGTGCTGTTGGGAGGAAAAGTAACACTATCTGTCCCATAATCAATAACGACCTTGGCTGCTTGCGTAAAAGGTCGGCCAAGAATAATAGCAACATCTTATGATGGTACTGAAGAGTCAGAATCTAAACAACAAATTCCACAATGAATTTCATGTCTTGTATCATCACGACAACGTCATGAAGTGTACCCTTTGACCTCTTGACCGATCTATATCGATATTGAAGAATCATTTTGGCTTGTTCGAGAGGTCTTAAATGAAGTGTTTCTAGAATATGGAAGGGTAATATGTTTACTGATGATCCTTTGTCGAACAAGGTGTTCTCAAACTCATGATCTGAAATCTGACAATTGGCAAATGGTGTTCCATGTCTTTCTTTTTCTTCTGCTGTATAGCATAACATATGGCAATGGTCAGCACTTGTTTCCCATAGCAATGATTATGCCTCTTCTTTCTTGTCATTGTGGTATGCTTCTTCAAACATTTCTATAGAAGAAGAACATGGACCAATGCCTCTGAAAGAGTGAGTTTTATCTGAATTCTATCCATCATCTCTTTCATAAAACTTTGACTCTTGGTTATTTTTGAGATTTTATAATATTTCTCCCTTCCCTAGATTCAGAGTATCTGAGAAGGGTATCTGTATATCCTCCTCAGTCATATGTACACTAGGAGGATCAAAAGAAGAAGCAGAAGGAAATCATTTTCTCAAACAGGGACCAACTCTATGAAGATAAGAAGATCGAGATCTAGTAGGAGAGTTTGAAGTCTTCTCTTTATTTCTATTTCAAGATTTTCTCTTTTTTTCCATTTATTTGTGATTTTTGCCTTTGCTACATGGATAATCATGTTGAATCTGTAATTTTGCACCATTGCCTACTATATATTCTTTGATCCTAAATGTCTCAGCAATTGGAAGTTGTCTCTTAACATCATGGGAATTGGGAATACAAGTACTCATCGACTTAGAAGTTTATTGTAAAGTAGAATATGATTCTCGTTCTGTGACAATGATGGCTATAAAATCTCGGTATGTGTCCATCTCCTCCATAGAATATGCAATTTTATCATGAATCAAGTAGATGAAATGATCGAATGTAGGACCACTAATGTCAGGAATATCAAAGTGGTGGCCCTCATCCATCTCAGGCTACTGAAGATGCTTAGAATAATCAACTAAGTTTGAGGTGAAATGCTCTTGAGGTGGCATCTTGTAGCACTGATCGTGATATGGAAACTGAATAGACTGATATGTCGGTTGAAACAACAAGGGCCCTTGCTTGGTATCTTGGAATACTTGAGGAATAGGTATCCAAGGCTCATGAACTGGGAAACACGGAACTGACTGATACTCTAGTTGAAAACTAAATTGAATATGTGTCAATTTATGAGGGAAAGAACTTTCTACAATTGTCTCAACGTCAATCTTCTGTGTTGCCTCAATACCCATATCAACTGCATGATGTGTGATCCCTAACTCAGCAGAAGGTGAATCACATCTAGGTGGTCTGACACCTCCCTCGTATGTCATCTTGATATCAGAAATCTCTCTAAAGAAAGTCCAAATTGAATCCTTATCAAGATTACAGTGTGAACTACCACACGAGACATCAATCAGTGCCTCTTGCTTTGTTGTCATCCACAGATAAAAGATCTGAACTAGCTCAACTTTGGAGATCCCGTGATCCGAGAATCTCCTCAAAAGGATCTCGAATCTGAGCCATATATCTTGAATTGTCTCATAGGTATCATGTGAAAACTCTCTTATAATCGACCGCGTGAAGTTTGCTCGGCTAATGGGGTAAAATCTCCTAAGAAAGGCAACTCAAAGCATACCCAACTTGCTCGCTCCTCTCCCAAATGTCATAATCGTCTCGCGGCTCTATCCTTGAGTGACAAGGGAAAGTTCTTCATCATGGCGTTCTCATGTGTAATATCTGAATAGAATCTATTGTTGTGAATCTCCTCAATCTTAATTAGATGCCCATACAGCTCCTCATGTGTCTTTCCATGAAACTTCGGTAGTAGTGAACCAAAGTTTGAATCAATTAGAAAAGTCAGCGACATCGATGTAGAAACTGACTCAGCTCTCGCCTCCCGCACTCTTGTTAATCCGGTCAGATTAATGTCGAAATTAATTTATAGTGTTCGTTGTAGTCGGATACGAGAGGACTAATCAAAAACCACTTTAATTAGATTTGAGTTAATTTCAAGCGGCAAATTTTTTTACTTGGTGAAGTCCAAGGACGAACTCAAGGAGGCATCTGTCTCCTTAGGTCAAATTTTAGCCAAATCCGATGTTCGATTTTCAGAGGGAATATTTTTGGTCTTTTACGGTTTTTATGCAAAACACATGCAACCAACAGGCCAATATGAAGTTAATTCAATTAAGATATCAAATGGAGTCCAAAAATTCTAGAAATTGGCCAGATGATTAATTATGATAAAAATGAACTAACCTATTTTTTTTTGGAATTTTTAGACACTAAATGAATTTACTGTGAATTAAACATGCAGACAAGGTGATTTTCACTAATTGAATTGTAATAAATGTCAAATCATATTGTTTTCAGGAACAATAATTATCCTAGATAGATCTGATGATGAGGAATCCAGGAAAATTGACAAATCTTAATTTCAATGTGAAATGAGTTCAATAAAATTTAAATAAGAAAATCACTCAATAATTTATTCAGGTCTCGATATGTGTGCAAATACATGAAATTATTATGCAATGTTAAGTTCACTGTCCTAGAGCTACTGTGAATTTTTAAGGATTTTTGGAATCACAGAAAATTAATTAGAAATTAAAAGGTGTCACTGGGCAAAATATTACACAAATCAACCAATTAATTCATTGAAAATTCTACTGTAATTACAAAAATATCATACGTGACACAATAGATAGAGGACAAGTTTCTCAACAAAATGCAACTTTTGGAATTTAAAAATGATGTAAAAATGCAACCTAGGGATGCGTGCAAACACAGGGGTGTATATGCAATACAGGAAAATAAAACTACATAAAGCAAATATGTTGACAGGGACTTAAGTACAATTACCTATAATGCAGGGGGACTCAATGCAATTTCTCCACGGCTACACGTGCTCCTCACGTGTGGGGCGCTTCATAGGGACTGATTTGCAATATCTGAAATCTCTTGGGGTTTCTGTGCAATTTACCCAAGGCGCACATATTTTTTACGTGGTGCGCCTAGGCTCGGATCGAGGCTCGGGCTCCTTGGAGGTTTGGAGTGAGGTTCGGCGAAGCTTCGGGTGGTCCGAGCCTAGAGGTCGGGGTAGAGGCTCGGACCAGTCGTCGTGGCGCGATCAAGACCGTTAGATCAAGGGTGATCCACGACTGAGGGATGAAGACGCGTGGCAAAGATGAGTCCGTCAGATCGTTGAATCCAACGGTGATGGAGCTTGCTCCTGAGATGACGACGTGGCGCGCTAAACACCGTTGGATCTAGAAGGATCCAACGACTCTGTGATGCTCCGGTTGACTGGCGACGTGGATGAATGATGATCGTAGGATCACTGATCGATCCGACGGTTCTGAGCAGCTCCGGTCGAGGGTGATGTGGCGGGAAGCGGAACGTTCGATCAAGATGATCGAACGGTGGCTAGAGCTTCATCTTCAACGGTCCTCCGCCACCTGCGGAGGAGAAGGCGGGGCTCCGGCGGAGGGGAGCTTGCTCCATCCTGACCTCCAGTCGTCGATGATGCTCGCCGAAGGGTATGAAGTAGCTCGGAAGACGCGGAGCGTGGAGGCGAAGCCTCCGGTGGCTTCAGGAGCGGTGGAGAGTGCTGGAGCTCGTTGGTGATGAAGCTCGAGGGAAGCTCCGACGAGCTTCCGGCCAGTCAAGTGAAGAGTACCTACAAGGGGTTAGGGAATAGCCGAAGCACGTAGAGTTGCGTGGAGGTATGGGAAGCAAACGACGAGGCCTATGGCAATGCAAGGGTGGTCCGGCGATGGTGCTCCGCCCAAGTGGCGGAGCTGGAGTCGATGGAAGATGGATTGCGTCATCAGAGAGTGTGAAGTATGGCACGAAGATCAGAGCTCCTCCACGGAGCTCAGAGGAATGGAGATGGAGCGAGAAGATCACGGTGGAAGGCGAATAAACTTGGAGAAAATCAAAAAAAGTGAAGAAGAAGATCGAAGAGGGATGGAGGAGGTTACTTGGGGAATGGAGCTCGTTCCGGAGTTCCTGGTCGTCGCTCGGGGGATCGGTAGGGTCCCGAGCTTGAGCAGCTACTCGGAGGGTGGCTGCGACACGGCGGAGGGTGCTGTGGATCTCGCCGGAGCAGATGCCTGTCTTCGCTCGAAGAGATGGCCAATTGTTGTCACCAATCGAGAGCTCTGAGTCGGGGGTTTATCCTGTAATGGCGGATGGGTGCGACGATGGCCGGAGGGCAAGTATTTATAGATCGAGGGTCTCGGCCATGCTGATGAAGGAGCGAGGATTAGGGAGTTCGTGGGAGAGAGCTGGAGGTCGACGTGGGTGATGGAGTGGCTGACGAGGATCAGGGATGAGTGGGGGCCATCGTGGAGGTTGTGGTGCTCGGCGACGGTGGAAGGAGCGTAGCGGAAAATAGGAAGGGGATGCCCCTCCCGCAAGGCGGAGAACGTGGGAGAGAGGGGCTCCCAAGGTAGGAGACGAAGTCTCCACCGTTGGATCTTGTGATCCAACGGTGGTGATCGAAGCGGGGTGGAGCGACTGGATGAAGATCTGGTCGATGCGATCCTAACGTCGTGAAGCGGCCACGTGGTGCAACGGAGATGGGGCGTGAGCGGACAGCTGGGATGAACAGCAGGTGTTTAATTGGGCGGTCCAGATGCCTGCGGGGCTAACGCTCAGATGAAGAGACTGGAGCGTGATCTGATGGCGGAGGATGCGCCACGTGGCATGATGAGGGAGAGGAGCGAACGGGCGATGGAGATGAGGCAGGGGTTTGATCTGATGGTTAAAGTGAAGGGCGTACATGGTAGCGGCTAGGGCGTTGGATCTGGACGATCATCCAACAGCTGAAGGCTGCGGCGGCCTGGGCAAGGGATGTGGGCCGTGTGGCGCAACCAGATGGCGCCACGTGGACTTCTGTGATTGGCTGGACAAAGAAATAAAGGTAGAGAGAGGAGGGGGCCGAATTTGGAAAAACTTAAAACATGAAAGTTGTAGATCTCGATGAGGTCTATAAGTTTCATGTTGACCAAAGACGGAGATGAGGTCAAATATGATACATAAATACAAAGATACAAATATACATACATGTAGTATACAAAGAGGCCCAAAAACCCAACTTTTTCATACGAGCTCCTAATTGGATTAAATTAGTCTCATTTTAAAGGTCTTTTAATGTGTATTATTCTAAAAGTGAGTAGACCTATTTTGGAGTTGGTATGAAGGATCTATGGGCATTTTATGGTCTAGGGGTTCTAGGGCTTTATTGGCTATTTTACAAGGGGGATTTCTGGCTTTCTTCCCTATATTATTAACTAGGAAGTACATATTTTAAGGAAGAGGTTATTTTGACAAGTGGATATTTTACAAGGGATTTTGGCTTCTTATTTAAATGCAAATGGACTGCTAAAATGCATATATTATGTATGCATGCATGAATGCTATTTATGCATTATAAAGGGAAATATGCCTCTATTTACTCGGGAACAAGGCTCTATTTTTAACTTTTGAAGTGATAAATCACAGATTCATCAACCCCCTATACTTAAACCTTGCTCGTCCCCAAGCAACTAAATGACATGCAAGAGTGAAATGATTTTTGGTTCCCTACCAAGGTCATGAACAAAAGTTGAAAATGGAGCTTGACTCGACCTTTGGATTAATTGTGTGGCGGAACCTTATTTGGACCTAAACTTAAGACCTAACAGACTTCAAGTTCCACAAGTCTTCTATTCAAGACTCCTCAATAGTCAGGTCAGAACAAATCCTCAAACACAAATTTCTGATGACTATGACTCTTACTTGTACTGTGTAAGTGAAATGTAACTCTCCATATCAGAAATGACTCGGAACCAGCCTCCTCTAACAAGGTAACTCAATAACCCGGTCCAGTAACTCTTTCCTCGAGGAGCGGGGTATTCCCTTCTAAGTTCAAGTGCGACCAACTCAAGAGGAGGGGGTAGAGAAAAGAATAAAGAATGGATGGTAGCCAGGGTAGCTAACCTATCCCGGGATGCCTGACCAGTATAGCCAAGTCATCCAGCTCCAACAGGTATTTTATTTTCATTTGGACCTGTCTGATTTTCTTGGAGTTCTTGCATTTTTTTTGAACTATATACAAGGTGCAGCATGTACATCAGGAGTTTTTCCTCTCGAGCCTGTAGACTATCCCTCTTTTGAAGCATTATTGCAACCCACAACATCCTGTCCTTAGACTTTAACACCACCAGACTAGGTTGAGATGCACTACCCTCCCTAGAGGAGGACGGATGTTTCCACCCGTGTGCTACTCCAAGCTAAAGGATTCTACTTTCTCAACACCTCATCAATAAAGAGCTACGTGCATTGTGGTTTGTCCAAGTTAGGTCACTGTCTAAAAGAATCATGCGTGTGCACGAGATATTCTACTTAGACTAATCAAGATGACATGTGAACATATACTTGCGGACTCAAAGAATTAAGTCACTTGACCTGAGAAATCTTAATTCCAGTTCCTATAAGGTTCCTCTGAAATTAGGTCGATTAAGGTCAAATCAAGTCTATCCTCAATATTTACTCATAACTTGGTTCAGAACCCACTAACTTTTCACTTTGCATATGCAAGAGATGCAGATGAAATGAGAAGTCATGCTATGAAGATGAATGAAAATGCAAGACTCTTTTTTCTTTTCTTTTCTTTCGGATGCAAAGATGATGTGCAAGAGTAAATAAGAAGCCTTTATTTTCAACATTTTTTTCAAATTTTTTTTTCAAATTTTACCCACCCCGTAAATATATACAAAAATATGCGAAAATACGCGAAAGTAGGAGCTATGGGTAAAGTATATATGTAATATATACACGCCCCCTATACTTAGCGTATGCTATGTCCTCAGAGCACGAAGAGCGACTAAAAAGACATAGCTCGGGCTAAGCGTAGGAGAGCGAAAAGTATAATAAGTATAGAAGTCGTTCTTCCCCCCAATACTTAGGCTCTGGCAGCCCAAGTGTAGAAGAAGATCAAAAATGGGGCGGACAAGGGCAAGAAGAGAAGTGGATGAATATACAATGCGGGCATCGGTCCCCCCTATACTTAGGCTCAGGTCAGCCTAAGTATAGGACGAAAGTGAGTATGAGGACCAATGTGATCTGGAGAATGTACAAAGAACCGACTCAAGTGACTCCTCCCCCCTATACTTAGGATCTGGTCATCCTAAGTATAGTCCAAGATAGTGATATAATGAGACGAGGATGAGTAACTAGAGTCGCGGGAGAAAGGATAGGATGTACAAGAATGATGATATATACAGATGAGTCGGTCTGAATCTTTCGAGATGCTGCAGATGGCTGGAGTTCACTACTGCAAGGTTTCATACACGGCTCGAGGTGTATCTGCTGTATCTGTCTCGCGCCTAAATACAATCTCCTCGACATGGACTAACTGCTTATTGGATTCAACGAAGTGCTTCAAAAGCTGTCCATTCACTAGGAATGTCGGTGCGTCATCTGCGAGATCTGAGATCTCGACACATCCACTATCATGCACTGTACGGATGACAAATGGGCCTGTCCACTTAGACTTCAACTTGCCTTGGAAAATCTTCAGCCTAGCATTGAACAACCATACCTTCTGTCCAGGAACAAAGGTCTGTCGTCTGATATATCTATCATGCCAACGCTTCACCTTGTCCTTGTACACCAAACTGTTGTCGTATGCACGGTTTCTGACTTCCACAAGCTCATTCATATCCATGTCTCTCTGTTTCTGTCCTAGTGATGAAGCCACATTTCATCATCTTTATTCTATCATTTTGGCACCAAAAACCCAAGCAAATGCCTGTAAATATCATTAATATCATCATCATAGCATTCATGCATGTGCATTTATATAGTGTATAAAATACTGAAATTAAAGCCAAAATTATAGAATAAATAAAAGAAAAGAAAAAGAATAAAATATTGTAAATATTTTATGACCCAAAACCCCGAGACCTAGGCATCTTGATGAATAGGTCGACAAGGAATAAAGTAGGGGGAGATAAGGTCAGAAATACAGTGCAAAATACCTACACATTCTATTCATTCTTCATTCATTTTGGGACCTATTTTTGGTTCCACTTTTTATACATCAAATAAAGAAACTTTGTACATGAAAGTTGTAGATATTTTATAAAGAAAAATACAAAATTGATTTCACAGAAAAGTAATGTACAGATAAAAAGCTATGGTCTGAATAAAATTCCAGAATCCCAACTTTCCAGACCCGTATCTCACAAATGAAAACTCCAAATGCAGCATACTCACCTTTAATTGTATATAGAAGAAAATAAGCTATTTAATGTCGGTGGTTTCGCATTTGGCGGAGCTACAGTTTGAAAGTTGAGTTTTGGACCCCTATTGTACAGTGTACCGAATAAAATATTCAATTTATTATTTATTTATTATTTTTATAATGTTGTAAATATTATTTATAATAATTATGTACATTAAATTGGAATAAAAACCTCAAGAAAAGTCAAAATAAAATACTTATATATATTGGATACATAGGTATACTGCCTATACCCATACCTATACATTATACCATTTTATTTTATTAATTATACAAAATAAATAAGAAAAATAAAATAAAAATATGTTTGTATATATAAAAGTGTTTTATAATTTTAGAAAATAAGAAATAAAAACAATAAAATTAAGATACACAAAATAAAATAAAGCAATGAAGTACATAGAATAATATACCTATATAGGGGTATAAAAGCAATTTGTAAAAATATATTTCATAAAAATAATTAAAAATCATAATAAAATACTACATAAAATTTTAAGCATTTTTTATTTAATAACCAAAAATTAATTTGATTGTTTTCTATTTTTTTCGAATTAATAAAATAATTTTCCAATCTTTTCCCTGGTTGGTCCACGTGGACCAACCAGGAACCTCCGACTGTTGACCGGCGGGTCAACAGTCTGTCCTTGACCCCCTTGAGCTCCGCGCGCCTCGTTTTCCCCCCTCTTTCGCCCTTTTTTCGAGGCCACGCCCTTCGTCCTTTGCCGCCGCTTCCTCCATGGAAGTTGTGCACTGTACATCCATCTCCATCGCCGACCTCTTAGATCTGCTCAGATCTTCCACGCCCACCCGTGACTTCTTCTCGAAGTCACGCATCCAAACCTCTTCAAATACGAGACCTCCACTTCCATCCTCGGGTTGAGTCCCCTTGGTCCACCCCTCTCCGCCTCTCCGGTGCTCCGAGCTTTGCTGGAGGTGACAGCTCCACCGCGCGCTCCTTAGCCAAGGCGAACGAGGTCAAGGGTGTCTCCACCACCTCCGCCAACCTCCGGCGTCGAGGTTTGCTTCTCCCTCTGGCTCCGGCCATTGAGGGCCATTCCCTTCTCATTTTTTTCGTGCATTTCATTCCTGTTAGTATTAGGATCTAAAACCCCCAAAAAATTCGGAGTTCCTTCATCTGATTCACTCGATTCATCCACTTGGCCGGAGCGCACCTCTGGCCGTTAGCCACCACCGCGCTTCACGCATCCCCACGACCATCCAAGGGTCCAGGCAGTTTGCCCTGGACCCTTTGACTCTTTTTGCAGGTCAAAGCCAACTTGATAGCGCCTGGAGGCGAGTTTTGAAGCTCGCCGGACCTCGGCCGAGCTCCCCAGCTCCGCCGCCTTCGCCAGGGCACCCCAGTCGTCGCCGAGGCATTTTGACGCCCCCAGGAGATAGAAGATGACCATAGGAGGCTCCAGCCTCATTTTGAAGCCAAAAAGCCCGCCGGAGACGGAGCTTGACCTCGGAGAACTTCGGCTCGCCGGAGTTCATCGCAGTTCTTGCTCCAACCTTCAGCACCGTTGGATCGAGGCGGAGCCCCAGATCGCGCATCGACCGTCAGATCATCCGAGCCCAGCCACCGTTGGATCTCATTCTGAGATCTAATCTCAGACGTCGAAGCGAAGCGTCATCGGCCGTTCAGATTGCGCCACGTGTTTAAGTGGCTTCTTCATCGTCGTTGGATCGCGCGCCGAGGGTATTTTGCATCTACACCTCGCGCATTTTGTATTTATGTTTTAGTCTAAAAACGTTCGTCTGTAGTGTAATTTTATTGTAATATTTGCAAGTAGGTCCCCGTTGTTTTCTTATTTGCATATAGGTCCCTCGCCACGTCACCTCACGTGACCAGTTCACGTGAGGTGTGGGCATTTTGCAAGGGTACCCTCAGCCTTTGTTGCATTTTAGTTTAATCCCAGAACTTTCATGTTAAGCGTTAAATATTTAGATATTTTGCATCGAACCCCCTGTTTGTTTTGGATATCGCCTTTAAGTCCCAGCCAGGCGTGTGCTAGTCACGCGCGGGGTTGGAAATTTTGCGAGGCCACCCTTGCGGGTTCTGTAATTGGTTTTTATTCCAGTAAATGTAAGTTTTAGTATAAACTTTTGTGGAACTTTTGCATGAATACCCCTTGATGTTCTGAAAATTGCATATATGCCCCTACCAGACCTGTTTATTGATTGGATGCTTGTTGTAATTGTTTGAACTATCATTTTAAGCCCAAAAATTCCACAAGAATAGGGTTTAGCTCCTGCTCACTTGTACTTTGATGCTATCAATTTAGTTTTTGATTTTGTTTTATTTTCACATTTATTAAAAATCAAAAACATGCTCTTCGTGTACTGTCTAGTTTAGAAAATTCCAAAAAAAATTACCTAGTGTCTATTTTATCCTATTTTAGTGTCAGTCCAAAAACCACTAAAAATCGCAAAAGAAAAACCTTAAAAATTCGAAAAGACTCAAAAACTACAAAAAAAATCTAAAAACTCAAGGAAAACTTTAAAAAATACAAACTCAGCTCCTGTTTGTTGTATATTTCAGTAGATTTATTTGAAAATTAGTGTGAAAATTTTTGAGTACTGGTTGCTATTTTTAAATCCCATTTTACTCATAGCCAGCACATATTCCACTGTTTTGCCTTGTTTTGCTATTTAAAAATATCAAAAACACCTTGAAAAATCCCTAAAAATCACAAAAACAGTAGAAAACCACAAAAATACCAAAAAGATTTTATTTCTGAATTTTTGGATATTTTTGCACCTTTTTATAAATATTTTATCTTGACTTGTATTACATTGTTCATAAATTCCAATATTGAAAATATATATATATATATAATATAAAATATAAAAATCAGAAAATTAAAAATCAAAATACAAAATTAAAAATTACATAAAAAAATTTAAAATTAAAAACCCACAAAAACATCTTTGCTTGCTTGCTTAGTGTAGACATCACTCACATTCACTCACGCACATTTGTTTGAATTACCCTGTTTGCTCCCTGTGTTCGAACTCTCTGCATACTTGTCACTATACACCATTTGTGCAGAGTTAAAAATAAATTTTAACTCCATATTATTTCTAATTTATTGATCTTTAGTGTGGGTTAATTGTTGACTTTAATCGAGATTTGTGTGGTTGACACTTCGACTGAGTTCACGCTTTGTGTTGAACTTAAGACCACCTAATTTCGGTTAAATCAAATGGCACCGTTGCTGGGGAGCAACAGCGAGTAGTTTACATTTTTGTTTGCTTGTGATTGTTGTCTACCATAGCTTATCTCTCTTGCACTTTTGATACATTTATTGATTGAGCTATTCTGACCATCCTTTCTTATCTTCTTGCGAGGGACCGCGGAGCGAGGCGGATCGCTTAGGTGACCTAGAGCATCCTTGGGAAGCGGAGCCGGCTATTCTTTAGCCAAGCTGGCAGGAGAGAGCAGGAGGAGTGAGAGAGTGATTAGTTTAGCTTGCACTTTATTTCTGTGAGAGAGTGACTTATTAATTTGTAATAATACAAGTACACTTGGACTCTTGGACACTACCGGGCCTAATTTCCGGGTGTTTGTTCACCCGGGGGCTCACCACGGTTTTTATCGTGTTTTGTCGCTGTCATTTGCCGGTTTTGATTTCATTTTCACTTTCTTTGTGGATTGAGCCCTTATATCTAGGCCTGCTTGATCGATTAAATTAGGTCCAAACACACTAATAACCTTTGCATGTACCTATAGCTCGTATTTGGACTTAGTTAAAAATTAAACAGTTAGCCCCCTTTCTTAGATCCGTCGCGCCGCGAGCCCTCTCCATCAAGCGCTACTCCTGAACTCGATGTGTCGAGAAGAGGAGGGGAGGGTCTAGACCGGACTCTTAGGATCGACGATAGGAGGTTGACTTGTGGTTCTTCACGCTAGCAGTTGCCTATCTTAGGACGATTTCCGCATTGCATATCGGCATATAGACTAGGTTTATAAAATTCTGCTTTGCATCCCGCATGGAGAGAGCTGGGATTCGCTGTAAGTCTTCTTACTTGGCATCCATCATTTAGGCACAAAGGTGAGATTTCCATCTTTGTGTCAACTTGCACGGCTTTTCCGACTCTACTCTCCCTCTATTTTTGGACAAAGTAGGATCAAGAAAATACAAAAATCGTTAGGCGCTTGTTTGAATCTACTCAAAAGAAGCGATAACACCAAAAAAAAATTAAAAAAGGGACTGCTAAGAAAACTTGACCAAAAATAAAATCGGTAATTGGATTCATTGCTTAGGGAGAGTAACACCCTCACTTGTATTCAGGTTGCATGGGAAGGTCTCCTTCCAAGTGAGGTGAGCGCTTCATAAGGATTAGAGCCAAAAACCCAGCTTGTGGCTGCCTTGTGTATCGCCTGGATTTCCGAAGTATTGGCGCTTCTATCGTACGTGGACGAGTAGGGCGTGGTCAACATTGGTGACTCTCTATTGTGTAGAGCATCGACCTTGTCCGAAGTATCGAGCCTAGGCCACGCCTTCACGGGGGTGTCTGTCTCATCGTCTCGCGTCCGAGTAGGTTCTTGCACGCTCACGGGTGATTCCGTTGCGAGCGAGTTCCGAAGTATCGGTTTCGCCTATTGGCTTCCTCTCTTATTCTTTGTCTGAGTAGGGATCCAGGAAGGGTTACAAGGACCTCAAAAAGTGCAAGCTACAGGTTACACAGGAGGAGGACAAGTACGGGATACTCTTCTGGCAGTACTCTCTCTCCTTTAGGCGTAGCATTCTAAAGACTCGTGAAAAGATAAACTCCTGAATCAAGCTAAAATTGACAAGATAAAAGCCGAACCTTCACGGATTCACGTGTTGAGTTGGTGAACTCACCCCTGCTTTGTGTTTGATTGCTAGATTTGTTTAGGTCAAGATCAAAAACACCGCACAATCGTGCGCAATTTTGTTGCATCTCATTTTCACTCTTCTTCTTCTACTACATTCCCTCTGCTCTTTCCAATAATCAAGATGATGGAACGGAGATCTCTTAGGCCGACCTTGTCGGCACTGCTATCACGCACTCCTCCTTGTTCATCTAGGACTACCTCGGAGAGTCCGCTCTCCGAGCCTGAGTTTACATCCACCCTGTTCCCCCTCGACCACCCTTCCCATTCTCCTTCTCTCAATCCAATTGTTTCAGAGTACAGTGCATCACAGAGTTCAGCTCATTCGACAGCACCTGAGATGGCCTCTTTTGCTTTTTCAGAAAATCCAGACATGGCAGACAGAGGCGAACATGCAGATGATCATGAGCACCCTCCGTTCCTATTTGATCAGGCAACCATCAATAATTCCTTGTTAGCATCCCTGGAAACTATGCACAGGCAGATTTGCGACCAGGGTACTTTCATGGGTGATCTGATGAGAGAAAAAGCTCAGATGAGAGAAAACCGAGCCGACGGAGGAGGCGGCAGAGGTGGAGAAGGAGGAGGACCTGATGCAGGAGGAGGTGATCCAGATGCTGAGAGACCACCACAGACCATCATGAGGGAATTGCACAACCCAGCTGCGTCCCTCACTCACCGTTGGATCCGACTCCCGCCTATCCATGGAGATTTCGAGCTTCGGCCCCACACCATTCAGCTTCTACCCAAGTTCCATGGATTGCCGACCGAAGAGCCACACCTCCACCTCCAGGAATTCGAGATGATATGCAGCACCATCCATGATCGGTTGATGACCGAGGACACCATCAAGATGATTGCCTTTCCATTCTCTTTGGTTGATAGAGCCGCATATTGGCTCAAGCATCTAGGGCAATTCATTGACACTTGGGCTGATCTCCAGACCGCATTTTTGAAGAAATACTATCCTCTCGGCCGGACCAATGCAGCTAGAGCTATGATCAATAATTTTGTCATGATCCCGAATGAACAATTCCATGAAGCCTGGGATCGATTCAGAGAGCTCATCGACCGGTGTCCACATCATGACATTTCCAAGCCCAATCTCGTGCAGAGTTTCTTCTGTGGACTGACACCGGAGCTGCAGGGGCTTGTCAACGCCTCTTGCGGTGGATCATACTTTTCCAAGGGTGAAGATGACGTCTGGGCCATCTATGAAGGCATGGAAGAGAATTCAACCGTGATGACCCAAGCCATAGTATACACACAACAAAAGCCTCCGCAAGGAGCAGGGTCATTTTAGAGGATCGCCCGCATCGATGCCAGTCCTAACACATTGTCAGTAGCCGCAGCCCAAGCCGAATCAGCCGCGGCCGACATGGGCATTATTAGTGAGAAGTTGGACCGCATGGAGATCCTCGAGAAGAAGCAGAATCAAGGTCTTGCTCAGATGGACCTTCTCACCAAAACTATGAGTGACCTGAAGACTCAAATTCTATGCATTCAGGAGGCACAAACTCATTCCCAACAGCCTCCCAGGTCACGGGCTGACCCCGCTAGGTGAACCATATCCAGGCAGAGCCGGTTCCATTGCTACAGTACCATCCAGAGCACCCCCGTCTCAGGAGACTCAGATGGTGGTTTATCAGCCGGAGCAGCCACTGGCAGTTCTTCCTCCACCCTCCTTTGAGCAGGAACCATTGATGGAAGTCAATGGGATTTGGTATGACCGGTACCCTCAGCCCGGGATTCGTCATGATCATCCCGGATTCCGTTGGGGCAACAATGGCTCCTCATCCCAACAGCAGAACCCTACTCAAGGACAGCAGAACAGCCAGCAACACCAGCAGCAACAACCCCAGTATGCCCAGCAGCAGTATCAGAGTGGTCCTCATCCCGCCTATCAGGGACAACAATTAAGGCAGCGACAGTAGCCTCAGCAATATTATCCTCCCCAGTATCAGCCACAACCACAACAGCAGCCCCATTTCCAGCAGGGACAACCATCTGGTTCTCAGGATCCCACCATTGAGAACCCAGCTCTTAATGAACTTGCCCGCATGCTCTCCGAACAGCGAGCATCTTTCAGGCAAGAAATGGATGAATTCCGATAGGAAATGAGAGAAATTATCAAAGGCAAGGCCTCCATACCCGCTCAGATTGAACCCAACCCGAACAATCTGAAAAGGAAGTCTGAGCAGGTAGAGTTTACAGAGGACACCTCTCCTAGTGACTACTTGAGTGACATATCTTATTCCTGTTATGATGCTGATTTTGTTACTACTAGGAGCGGTAGGATGCCAGCCGGCGGCGACTCTTCTGAGCGACAACCAGATGCAGAACCAGGAGCGCCAGAGGAGCAGAGTAGCGGTGCTGATACCGCTAATGATGATGTCAGAGACGGTGGTGCTGAGGCCACCAAGGATGAAGATCCAAACGACGGTACTGATGCCGTCGTGATACCAGTTACAGACGGTGGTGCTGACGCCACCATTTTGTATGATGAACCAGAGTGCGGTGCTGATGCCGCAGGGCCAGGTGCCGGTGGTAGTACTGAGGCCACCACTTCTACTTTTGTTGAGCCTCCCTCTGTGGTGTTACCACCTTTTGTATCTATGGACTGTGGTAACAACAAAAAGAACAAAAATATGAATAAAGGAAAGGTTTCTGTTCACATTGCGGATCCATATGTATTGCATGATGATGATTGTGTGGATCCCTCTTCTTCACAGGTACAGGGACTGATTCCTAGTCCTCCATCTGAGGAGGCCCCTACAATCCCCTTCCCTGAGGCACTCCGCCGAGCGAAGGGGAATAAAAAAGAAAATCCAAAAAAGAACCAGCAGGTAGAGTTCGGCAATCAAATGATTGACAGATTTCACATTCAGCTGACTCTACGAGAAGCATTTGAGCATATCCCCTTCTTCAAAAAGAACTTGAAAGAGACAACTACTGTCTGAAGGAAGAAGAGGCACAGAGATCAAATCCATATGCTCACTCATGACACATGCTGCACCATCCAGAACAAGCTGCCAGCCAAGCGACCAGATGCAGGATCTCCCTATGTCAGATGCGAGATTCAGGAGCAGCAGTTTGATCGTACTCTATTAGACAGCGACTCTTCAATTAACCTCCTTCCGGCAGCCTTACTCAAGCAATTCGAGTTTGGCCCTCTTCTTCGAAGCAGAACCGTCCTTCAGTTTGCGGATAGATCGATAAAGAGGCCGAAAGGGTTACTGAAAGACGTGGTCGTTACCATTCAGGGCCTGAAATTCCCCGTGGACTTCGTTGTGTTGGACATGGAGATCCCTGAGTCGGTAACTGATGCCCCCATCATACTTGGACGCCCATTTTTGGCCACAGCCAAGGCGGTGACCGACCATGATTGCAGGAAGGTATGCTTTCGCGTAGAGGGCGAAACCATACAAATAGAGACGATCGAGGAGACCAGAGCTAGAGAATTAGAATGCTCAGAGAGATCCAGTGAAGCAGCGCAATTGACAGAGGAAGAGCTAGACATCCACCAGGTTTGTGATTTTGAGATGACTGATGATGAATCCAACTGGACAGATCCTGTGGCACCGACCCTCGCCTTGCCTAGTGATTCACTATATCTCAAGTTAATGGCAGTCGAGAGCCGAGAGAGCACATCCCTGGGTGAGGATACACATAAGGCTGATAGTGTTGTGACGAGTGGTGCCGATGATTTTCATTCTTGCTCATCTTCTTCTGATCCCTCGGATTTAGACATTGACTGGGATGATTTTGATGAATATTTACCTTATCTGATTCCTTCTAAGCCAACAACCATGACAGAGTGCGAGCCCGTACAGTTCATTGATGAATCAGCCGGCCGCCCTTCGTCAGAGATTCATGCACAGCGAGAGTTCTCCCATGCAGACCTGGTAGCGTTTACACAGACATATCAGAAGCCAGATCTGCCACCTCCCAGTTGTCCAGAACGGAAACCTCTGCCACAGTCAATGAAGTATAGATTCCTTGCGGGTGAGCCAGAAATGCACCCAGTCATTATCTCAGCAGATTTGACTGGAGAACAAGAATCTCGTCTGATGGAGGTTCTTGAAAGAAACCGCAAGGCACTCGGTTGGAGTATAGCTGATCTCCAGGGGCTGAGCCCAAATCTTTGCTCCCACCACATTTATCTCGAGGATAACGCTAAGCCGTCGCGTGAGTTCCAGCGACGGCTGAACCCGAATCTTCGAGACGTAGTCATGAAAGAAATTTCAAGGTGGTGGAGCGCCGATTTCATCTATCCCATCTCCGACTCCAAGTGGGTAAGTCCGTTACATGTGGTACCCAAGAAGACTGGTATCACTACAGTTGTCAATAAGTCTGGAGAGGAGATCGCTGCCAGAGTACCAACTTCTTGGAGGGTCTGTGTGGACTACAGACGATTGAATGAGGACACCAAGAAGGATCACTTCCCGCTACCATTCATTGATCAGATTATCGAGCGGCTAGCCGAAAAGAGTCATTATTGTTTCCTTGACGGGTACTCTGGATATAATCAAGTGGCCATTGCGCCCGAAGACCAAGAGAAAACGACATTCACCTGTCCGTTTGGGACGTATGCTTTCAGACGGATGCCCTTTGGTCTATGTAACGCTCCGGCGACATTCCAAAGGTGCATGTTGTCCATTTTCTCGGACATGGTGGGTGACTGTTTAGAGGTCTTCATGGATGACTTCTTGATCTATGGCGACGGGTTCGATGCTTGTCTTGACTGCCTAGACCGTGTGCTGAAGCGCTGCATTGAGGTCAATCTTGTCTTATCCTGGGAGAAGAGTCATTTCATGATGACTCAGGGGACGGTCCTTGGTCACATCGTCTCCAACAGGGGCATGGAGGTCGATCCTACCAAGGTGGATATCATCAGAAAACTCAATCCACCGTCCAACTTGCGTCAGTTGCGGTCTTTTCTGGGGCATGTCGGTTTCTGCCAACGGTTCATTCAGGACTTCAGTCGTATTGCCCGACCGCTCACTGACTTGCTGATGAAAGACACCGAGTTTATTGTCAATGATAAGTGTCTGGCGTCATTTGAGACTCTCAAAGAAATGGTTGTTTCAGCTCCTGTCCTTCAGCCACCCGACTGGTCTCTCCCATTCGAGATCATGACGGATGCTTCAGATTTTGCCGTTGGGGCTGTGCTTGGACAGAGGAGGGATGGATTACCCTTTGCTATTCACTACGCCAGCCGGACTTTGGATGCCGCTCAACGGAATTACACTGTGACCGAGAAAGAGATGTTGGCCGTAGTCTTTGCTCTTGATAAGTACCGATCATATATTCTAGGATCTAGAGTGACAATCTACACTGATCACACCGCCATCCGGTACTTAATGGATAAGAAGGATGCCAAAGCACGTCTTACCAGATGGATCCTTCTACTCCAGGAATTTGATATTGAGATTAAGGATAAGCCTGGAGTCAAGAATGTGGTGGCGGATCATCTCTCCAGATTGGAGAATCTTGAGGAATCTGAGCCCAGCGCACCTATCACTGAGACGTTTCCGGATGAGGCGATCTTGGCTATCACCTCACTCCCGTGGTATGCTGACTTTGTAAACTATCTTGTTGCCAAGACACTCCTTCAGGGTCGGCCCAGGAAGAAACTTGAGACCTTCCTAGCTAAGGCCAAGTTTTACCATTGGGAGGATCCCGTCCTTTATCATGAAGGAGGGGATAGTATTTGGAGGAGGTGCATTCCTCAAGAAGAGCAGCAGAGCGTCCTCATATACTGCCACAAGGTTGAGGCAGGAGGACATCATTCAGAAAAAAGAACAGCACAGAAGGTGCTTCAATCCGTCCTATGGTGGCCTACTCTCTTCAAGGTTTCTGATGAGTTCGTAAAGAGATGTACTGACTGTCAGAAAATGGGAACCTGCGGACAGAGAGACATGATGCCCATGCAACCCATTCACTTTTGTGAGGTTTTTGATGCATGGGGGATTGATTTCATGGGCCCATTTCCTAAGAGTCAGGGATTCGAGCATATTTTTCTCGCTGTGGATTATGTCAGCCGATGGGTTGAGGCCATCCCCGCCCGAGCCGCAGATGCGAAAACCGTGTGCAAATTCTTGAGGAAAAATATCATTTCACGGTTCGGGGTACCTAGAGTCTTGATTTCAGACGGGGGGTCTCATTTCATCAATGATAAGGTTAGGGCCCTTGCAGACGAGTTCGGCATTGACCATCGGGTTGCCACTCCATATCACCCTCAGACTAATGGTCTTGCCGAAGTATCGAATCGGGAGATAAAGACCATCTTGCAGAAAGTTGTCCGCCCCGACCGAAAGGATTGGTCACAGCTTTTGGACTCAGTCTTGTGGGCTTATCGGACTTCTTTCAAGAATCCATTGGGGGCATCTCCCTTTCGTCTCGTCTATGGCAAGCCGTGCCATTTGCCAGTGGAGATCAAGCACAAATCTTTTTGGGCAGTCACTGAGTTACTTTTAGATCCCGAGAGTATAGGAGACCAGAGAAGAGCTGAATTGGCATCCTTGGAAGAACTGAGAGACACAACCTTCTCCAACAGCCTACAGTACAAAGAGAAAGTGAAGACATGGCACGATTCGCATATCAGCCATAAACAGTTTGAGCCGGATCTGAGAGTATGGTTGTTTGACTCTAGGCTGAAATTATTTCCAGGGAAATTGCAGAGCAAGTGGAAAGGTCTGTATGTGGTCAGGAAGGTACATGACAATGGCAGCATCGACATATCTGAACCGTCATCTTCCTCTACCTTCCGCGTCAATGGTCAACGCCTGAAGTTATATCTAGATCATGACCCGCCAACCATTGACGTTGCCCCCATTCTTCTGATATGAGATGTGTCCTTTGACTCATATCATCTGCATCTCATACATGGTGATCACTTCTATCTTCCGCTATACAGTGCATCTGTTCATATCACTATCTCATTTGTTGATCTATTTTCTTCTTTTCGTCTTTCCTTTTCTATCTTCTTCATCTATCAAAAAGATGCCGCCATTGTAGACAGTTTTCCATACTTAGGACGTACATTGTCCTAAGTATAGGGGGGCGTGCACCCCGAGTTTCTCTATTTTTCGATCCTCTCCATTGTCTCATCTTCTTGTCTATACTTAGGGATATTTTACCCTAAGTATAGGGGGAGACAATCTGAGTACGATCTGTTCATTCCCACCCTTGACCCTCCCTGCTTTATGTACAGTCTGCTATACTTAAGATTATCTGATCCTAAGTATAGCGGGGACGGTCAACTTCTCATTCGTTGATTCATTCATTATTCCTTTATTCTTTAGACTTGCCTATACTTAGTACGAGTTATGTCTTCTCTTTTCTCTCCGATCTATGAGGACATAGCTCAAGCTAAGTATAGGGGGGTCGTATATACTACATATATACTTTAGCCATAACTCGTACTTTTGTACTTTCTTAATAATATGGCTAATTATTCTTTAAAAATTCATTAAAAACCTTAATAAAAAGGTGTTATCATTCCTCAAATTCTTTTTGTATTTACTGATTAATAAATCAGGTGAAAATGTTTTTTGCAAAATGTTTGAAAAATAGTTTGAAAATCTTTGTGAACATCTATTGAAAACTATTTTGAAAATATTTTGTTACATGTTTTCAACCTGTGTAAAACGTGTGATTTGTAAAATTTACTTTCTTTGTGTGAAATAAAATGTTTGAAAAATGATTTGCAAATGGTTTGAAAAATGGTTGCAAAAATATTTTGAAAAATCTATACATACTGTTTTGAAAGCCTTTGCAAAATTATTTTCAAATGTGTGTACATGTTGCAAAAATGATTGTAAAAATTATCTTGGACTATAGTTTTCAAAAACTGTGTGAAAAGCTTGTGTCAAATAAGTTTGAGGAATACTAACATCACACCAAAATCCACTACCTATATATATGTATAAAATTGATCACTTACCCTTGTAAATTCTTAAAATCCATTTCTTGTATATATAAGAAGCACTCCCGTGTACATATTTTTCACCTAGTTTTCAGCCAAAAATCTTTTGTTTTCAAAAATTCCAAAAACATTTGCAAAATTTAAAATAAAAAAAAAACATTTGAAAAATCTTTTTGAAAAAGACAAAAAAATGCATCTGCATGCATCTTCTTTTCAAAAATCCATAAAAAATTCAAAATTTTGAAAATTGCATCACAAAAATATTTTCTGCACTGCATTGCATAGCATTCGCACTTTTCGGATTGAGTCTGATAGTTGAACAAGTCTAAGTAAAATCCGGAGATTGGAGCTTGATTGGACCTTAAAATCTACCTAATAACAGGAACCTTTTAGGAACTGGGTTTGAGGTACTTCAGGTCTAGTTGACTTAATTCTTTGAGGATCACGGGACTTAGTTCAATGGATTCTTGACTGCCTAAATAGAGTATTTCGGAGCACACGCACGACTCTTGTTGATAATGACCTAACTTGGACACCTGCACCTTTCACATAGCTCTCCACGGATGAGGTGGTGAGGAGGCAGTTTCCTTTGGCTTGGGGTAGCATATGAGGGTAGTACTTCTAGGCGGAACCTCTCTTCTTCTTCTAGTGAAGGAAGTGCACCTCAACTTGGTCTAGTGGTGATGAAGGCTAAAGACAAAAGCCGTGGGTTGCAATAAAGCTTCAAAAGAGGGATAGTCTACTGGCTCAAGAGGAAAATTTCTTGTATATATGCTGCACCATGTAGATATGTTGTACAGATGCAATTAAAAAAAACTCCAAAAAAAGTGGTGGGTCGGATTGAAAATTTAATAACCCCACCGGAGTGTATATAGTCCAATAAAGCAAAAGCTTATGGTATCCATGTTACATCTCATGAAGCTTGCAGCGGGAGACTTGGCTACACTGGCTGAGCTTCCAAAAGTCTATACTTCTTCCCCCTCTTCTTGAGCCGGTTGCACTTGAACTTAGAAGGGAATACCCCGCTTCTCGAGGAAAGAGTTGCTAGACCGAGGCATTACAGTTACCAGGTTGGGGGAGGTTGTTTCTTTGTTACTTCTGAGGTGGGGAGCTACATATCACTCACATTGTACGAGTCAGACTCATAGTCGTAAGAGTTTGCGTATGAGTTGAAGTATTTCCGACCTGGCTATTGAGGAGACTTGGACAGAGATTTGGGATTCTCAAGGACTGTTGGATTTCAAATTTGGTTCTCATTAAGGTTCCGACCGCACTAAAATTCCTAAGGTCCGACTTAAGCTCCAAACTTTGATTTTGTGAAGACAAGTTTGATGATTGAACTAAATCCAAGTTCTTTTTCTTTTCTCTCGTTTTCTTTTTGCACTTATTGCATAAGTGTTCGCTAGGGACTAGTAAAGGTAAAGTATAGGGGGATGATGAAGCCACATTTCATCATCTTTATTCTATCATTTTGGCACCAAAAACCCTAGCAAATGCCTGTAAATATCATTAATATCATCGTCATAGCATTCATGCATGTGCATTTATATAGTGTATAAAATACTGAAATTAAAGCCAAAATTATAGAATAAATAAAAGAAAAGAAAAAGAATAAAATATTGTAAATATTTTATGACCCAAAACCCCGAGACCTAGGCATCTTGATGAATAGGTCGACAAGGAATAAAGTAGGGGGAGAAAAGGTCAGAAATACAGTGCAAAATACCTACACATTCTATTCATTCTTTATTCATTTTGGGACCTATTTTTGGTTCCACTTTTTATACATCAAATAAAGAAACTTTGTACATGAAAGTTGTAGATAATTTTATAAAGAAAAATACAAAATTGATTTCACAGAAAAGTAATGTACAGATAAAAAGTTATGGTCTGAATAAAATTCCAGAATCCCAACTTTCCAGACCCGTATCTCACAAATGAAAACTCCAAATGCAGCATACTCACCTTTAATTGTATATAGAAGAAAAAAAGCTATTTAATGGCGGTGGTTTCGCATTTGGCGGAGCTACGGTTTGAAAGTTGAGTTTTGGACCCCTATTGTACAGTGTACCGAATAAAATATTCAATTTATTATTTATTTATTATTTTTATAATGTTGTAAATATTATTTATAATAATTATGTACATTAAACTTGGAATAAAAACCTCAAGAAAAGTCAAAATAAAATACTTATATATATTGGATACATAGGTATACTGCCTATACCCACACCTATACATTATACCATTTTATTTTATTAATTACACAAAATAAATCAGAAAAATAAAATAAAAATGTGTTTGTATATATAAAAGTGTTTTATAATTTTAGAAAATAAGAAATAAATACAATAAAATTAAGATACACAAAATAAAATAAAGCAATGAAGTACATAGAATAATATACCTATATAGGGGTATAAAAGCAATTTGTAAAAATATATTTCATAAAAATAATTAAAAATCATAATAAAATACTACATAAAATTTTAAGCATTTTTTATTTAATAACCAAAAATTAATTCGATTGTTTTCTATTTTTTTTCGAATTAATAAAATAATTTTCCAATCTTTTCCCTGGTTGGTCCACGTGGACCAACCAGGAACCTCCGACTGTAGACCGGCGGGTCAACAGTCTGTCCTTGACCCCCTTGAGCTCCGCGCGCCTCGTTTTTCCCCCTCTTTCGCCCTTTTTTCGAGGCCATGCCCTTCGTCCTTTGCCGCCGCTTCCTCCATGGAAGTTGTGCACTGTACATCCATCTCCATCGCCGACCTCTTAGATCTGCTCAGATCTTCCTCGCCCACCCGTGGCTTCTTCTCGAAGTCACGCATCCAAACCTCTTCAAATACGAGACCTCCACTTCCATCCTCGGGTTGAGTCCCCTTGGTCCACCCCTCTCCGCCTCTCCGGTGCTCCGAGCTTTGCTGGAGGTGACAGCTCCACCGCGCGCTCCTTAGCCAAGGCGAACGAGGTCGAGGGTGTCTCCACCACCTCCGCCAACCTCCGGCGTCGAGGTTTGCTTCTCCCTCTGGCTCCGACCATTGAGGGAAATTCCCTTCTCATTTTTTTTCGTGCATTTCATTCCTGTTAGTATTAGGATCTAAAACCCCCAAAAAATTCGGAGTTCCTTCATCTGATTCGCTCGATTCATCCACTTGGCCGGAGCGCACCTCCGGCCGTTAGCCACCACCGCGCTTCACGCATCCCCACGACCATCCAAGGGTCCAGGCAGTTTGCCTTGGACCCTTTGACTCTTTTTGCAGGTCAAAGCCAACTTGATAGCGCCTGGAGGCGAGTTTTGAAGCTCGCCAGACCTCGGCCGAGCTCCCCAGCTCCGCCGCCTTTGCCAGGGCACCCCGGTCGTCGCCGAGGCATTTTGACGCCCCCAGGAGATAGAAGAGGACCATAGGAGGCTCCAGCCGCATTTTGAAGCCAAAAAGCCCGCCGGAGACGGAGCTTGACCTCGGAGAACTTCGGCTCGCCGGAGTTCATCGCAGTTCTTGCTCCAACCTTCGCCACCGTTGGATCGAGGCGGAGCCCCAGATCGCGCATCGACCATCAGATCATCCGAGCCCAGCCACCGTTGGATCTCATTCTGAGATCTAATCTCAGACGTCGAAGCGAAGCGTCATCGGCCGTTCAGATTGCGCCACGTGTTTAAGTGGCTTCTTCATCGCCGTTGGATCGCGCGCCGAGGGTATTTTGCATCTACACCCTCGCGCATTTTGTATTTATGTTTTAGTCTAAAAACGTTCGTCTGTAGTGTAATTTTATTGTAATATTTGCAAGTAGGTCCCCGTTGTTTTCTTATTTGCATATAGGTCCCTCGCCACGTCACCTCACGTGACCAGTTCACGTGAGGTGTGGGCATTTTGCAAGGGTACCCTCAGCCTTTGTTGCATTTTAGTTTAATCCCAGAACTTTCATATTAAGAGTTAAATATTTGGATATTTTGCATCGAACCCCCTGTTTGTTTTGGATATCGCCTTTAAGTCCCAGCCAGGCGCGTGCTAGTCACGCGCGGGGTTGGAAATTTTGTGAGGCCACCCTTGCGGGTTCTGTAATTGGTTTTTAGTCCAGTAAATGTAAGTTTTAGTATAAACATTTGTGGAACTTTTGCATGAATACCCCTGGATGTTCTGAAAATTGCATATATGCCCCTGCCAGACCTGTTTATTGATTGGATGCTTGTTGTAATTGTTTGAACTATCATTTTATGCCCAAAAATTCCACAAAAATAGGGTTTAGCTCCTGCTCACATGTACTTTGATGCTATCAATTTAGTTTTTGATTTTTTTTATTTCCACATTTATTAAAAATCAAAAACATGCTCTTCATGTACTGTCTAGTTTAGAAAATTCAAAAAAAATTACTAGTGTCTATTTTATCCTATTTTAGTGTCAGTCCAAAAACCACTAAAAATCTCAAAAGAAAAACCTTAAAAATTCGAAAAGACTCAAAAACTACAAAAAAATCTAAAAACTCAAGGAAAACTTTAAAAAATACAAACTCAGCTCCTGTTTGTTGTATATTTAAGTAGCTTTATTTGAAAATTAGTGTGAAAAATTTTTAGTACTGGTTGCTATTTTTAAATCCCATTTTACTCACAGCCAGCACATATTCCATTGTTTTGCCTTGTTTTGCTATTTAAAAATATCAAAAAACCTTGAAAAATCCCCAAAAATCACAAAAACAGTAGAAAACCACAAAAATACCAAAAAGATTTTATTTCTGAATTTTTGGATATTTTTGCACATTTTTATAAATATTTTATCTTGACTTGTATTACATTGTTTATGAATTCCAATATTGAAAAAAATATATATATAAAATATAAAATATAAAAATCAGAAAATTAAAAATCAAAATACAAAATTGAAAATTACATAAAAAAATTAAAAATTAAAAACCCACAAAAACATCTTTGCTTGCTTGCTTAGTGTAGACATCACTCACATTCACTCACGCACATTTGTTTGAATTACCCTGTTTGCTCCTTGTGTTCGAACTCTCTGCATACTTGTCACTATACACCATTTGTGCAGAGTTAAAAATAAATTTTAACTCCACATTATTTCTAATTTATTGATCTTTAGTGTGGATTAATTGTTGACTTTAATCGAGATTTGTGTGGTTGACACTTCGACTGAGTTCACGCTTTGTGTTGAACTTAAGACCACCTAATTTCGGTTAAATCACCTAGGTGCGTATTCCAGTTGACCTTCTTGATTGCCCATTCTGATTTGTGCACTAACTCTGCGTGCAAATGGCACGGCTTTCCGAATACCATTCGTAATGGGGAGGTGCCTAACGGTGTCTTGTAAGCCGTCCTATACGCCCAGAGGACTTGATCCAAAATCTGTGACCAGTCCTTCCTGTCCGGGCGGACAAGCTTCTGCAATATGGTTTTCATCTCCCGATTCGACACCTCAGCCATACCATTGGTTAGTGGGTGGTAAGGACTCGCGACACGGTGTTCGATGCCGTAGTCCTTCAGGAGCTTCTTCACCTCTCGATTCACAAAGTGGCTACCCCCGTCTGATATCATCATTTTGGGGATCCCGAACCTAGAGATTATGTTCTCTCTGATGAATTTACAAACAGTTCTGCTGTCTGCGGCTCGGGTCGGGATAGCCTCCACCCATCTGGATAGATAGTCTACCGCAAGAAGGATATATTCGAACCCGTGGCTAACAGGGAATGGGCCCATGAAATCGATGCCCCAGGCGTCAAAGACATCACAAATGATGACCGACTGCATTGACATCTCATCCTTGGAACCGATGGTTCCTCCCATTCTCTGTCATACTGGGCATGACTTCGCGAAGGCGGTGGCATCGCAAAACAGAGTCGGCCAATAAAAGCCACACTGAAGTACCTTCCATGTGGTCCACTTCCCGGAGTGGTGTCCTCCTGCCTCTAAGCTGTGGCATAAAGAAAGGACACTCTGGTATTCCTCCTGAGGAATACACCATCTCTAGACACAATCCGGTCCTTCGAAGAAAAGGATCGGATCCTCCCAATGGTAGTGTCTAGCGTCTGACTTCAGTCGGTCGATTTGGCTCTTGGGCCAATCTTCGGGAACTTTCATGGAGACAAGATAATTCACGATATTGGCGTACCATGGGAGTGAGTCGATAAGAAAAATCGACTCATCAGGGAAGGAGTCTTGAATTGGTGAATCTTCGGAAGTATTAAGATCTTCGAGATGAGAAACATGATCGGCCACTACGTTCTTCTTTCCAGGTTTATCACGGATGTCCAGATCAAACTCCTGGATAAGTAAAATCCATCGAAGAAGACGCGCCTTCGCATCCTTCTTCTCCATCAAGTACCGTAGTGTCGTATGGTCAGTGAACACAGTTACCTTGGATCCAATGAGGTAAGATCTGAATTTGTCTAAGGCAAACACTACCGCAAGCATTTCTTTTCCGTAACTGTATAGTTACGTTGAGCAGTATCAAGCACCTTGCTTGCGTAGTGAATTGCAAACGGGACGCCATCTCTTCTTTGTCCCAACACAGCCCCTACAGCGTAATCTGAGGCGTCCGTCATGATCTCAAAAGGTAGAGACCAATCTGGGGCTTGTAGGATGGGTGCGTCCATAATCAATCCTTGCAAAAGTTTAAAGGCCTCAAGACATTTGTGATCAACAATAAACTCCATGTCTTTGCCTAAAAGCTCAGTTAGCGGTCGGACAATCTTAGAAAAATCCTTAATGAATCTCCGATAAAATCCAACATGCCCGAGGAACGACCGTAACTACTTAACGTTGGTTGGTGGCTGGAGTCGTCTGATCACATCCACCTTGGCAGGGTCAACCTCCATTCCTCTCTTAGAGATGACATGCCCCAACACTATGCCCTCCGTCACCATGAAGTGACTTTTCTCCCAGGAGAGCACCAGATTGACCTCACAACATCTTTTTAGGACTCGATCCAAATTCCTAAGACAGGAATCAAAGGAATCGCCATGGACCGAGAAGTCATCCATGAAGACTTCCAGGAATTCGCCGACCATTTCGGCGAATACAGCAATCATGCACCTTTGGAAAGTACCTGGAGCATTGCATAACCCAAAAGGCATGCGCCTGAAAACATAGGTACCAAAGGGGCATGTGAATGTGGTCTTTTCCTGGTCCTCTGGAGCTATGGCTACTTGATTGTAGCCCGAGAACCCATCTAAGAAGCAGAAGAACTCTTTCATCGTTAGTCGCTCTAAGATCTGATCAATGAATGGTAGGGGGAAATGATCCTTCTTCATCACGCCATTCAAGTGTCTATAATCCATACAAACGCGCCACGACGTGGATACTCGCGTCACGATCTCCTCTCCGTCCTCGTTGGTGGTCGTCTGAATTCCTGACTTTTTCGGGACAACATGGATTGGGGCCACCCACTTAGAGTCGGAGATTGGGTAAATGAAACCCGCGTTGCACCATTTTTCTATCTCCTTCTTCACGATCTCTCGTAAATTTGGATTCAACCGACGTTGGAATTCACGAGAGGGTTTGGCTTCGTTCTCCAAGTAAATATGGTGCGAACAGAGAGCGGGATTTATCTCGTGGAGATCAGAAATGCTCCAGCCTATCGCCTTGCGGTTTTTCTCTAGGATCTCTAGCAAGCGAGATTCCTGCTCCTCGGTCAATCGCGAACTGATGATGACCGGAAATTTCTTGTCTTGACCCGCAAGGAAGGCATATTTTAAGGTTGTGGGTAGGGGTTTGAGCTCAGGAATAGTATGATCGTCTAAGAAATCTGGCTCAATCTGATCTGGTTCTGTGTTGGAAGTGGCTGGATTGATCTCTATGATAGCTGCCACCAAGTTCGGCTCTGGAGTCGGATCGTCAAAAGTCTCCATGCAATCGGCAAAAGCCACGTCTGACTCGTCATCCTCATCTTCCGATTGTCCTAAAGAGGGGAGGACAGACAGGCCCGACTGGGCCTCTATGTCATCGAAGATGTAGGGCGATGCAGTTTCTGAGTTGTACTCGTCTCTGAGGACCTCGTAAACTGATTCATGAACTAGATCATCTCCGAAGGGGAGGGACTCATCGATGCTAGCTGGGTTTTGTCTCCATGGCCCAACTGTGTCTACATGATCGCAGTCTGTTCCAGTAGAAGAGTACTCGGTGCTGGATTCTGAATCCGGTTTCTGCCATCTTGTCTGCTTCATCTCGAGTTCCTCATCTCCGCCTGGAGTTTGGAACTGAATCTTCTCGATCTTATAATCAAATAAGGCTCCTGCTGTTCTGAGGAAGGGCCTACCTAAAATGATCTGGGAGTCTCTCCAATTACAAGGGGTTTCCATATCCAGGACAGTGAAGTCCACCATGTATCCTTATCCCTTGACTTTGATCACAATGTTCATCAATTCTCCTTGGGACCTCTTGGTTGATTTATCAGCAAACTATAGGAGGGCTCTAGATTTCCTAAGAGGTCCGAGATTAAGCCGCTCATAGAGGGCTGTCGGCATCAGATTGATGGAGGAACCATTGTCCAGGAGAGTGCGTGCAAACGCGATGTCATCAACATGACTCACTACATAATGTGCACCCATGTCTCTTCGTTTCCTTGGAAACGAGTTCTTTATTGCACAAGTCGTGGTTACTGATAAAACGTGTTTCTCAACACGACTTTTGATCTTCCTGCTAACCCTAGTAGGTGTGCATCTCACCTTAAGGTATTTTTGGAATGCAGGGGTCATTTCCACGTACTTGTCAAAGGGGATTGTGACCTTGATATATTTGTTGCAGAATTCAGCCATCTCAGGTCATCTTTTTGGATTTTTTTGGTTTTCTTCTTTCCACCCGTAAGAACTCGGGGGAAAGGGATTATTGACTCTAACTCATGTTCTGAAACGGAAATATTTTCATTGAAAGCTGGAACTGAGTTATATACATGACTCGAACTCTGAAAAAGATTAGGACTCTGACTCGAACTGAAAGAAATATGCTGGGGCAAAATTGGTGATGCGTCTTCCGCTTCTTCTCGACGGTCCTGCTCATATGGAGGTGTTGGATCTTCATCAGTTTCGCCGGACTCACTAATGGTGCGGGAATGCTGCTTTGAGGACTCAGATATCCTCTTCTTCTGCCGGTGATGGTGGTGGTGCTGCTGCTCCTCTTCCTCCAAGTTCTCCTCAGGTAGAGACTTGGAAGTTTCTTCCTTCTGTGCCCGTGCCCGATAAGGTATGGTCACGGTCCTTCCGCTCCTGAGGGACATATGATTTACATTATCGTACGAAAGGATCTCCTGTTCAGATAAATAGTTATCTGAATAGTATACCTGATCACGAGGTCGGTTCTGGCCATAGAGTATGTTGTTCGGGTTGTCCTGAACCTGTGCAGGAATCGGGATCTTTGGCGCCATCTGTTGGTCCTGGGTACGAGAGTCATGATTGATATCGGTTCTCATATCCAGATAATCATTCTGCATCTGTTGGACCCTATCAGACAGGGTCTGGATCGCCAAGGTGAGGGACTCCAATTCAGTGGGCTGGGCTGGCTGATGTGCAGACGAAGTTCTGTATTGGCCCTGCTGACCATGCCGATATTGCTGCTGCTGATGGGACGGTGCTGGCCCCTGCTGGTAGGTGCGCTGCTGCTGTTGGTACTACTGAGGCTGGTACCCTTGTTCTGGCCTGGACTGAAAGCGCGGTGCGGGAACAGGCCTGGTTTCTTGATATGCTGGGGATGGGTGGCGGAGTTGATCTTCCCTATTTCGGCATGCCTAACAATCGGGTCACGGCTATACCAAAGCCCGTTAATCTCGTACACTTGCGGAGACTCCTCATATCCGGTCTCTACTTGTGGGGGTGCATGCTGATCCTGCTGAGTGTAAGTCTGATCCCAGCTACCCTGAGGCCCCGGTGCCTGTTCCTGTACAAGATGGACTCGATGTACAGGTACATGTGGTGCAGAAGGGGCTGGTAGCTTTATCTTAGCTACCTTCTCAGAAAGTTCCTCCACTTGCTTCGGTAGACGCGAAAGAGACTCAAGTTCCGCGACTCTCTTGTGGATCTGCTCGACCATGGTAAGCTTGTCAGCATTCATCCCCATGCTGGGAATGAGGTCCTCGGTCAGATCTGCTACAGTCCTTCGGGTTGTCTCGTTGGATAGGATTGAGGGAGACAACGCATAGGCCCGTGTGGCCTGCGACCTGCTGGTTTCTTCCATATGCTCCAAGATTTTCCATACAACATGCTCGTTTTTGTTCAGATAGCTTCCTCCACATGCGGCACTGACCAACCCCTACATCTACGGGGTTAGACCACAGAACAAGGTCTGGACTAGGATCGCCTCAGAAATGCCGTGGCAAGGGCATTTCTGCACTAAGTCATTGAACCTATCCCATGCATCGTGGAAGGGTTCACTCGGTCCTTGGGAGAAGCTGGCGATCTTTGTTCTCATTTGATTAGTCCTACTGAGAGGGTAGAACTTTTTCAGGAAGAGGTCCTTGAACTGCATCCAGGTAGTACATATCACCCCTAAGTTCTTCAGCCAGTGAGCAACCTTATCTCCTAAGGCAAAAGGGGTGGCCTTCAGTCGGATATAATCTTGGCCAACATTGGGATGGCTAAGATTGTTGCATACCTGCTCGAAATCACGGAGGAAAGTGTACGGTTCTTCATTTAGGTTTCCGTTGAACTTCGGAAGCAGACTAAGGAAGTGGGGCTTCAGCTCAAATGCCTGGGCGGGAACCGCTGGTGCTAACCAATTTTGTATCTCATTATCCACCGGGTTGTAGGCATCAACCATTGGTCGGTCAATACCTCCAGCTACTATAATCTGTCCCATCTACGCTGTGAGATCCGCATTCCGTTGTTCGGCTTTGGCGAGGCGAGCCAATACTTGCTGAAGCGGGTCATCTGTGTTCACCTCATCTGGGGATTTCTTTGGTGGCATCTTGTCCTCTAGTCCTGGGAAATGAAAATGATCTGGTTTAGAGGATAAATCAGGGAAGGAATTCCTACCGAGGCGATGGTCTTCCTCGGTAAGATCAGAGGAGAGGGAGGGGTTGGTTTGAGAGTAACCACCCTGGTTGTGAGGGATCCAGAACTCAAGAGGGTCATAAGTCCTAGTTGGCTCAAGGTGCGCTTGGGCCAGTGAAGATGATTTTCGGACTCAGAGAAAGATTGGCAAATAATGTGTCGATATTCCCCCAGGCATTCATCTTGTCGTGGCGAGAAGAAGATAGGATTTTACTCCTACCTGAAGCAAACAAGTTAATCCAAGATCCTGGGTTCACACTCAACATAGTGAAGGACTCGAAATCGAGTCCAATTTATCTTGTAAATTTTAAGTGTGATTTTTCAAGCAAGATAGCAAGGATTATGCGGCCTATAGGGAAGTCGGCTCAGAGCCGGATGCGTCTTCCATGTTTATCCTGTCACCTAAGTTACCGCTGATCCTCCCTTTCTTCGCTCCTATCCGGAGTTGGGGACTTAAAGATGTGCCCCTATCTACTTGCAGCAGGCGGAGGCTGACAAAGCTAGGCCTTGTCGCAGAGCACCGCTGGTTTGCCCCTATCTACCCGCGAACAGGAGGAGGCTACTTGGTACTTGTCAATGAGCTAAAAGTATCCAACTCGTGACATTTGCTAAGATCAGTTGGCCCGTGATATGGAAGGCGGGGATTTGGGCTCTGCCTTAAGGTGTTCACACACACTCAAGTACCCTTACTCAGCCTGAAAATAAGGTCGGGGATTAATCTCCCGCAAACAATTTTTTTCAATTTTATTGATTTTTTTGGTCAATACTGTTAGCAGTCCCTGTTTTAAGTTAAGTTCTCACTGGTTTAGTCCAACCACACAGCACACCTATCGTCCAGTCCCAATTTCCGTTTAAGTTAAGTGTGAAAAACAGAGGGGGAAATCGAGAAAAGTTGATGCACGAAAAACAATGATGCGTATGCTGAGTTGAGAAGACTTACAGTGATCCCTTCGCTTTTATGCAGGATGCAAGACAGTATTGAAATTTTAGACTATATGCAAATGCAGACGACAAAATCCGCTCCTAGACAGGCAGTTCTATTAGCGAGTGGAGAACAAGTTCAATTTGACTAGATATGCGGTCTAGGTGCGTCTTTTAAGTGTATGTGTGGTCCTAAAAATTATGAGCACAAGCAATTCCTAGAGGGGCTCAAGGAGCCGCTAGTGCAAGTCTAAGTTACAATTCAATCTACACAGCACACGGGGACACAGTTCCACTATTTTTACACACGCGAGAACCCAAACGAGAACCACTGGAAATGATGCGAAAAATGTGGAAATAAATGAAATTACAGGTTCTCTCAAATCACTCAAACAAATTAGAATGCGTGTTCCTCGAAGCGTCTTCGACTCTGGTGTCCCTCGCACAAAAACAAGTTGAGATCAGATAAAGAACGACACAAAAATGCAAAAATTTAAAAGACAGAGAAATATTCACAAGAAAAATCGGGGGTCAGACTACCCGGGGATTGAAAATCAAACAATAAGAATTTCACTGCATATTAACCTAAGACATGCCTCCCCGGCAACGGCGCCATTTTGATGAATGCCTCCCGCACCCTTGTTAATCCGGTCAGATTAATGTCCAAATTAATTTAAAGTGTTCGTTGTAGTCGGATACGAGAGGGCTAATCAAAAACCACTTTAATTAGATTTGAGTTAATTTCAAGCGGCAAATTTTTTTTACTTGATGAAGTCCAAGGTCGAACTAAGGGAGGCATCTGTCTCCTTAGGTCGAATTTTAGCAAAATCCGATGTTTGATTTTTAGAGGGAATATTTTTGGTCTTTTACGGTTTTTTATGCAAAACACATGCAACTAACAAGCCAACATGAAGTTAATTCAATTAAGATATCAAATGGAGTCCAAAAATTCTAGAAATTGTCCAGATGATTAATTATGATAAAAATGAACTAACCTATTTTTTGGAATTTTTAGACACTAAATGAATTTACTGTGAATTAAACATGCAGACTGGGTGATTTTCACTAATTGAATTGTAATAAATGTCAAATCACATTGTTTTCAGGAACAATAATTATCTTAGATAGATCTGATGATGAGGAATCTAGAAAATTGACAAATCTTAATTTCAATGTGAAATGAGTTCAATAAAATGTAAATAAGAAAATCACTCAACAATTTATTCAAGCCTCGATATGTGTGCAAATGACATGAAATTTTTATGCAATGTTAATTTCACTGTCCTAGAGCTACTGTGAATTTTTAAGAATTTTTGGAATCACGAAAAATTAATTAGAAATTAAAAGGTGTCACTGGGCAAAATATTACACAAATCAACCAATTAATTCATTGAAAATTCTACTATAATTACAAAAATATGACACGTGGCACAATAGATAGAGGACAAGTTTCTCAACAAAATGCAACTTTTGGAATTTAAAAATGATGCAAAAATGCAACCTAGGGATGCGTGCAAACACAGGGGTGTATATGCAATACAGGAAAATAAAACTACATAAAGCAAATATGCTGACAGGGACTTAAGTGCAATTACCTATAATGCAGGGGGACTCAATGCAATTTCTCCACGGCTACACGTGCTCCTCACGTGTAGGGCGCTTCACAGGGACTGATTTGCAATATCTGAAAGCTCCTGGGGTTTCTGTGCAATTTACCAAGGCGCACGTGCTTCTTACGTGGGGTGCCTAAGCTTGGATCGAGGCTCGGGCTCCTTGGAGGTTTGGAGTGAGGTTCGGCAAATATTCGGGTGGTCCGAGCCTAGACGTCGGGGTAGAGGCTCGGACCAGTCGTCGTGGCGCGATCAAGACCGTTAGATCAAGGGTGATCCACGGCTGAGGGATGAAGACGCGTGGCGAAGACGAGTCTGTCAGATCGTTGAACGATCCAACGGTGATGGAGCTTGCTCCTGAGATGACGACGTGGCGCGCTAAACACCGTTGGTCTAGAAGGATCCAACAGCTCTGTGATGCTCCGGTTGACTGGCGACGTGGATGAATGATGATCGTAGGATCACTGATTGATCCGACGGTTCTGAGTAGATCCGGTCGAGGGTGACGTGGCGGGAAGCGAACCGTTCGATCAAGATGATCGAACGGTGGCTAGAGCTTCGTCTTCAACGGTCCTCCGCCACCAGCGGAGGAGAAGGCGGGGCTCCGGCGGAGGGGAGCTTGCTCCGTCCTGACCTCCAGTCATCGATGACACTCGCCGGAGGGTATGAAGTAGCTCAGAAGACGCGGAGCGTGGAGGCGAAGCCTCCGGTGGCTTCAGGAGCGGTGGAGATGTGCTGGAGCTCGCTGGTGATGAAGCTCGAGGGAAGCTCCGACGAACTTCCGGCCAGTGAAGTGAAGAGTACCTGCAAGGGGTTAGGGAATAGCCGAAGCATGTAGAGTTGCGTGGAGGTATGGGAAGCGAACGACGAGGCCTATGGCAATGCAAGGGTGGTCCGGCGATGGTGCTCCGCCCAGGTGGCGGAGCTAGAGTCGATGGAAGATGGATTGTGTCGTCGGAGAGTGTGAAGTATGGCACGAAGATCAGAGCTCCTCCACGGAGCTCAGTGGAATGGAGATGGAGCGAGAAGATCACGGTGGAAGGCGAATAAACTTGGAGTAAATCAAGAAAAATGAAGAAGAAGATCGAAGAGGGATGGAGGAGGTTACCTGGGGAATGGAGCTCGTTCTGGAGTTCCTGGTCGTCGCTCGAGGGATCGGTAGGGTCCCGAGCTCAAGCAACTACGCGGAGGGTGGCTGCGACACGACGGAGGGTGCCGTGGATCTCGCCGGAGCATATGCCTGTCTTCGCTCGAAGAGATGGCCAATTGTTGTCACCAATCGAGAGCTCTGAGCTCGGGGGTTTCTCCTGTAATGGCGGATGGGTACGACGATGGTCGGAGGGCAAGTATTTATAGATCGAGGGTCTCGGCCATGCTGATGAAGGAGCGAGGATTAGGGAGTTCGTGGGAGAGAGCTGGAGGTCGACGTGGGTGATGGAGTGGCTGACGAGGATCAGGGATGAGTGGGGGCCATCGTGGAGGTTGTGGTGCTCGGTGACGGTGGAAGGAGCGTAGCTGAAAATAGGAAGGGGATGCCCCTCCCGCAAGGCGGAGAACGTGGGAGAGAGGGGCTCCCGAGGTAGGAGACGAAGTCTCCACCGTTGGATCTTGTGATCCAATGGTGGTGATCGAAGCGGGGTGGAGCGGCTGGATGAAGATCTGGTCGATGCGATCCTAACGTCGTGAAGCGGCCACGTGGTCCAACAGAGATGGGGCGTGAGCGGACGGCTGGGATGAACAGCGAGTGTTTAATTGGGCGGTCCAGATGCCTGCGGGGCTAACGGCTCAGATGAAGAGACTGGAGCGTGATCTGATGGCGGAGGATGCGCCACGTGGCATGATGAGGGAGAGGCGCGAATGGGCGATGGAGATGAGGCAGGGGTTTGATCTGACGGTTAAAGTGAAGGGCGTACGTGGTAGCGGCTAGGCCGTTGGATCTGGATGATCATCCAACGGCTGAAGGCTGCGGCGGCCTGGGCAAGGGATGCGGGCCGCGTGGCGCAACCAGATGGCGCCACGTGGCCTGCTGTGATTGGCTGTACAAAGAAATAAGGGTAGAGAGAGGAGGGGGCCGAATTTGGAAAAACTCAAAACATGAAAGTTGTAGATCTCGATGAGGCAAGTTTCATGTTGACCAAAGACGGAGATGAGGTCAAATATGATACATAAATACAAAGATACAAATATACATACATGTAGTATACAAAGAGGCCTAAAAACCCAACTTTTTCATACGAGCTCTTAATTGGATGAAATTAGTCTCATTTTAAAGGTCTTTTAATGTGTATTATTCTAAAAGTGAGTAGACCTATTTTGGAGTTGATATGAAGGATCTATGGGCATTTTTTGGTCTAGGGGTTCTAGGGCTTTATGGCTATTTTACAAGGGGGATTTCTGGCTTTCTTCCCTATATTATTAACTAGGAAGTACATATTATACGGAAGAGGTTATTTTGACAAGTGGATATTTTACAAGGGATTTTGGCTTCTTATTTAAATGCAAATGGACTGCTAAAATGCATATATTATGTATGCATTATAAAGGGAAATATGCCTCTATTTACTCGAGAACAAGGCTCTATTTTTAACTTTTGAAGTGATGAATCACAGATTCATCACTCCCTGAATAGGATGCATAATGCTCAATCCGCACTCCAATCTCAGCAACTTGCGAACCTGAATCTCTCATATGATCTGTACTCTACTCACAGGTCTCATACCTCTACTCAGCTGCCACAGGTGCAACCAAAAGATAACTCAATGGAGACGAAGAGAGAGGTATAGAAGGAGGCGGAGAAGACAAAGAAACGAAGGGATACGATTTTTTGAGGTTAGAGTTACACTAGAGAAAGAGTACTCAACTTAGGTTCAAAACATGAGACATATCGAACCGATCTAGATGAATGGGTAGTGCGCATAGAAGTCGTGCCATAAGAGTCGACCTAAGAGATCATCTAACCATCATCGCGACTAAAGAAAATGAAAATCTGACTTTAGATAAGACAAGACACGGATGACAAGTGAAGCTAGAGATCTCAAAGATCTGAGACTCGCACCACACAATCAAACACAAAGTAATACCTCAGTTTCATCAACTCAAACCAGTTATGACCACGAAATTTCAATCATTAATCTTTTCAATTTTAGGGTTAGTAGGCAATGCGATTCTTTTCACAGATTACATGAGTTGATAGGTGCATGAACTTCCTGGAAGGCTGTCTCAAGTCTGAATGGTTAGTTGAACCTACATTCAGCTAGTACGGGAGTAAGTAACGGATAGTTTCTGTTTACCAGTTTTACTTGAGGATGGAGGCTTACGCAGTGTCCTCTAATCCTCCTACTCTATTAAGGAAACTCGGTCCATTTCTAGCTACCTGAGAGTCCTCAATGAAGAGTAGCTAACCATTTTAGATTAGCAGTCGCTCAGAAAATTCGAGCTTAGGCTCTAACCATATGGGTCGTCCACTCACAAATTGGGAGAGTACCTACAATTCATTCGTTGGGGATTGCTCTCCCAAATCATGTGGAGTCCATTGTGTTTTATTTTAAAGTCGGACAGAATTTAGTAGTCCCGATTTTATTTTCGATTATCATTTTTTGGATATTTTCACACAAACGTCTAATAATTTTTTGTCCTTTCATCTTTGACCTAAGTGAAGAAGAAAAACTAGGTTATGCTTCCTAAATTCTATCTATGGGAGCACAAACAAAATAAAATTAAAACCCTAGATAAGCACCTATCCTCGAAAAACTTTGGAAAATGACGAGAAAACGTGATGCGAGAAAACCACGGTGGGTGCCCTTTTCTCCCATGTGCACAGCACATAGTGAAACAAATCCTGAGAAAGAGGGAAGTACAAGTCGGGAGGCCCTTAAGGGTCCCTTCTACAAACAAAAAAAGGGCAAATACCCCTTTATCGTTATTTACAAAGGGAAGTACAAAAAAGTAAAAAAAATGGCTCTTCGGTTCTCAACTGCTCAGCTCGAAACTTGTGCTACACAAATCAGAAACAAGAAGCCGTGAAGTAAACAAAATCGACAAAAAATTAGATTACCAAAAAGGAGAAGAAGAAAACCCTAAACCTAAGGTCATTAAAGTCCACCCTGGAATTGCCTCCCCAGTAATGACGCCATCTAAAAACACACATGATCCAAAGAATAACAAAGGTCGTTATATCGACTAGGTTTATTTTACCAGAAAATTTTATTTATTTTTATTTATACTCCTAAACTTAGATGTGCATAGTGTTAAGTACGTGAGTGCCAAACTCATGGACGCAAACTATTAAAAACTAAGGTAAAATAATAGAAAACTAAGGTGTATAGGTTTCCTAATTTATTTAATTTTATGAATTTTATATTATTTTTGTGATTTTAACATACCTATATAAAATATAGGTATATATTTTATATTTTGTATTTGGCTTTAATTTTGTAGTTCTTATGTTTTATTTATTTTATGATTTCTATGTAATTTTATAAATGGTTTATAATTTTTATTTTATTTTAATTTTAAAGTTAATATTAATTGAAAAAAAATAATTTTTGATTTTAAAAATAGTAGAAGGTGAAAAAATATTTTATTTTTTATTAGAAAATAGAGTAAAATATCTTCAAAATGATATGTTGTGCTTTTTATACGATTTTTATTGATTTAATTATGATTTTTCAAAAATTTTACGTATTTTGAATTTTTATAGGTTTTATTATTTAATTTTCATTTTTTATAGTTTATTATGTAAAATATAGTAAATATATGAATGGTAATTTTTATAGAATTTTTAAATTGTTTTATATTTTTTATATGTTTTTAAAGTTTGTGTAATTTTTAAAATGATTTATTGAAAAGTAAAAAAAATTATTTTTAAAAATATTATTTCATATTGTATATAGTGTAAAATAAGGTATTTATATGTATTTTTATTATATTATATTTTGTATTTTAGTTATTATTTATTATAGAATGTATACTAATATATATAGTTATAGTGGTATTTATGTTATTATACAGAAAATATAAGGTGCTTGTGACAAAATACAGAAGTTACAAGGGCTACGCATAAATTGTCCACCAATCACGTGATGCTCACGTGTTGGCCACCTGGGAGGGACATATACGCAATTTAAAGGAAGTCTGGGGGTGTATCCTGCATAAGTTCCTAGAAATATGTGCTTGGCACGTGCTTCACACTAGCTTGGATCTGTATGCAAAATTAGGAAACACTGAGGACTAATATTGCAATTTGCCTAGATATTTATATTCTTGCATGCGCGGTTACGTAATTCCTCCAACATAGGGTCATGTTCACAATATCAAGAAATATCGAGGATTGAACGCAAATGTTCAGCATTGCATGTGCCGTGCTTAAGCTGCCAATGTCTGAGATTGAGCGATGGAGCTCCTGGGCTTGCTCTAGCGTTGGCACTTGGCATGTGGACATCCCTTGGATTAGATCTGATCCAAGGGTAGTTGGTTAATCTGGAGCAAAGCAGGTTCTTCCCCTTTTTTGGGTTGCAGGCTATTTCAATCTCAAGCAGCAGAGGGTGATTCGGAATCTTCAAGGATACGTGGATCTCTTCAGTAGAAGTGTAATTCAGATATCAACAACAGTGTCTCATTGGAGTATGGTGACCTCGATCTAGGTGTAGATCTTGATTAGTTGAGAAAGAGATTGGTAGATGCTATGGAGCCTCATATAGAGTTTTTTTTCGCGTAGATCTGACCCTCAAGTTCAGATGCAGAGCTTTGTAGGAGCTTTGTTCATGATTCAAGCTATGTTCAACCGTGATGATGCTCCTGTATATGAATCAAACAACTTGAGACACAATGCCTTGGTCTCCAAAAATGCAAATGAGGATTTGCTAAATAATGGAGCTAGTGAAGTAATGGATTTGCTCTGTATCTCCAACCACCATACATGGCCGGAGATGAGAGATTACGTGAGACAGATCAGAAAATGATAAGATCAATATGTGATGCTGGATTTGTGAGAGATAGCGTATTGATTTAGATGACTAACAGAGAAAAGTGGAAGGGTTGAGAGGAAGGATTGAAGGAAGAAGGAGATCAAATTGAAAAAGGTGGAGGAATATAAATATGTTCTAACCTGGAAGGTGGAGGTATTGCCTAGGAACAGATCTCAGAAAAAAACTCCAATGGTTGTCATTGCCTTGATACGCAGTGGAGGGAGGCTAAGCATGACGAGGAGCAGAAGTTCACGCTTGTTGGACATGTGAGCCCACGGCCAACCATTATGCATTAAATGTTATTGCAAATGTGATTCATTGATCTGAAATGAAGAATAACTAATTTGCATAATAGGTCCATTAATACAGTAAGGGTTATGTACCATGTCCATCTTAATGATCATATAGTTGTTGATTCAATAATTGAATCATAGAGGTTGGTGCTTGGATGAATATCTAAAGAGCTAGATTGAGGAATATCTAACTGACCTCTTGATGCAGAATCTATGCATAGGAATAGAGATTCAGAGGTGTTATATAAGTTAAGTCAAAAAGTTGACTTAACGAGATGGAGATAACCAAAGTCCTATGTCGTATGCTGTCACGATATAGGCACGCATCCTCTGACCGGAGACAGATGTGTTACTATATGTCTAAGTATGTACATTGGCAGACCAATAGGTTGATGACATAATCAAGGTCTATGCACTGGCACACTGGAGTGCATACAAGGGCATATGGGTAATACGATCTCTCGAAGGGATCATACAGGTTCATGTACTGAACCGGAAGACATGAGCTCATCATGAGATACTGGGAAGAACCAAATTCCATGCAGCTTAGGAAGCTTGACCGGATTTGTAGGTTTGATATATACTTTTGGAAAGTATATGATCAAGACCTAAGTATGATATATGTTTTTGGAAAGTATATAATCGATACCGACTCTCAATGATCGATTGAGAAACTTATTGATAAAACTCTGAAGTAGATAGTGTAAAATTGATCTAATACTTCGGGTTTATTCTGATGCTTCCAGTATGCGGGACGTACATGTATTGGTAATACATGAGGGTGATGTGATCATAAATGATTGTATAACCGTGACACTTCCATTCATAGGGAGAGATGAAACGAGTCTGGATTTTAGTGACTCCTCTCAGTAGAGAAGTAATCTGATCTTGGTCCAAATGTTGGACATTGATCTCAATGTGATTCAGATGCAATGAGAAGATTAGATTTAGGGTCTTGATTTAATCGCCCTGTCCTTATCTCCAAGTATTCGCGGAGAAAGCGCATTATCCTTGAAAGAGTTCATGGATAATTTTATTGTTGATATATGTATCCGAGCATTGAGAAAATGGATAATCAAATGTGATTTAATTATCATGAATAATATGAATTTGATTCATATTATATGGAAAATTGTATAAGATAATTAAATGTGATTTTATTAGCAAAAATATAAATAATGTGAATGTGATTCATATTATTTGGTAACATAAGAATAGAGATCCAAGATGATTAAATGTGATTTAATTATCATGGATATGAATAAAGTGGATATCACTATCCATATTAATCATATATTATAAATGTGATTTATAATATATAAGAAAGAGCTATTTGTAAATTACATTTGTTGATGTGAATTAGATTCACATTGTACAATTAATTGAGAATATAATTTACATTTTATTTTGGGTTTGTGAATGTGGTTTACAATTTTTGTTGAATAATTTACAACAAGTGTTGTTGTAAATCTTGGAGATTTTCAAGGAGTGATGCATTCTCATGAGATTGCATGAGATTACATATCCATGATATATAGTGGGCGGCTACCAACTCCTACCAGTAAAGGGTAGTCGTCCCCCTATAATCTTGGATTGATGTAATCTCTACTCCTTGACCTCCATATGAGATTGAATTAATTTTAGGATTAATTTATATTTATTTATATATATATATATTTAATCTAAATTAAATTATTTTTTGTTGGTTTTTATCAACACAAATCTTGGCCATTAAAAGAGATACAAGTCAATGAGAGCTATAGGATTTGTGTTGTCCATGGATTGAGATTCGTGGATCCCAAAATATTATAAAAGGAGAGGCACCACTTGCTCTTCTAGGGTTACAACATCTCTCTCTCTCTCTCTCAATCTCTACACGCCCTCTCTCCTTCTCTCATGTGGTCATCCACCATGGATGCCCTAGACAGATTCTCCATCGCCGCAACGTCGTCGTTATGTTGCCCCATCATTTGCTCATGGATCTCCATCTCCTTCAGTGCACCTCGCTCGTGAAGAAGATGTCGGATCTCGTATGTTGAGATCAGGAGTTTCACCACTCAGATCATCAACTTGGATTGCGAGGAGCACGCGTTTTATCAACACGCTCGCAAGCATCTCCTCCATCGGATCGGACTAGAGATAGAGGATCTCTTCGTTTAGAGACCCGATCACAACTACACTTCAAGAGGTAATCATATTAATTGTTTGTGGTTTAGAGGAAATGATCCTAGAAGTGTTCTTGGATCATGTGATTTCGTCACATAAAAAATATTAATTTTCGTTGCCTCGAGCAACTAGTGCGACTAGTCGCTCCCGATCGCATACGATGCGATCCTCACACTTCCGTGATGCGCTTAAGGATATTTCCCATATTATTCAAGTGGTATCAGAGTCAGGTTGAAGGTCTTGGATGCGATCCATAAACCTAAGAAGACTTGATTTCGTTAGGTTTTGTGAAAGTTTTGTCGCATTTCATTTTTGCATCTCTGTTTTTTCATTATTTTTAGCCCTATTTAAGTTGTTTAAACACAAAAATAATAATTGTATTTTATTCCCCATTAAATAAGTAAACCGTAGGATGTGAGTTTGGATGATTTCGAATCCATTTTCTTTAGTTACGATCAAATTAGTGAGCATGTAAACACTGTTTCGGGGACTGCGGATCATGACGTAATTAAGGAGTTAATTACTGATTTGAGACGCCTAAAAATGTGTGAAATCACTTAGGTTAAAATAAAATTAGAAAATTGTAGAAACTTATTTTTCTTAATTTGGGTTTAAATTGATTGAGATATGGTATTTTTAATAAGTGAGGGTCATTGCTTGAATTATTTTCGTAATCATGAACCTAGTGATTGTCATTTAAGAAATTAGTGAAATTAAATAGTTTAATTTCCTGGAATAATTATGGATAAATGTTTGTGAAATATTTGATGATATTTATTTTCTTAAATGATATAGCCTTAATTAATAATTCATTAGATGTGATCTAGATCACAATTGTTACATGATGTACATGATCTACATTCCAACAAACATAATTGCTTGAATAGAATTGGGGATTTATTTAGCAAATCTCCTTATAATGTTAATCAAAATTGTTTTGATTATTATTATATAGTATAATTTCAGTTGAAAAACCAATGATTATCTCAAGTACAAAGTGATCTATTTTGCATTATCCTTCCCGAGGCGGATATGGTGTCTAGTCGGGGAGAACTGGAGTAGCAGGTTGCACCTTGTGCAGTCTGTCCCACTCCCGTCGGTACTGGCCATGACAACGGGTATGGTTGGTATAATGCTTAAGAAATCATGGTGTATTTCTAATTATTAAAATTCTAAGCAATACGTATTTGAGATAATACCATAATTCAAGTAACAACTAAGAATGTTTGTTGGATATTAATTGGATCATTAATTTAATATGATTAGATTAATTAGAATCCAATTAAAATTAAGACACTCTGTTATAAATAGATGTGTTACTTCCCTTGGAAGAATTAATTGTAATGAAAATAACGATTAATTAGAATTTGAATATGATATGGAGGATCACATAAGTGACATCCATGGTCTCCCGTCAAGGCGAAGGGTTCCATTGCCAGATATTGTATGTAGGAGATGCTTGTCCGAAGTGACAGCTCCTGCATACAATCCATTTCGATCGGGCTCTTCGCTTCTCGAAAGAGTAAGGACGTAGTGACCCCAATATGGAGTCCTCATATTATTGGGACCATATTGGATTGGACATAGTGAGTTGTATTCCTATTGACGGTTGGTTCAATTAATGACGGGTCAACATCACCTTAGGCGTGGTGGGCCCAGGTATTAAAGACCGAATTGGGAAATGCATGTTGGACTTGCAAGGTGGAATGTGTTCCCGCTTCTTTTTATCCGATTGCAAGTTCTCATACTATTGGGATGTTACAAAGATAAGGAAGGAGATCCTAGATCTTGCTTGAGATATAATGGTAAGTATATCTCTTACATTGAAACTGATTAAGGGAATGAACTTTCAGTGTTGACAAGGCAAGACAAATTTGATATAAAATTCCTAAATCAAAGTAAAATATGTATATATATACACACTTATGCAAATTTCTTATTTCAGGTAATCCTTCATTAAACCCACTCAATGTTATACTCAATAATAATCAGTATAATATCATGGATTGGATACATGATCAAGATGTTGTACTTGCAGTTGGACACATATTGTATGTGGTTGCAATGTGCAAGTTTCCTCCTAATGATGAGGAATGACAATTAATTAGACAATAGATCTACAACCCTAGGGTTTGGGTGTCTCTATAGTCTAAATGTCTCATCGGATGTACTTTGGAGGTGACATGTCGATGATGATCGTAGTTGTCAATTAATCCTTATAAAAATCTAAGAAGATTTTTTGGCATACATATGTGCTCTTCACATTTAATCATGAGTGACATGGTTCTCTGCATCATGCAGAATGGTAGCTTTGAAAGAGATGATATATTCAAAAATGTATAAGTACCTACCTGAACCAAAGTCATTTAGAGTCTACATGGATGTAGATACGATGAGTGTCATCAGTCTACTATCTATACTCTAGTCAATAATGAAGCTTCAAAAATATTCATATTGTATGAATTGAATGAAGCATGAATAAATGTTTAAAATACTCTTGTATTGAAATCTTTTGAATTCAACAAAAGAGATTCTGTATCATGAGCAATGGTTGTCTATAGATGAATGGAGCGTTGTGGAAGCATGGGTCTAACCCATGTGGGAAGGAAAGTCAAAAGAGTTGACTTTATTTCTATGACTTCCATATGACATCCAAAGAGTTGGATGAATGCCAATACTGCAATAAGATGATGTGTTGATTGTACGATTATCAAGTCTATCTAGAATCCTTAGTGAAGGACTCAGATAGAGCATCAGAATAATCTACATATAATCATTGATATTGACTTACTTATTTGATAAGATTAAGTCTAATAATTGTATCCCAATCTTGTAATGTCACTTGCAATTGGTTGCATATATATTAGAAGATTAGACATTTGATCTTACAGTTTAATAGTCATCTACATGGATATTGATGCAATTGTTGCAACAATCTCTATTGGATAGATGAACTTCATATTTTCAGTGGGAGAGCCCTTAGTATTAGAGAATGTCTCTATGACCTAGATATAAGAATACACTCATAGTTTATTTCTAAATGTTAGAAATAAACATGAATTCTGAAATAGACCTATCATAAACGGTTATGATGGATATATTTCAGATAGTTATCTGACATCTGAAGGACTCTGCTAAAATTAGAAAATTAATGAATGGTTCATTAAGATTTCTAATATTGAAAATTTAAAACCTTAAAAGATCAATATGAGGATGAATATCAGTTGACAATGATCTAGCATCAAGTTTTGTACATATGTCTGTTGATGAGATCAATAAACACGTAAGAGATGAAACTTTAGAATGTCTAAAATTTCAAAACTTACATACTTATGAATATTGTATTCAAAGTAAAATGTCCAATACACCCTTCTTTGGGAATGATGTAAGATGTTGATGTATTCAAGATCTCATACATATTGATGTATGTAGATTGTCTATATCATAATAAACATTGATGATATGTGATATCATTCGATAATTTTGTGATATGATATTTCTTCCCTTCACCTTAGAAACCTTTGAAATGTTCAAAGATTTCACAATTTTGATTTGGAACCAAAGTTTAAAGGAAGATGAAAATGAATTTTATCTAGCCTAGGTTGTCAATACCTACTAGATGAATTCATGGAATACCTTATGGAGATATTCTTATCTCACTCCTCCTGATACACCTTAACTCAATAGAGTTGTAGGAAGATACAATTGATCATGTATGACATGATTAATAAATGATGATTTTTTTGCATAATTACCTCTTAGTTTCCAGGTATATATGTAGTAGAGACTACAATATATATCCTTAATAAGGTTCCATGCATGTAAGCTGGAATCTAGCACCAGAGAGTGCTACTTCATTAGGAAAATAAAGGATGGTATTGGATACCAACTTTATGACCTTGAGATTCTTAAAAGATTTCATCTATAAGGATATGATTCTTAGAGGATGACTCTCTTGAGAATCAAGATGAAAATGAAGTAAAGGAACTCATTTGATCCTGAGATGATAATGAGGCTCCTGAAATCGGAAACTAAAATAACAATTAAAGATGAAACACTAATACCTCTTCAAATGAGTTTGAGGATGTATTCCATGTGTCAGTTAAGTCTGACAATGATCGGACTTCATGTGATGAAGCTCCTGAGGATCATGACATGGAAAGATAGATGAATATACAAGTATTATATATGGACACTTGAGGATCCACCTATAAGGGTGAGACCCATTAAGTGTAAATGGATCTTCAAGAAAAGAGGGAACCTGATGAGAAGGTAGAGACCTTCAAAGCATAGCTCGTAGCCATGAGCTATACACCGGAAGAGAAGACATTGCTTGTGACGAGACATGCTTTTCGGTGACCATGCTTAAAACCATCAGAATATTGCTAACTATAGCTACACAACTTGACTTTTACATCTTCATGATGGAAGTCAAGATTGCATTCCTCTATGAATTCCTCTCCGAGGATATTCACATGAAGTAGCCCCATGGCTTCATAGTTAAGGAAAGCAAGGTGTGAAAGCTAGAGAGCTCCATCTATGGACTCAAATAAGCTTCTTGAAGTTGGACCATAAGATTTGATGAAATTAAAAATGTTATGATTTCAGATAGAATCTTGATGAGCCATGTGAAGCTTAGTGGGAGTGTATTTGTTTTCATCGTGCTAAATGTAGATGATATCCTAATCATTTAAAATGATATAAGGATAATAATAAGTGTTTTATAATCTGGTTGTTCCATAACTTGAGATGATCTCAAGGATGCCTCTTCGATCTTAATTCTGAAGGTGTTTAGAAGCATAGAGAAGAGGTTATTGGGACTATCACATTAGTAGTACACCTTGAACATATTCCATTTTCTGGAAAATTCCACCTTAAGATATGGTACTGACCTATCTGAAGGGATAGCACCTAAAGGAGTTGAGGAAGTGAATGCTGGAACTGCTTGCCCTTATGCATCAGTTATGACAAGTTGAGTACAAGCTAGATGTGTACAAAAGTCAGATTTCTACTACGTAGTGGAAGTAGTAAACTGTTACTAGTCCTACTATTGAGATAAAACACTTGATTGCAGTAATAACAAAATCTTCAAAGATGACAAAAATTTTGAGATAGTGATCTCTAAGTCTTATCTTCAAGAAATTAAGACTTTATGGATAGTGATCTAAAAGGTCTTAACTGTAGATACCTTAAGAGATAATGATCTCCCGGAATAAGGCTATTCTAATAAGGATTATGGAAATACTGGTTGTAATAATTGTAATAATTATTAAGTTGTGGTGTCAAGGACACTATAACTGACAAGATTGAGTATTGGTTGCATAATATGCAACATTCACATTGGATGCGAGCATTTTTACTGAGAGATATGCAAGTGCCATAAAAGGACTTGGTGTAGTCTCTTGAGAACAGACTGATTGATCAGCTTACCTAGCTATTTTTCTAAATAGCCTATGATTGTCACATGAGTGAGGGTTTAAATGATTAGCCCATTAATGGCTCTTTGGGCTAGTGGGAGATTGCTGGACATGCGAGCCCACGATGAACCATTATGCAATAAATGTCATTGCAAATATCATTCTCTGATATGAAATGAAGAATAACTAATTTGCATAATAGGTCCCTTAGTACAATTAGGGTTATGTACCATGGTCATCTTAATGATCATATAGTTGTTGATTCAATAATTGGATCATAGAGGCTGGTGCTTGGATGAATATCTAAAGAGTTAGATCGAGTACTCATCAAGCACCGTCAAATGATTATTAAGAGATGATCTCTAGCCTGAGGAGGAGATGGCAATCCTCTCTCTGAAGGCTGGTATCTAATTGACCTCTTGATGCAGGTCCTCTACATGGGAATAGAGATTCGAAAGTGTTAGATAAGTTAGGTCAAAGAGTTGACTTAATGAGATCGAGATAACCAAAGTCCTCTGTCGTATGTTGTCACGATATAAGCACACATCCTCTGATCGGAGACATATGTGTTACTCTATGTCTAAGTATGTACATTTGGCAGACCAATTGATTGGTGACGTAATCAAGGTCTATACAATGGTGCGCTGGTGTGCATACAAGGGCATATGGGTAATACGATCTCTTGAAGGGATCATACAGGTTTATTTACTAAACCGGAATACATGAGCTCACTCTTGAGATATTGGGAAGAACCAAATTCCGTGCACGGTCATCTTGCTTTGGAAACTTGACTGAATTTGTAGGTTTGATATATACTTTTGGACGTATATGATCAAGACCTAGGTATGATATATGTTTTTGGAAAGTATATGATTGATATCAACTCCCAATGATCAAATGAGAAACTTACTAATAAAACCCTGAAGTAGACAGTGTAAAATTGATCTAATACTTTGGGTTTATTCTGAGTCTTCCAATATTTAGGATGTACAGGTATTGGGATTACATGAGGGTGATGTGATCATAAACGATTGTATAACCATGACTCTTCCATTCCGAGGGAGTGATGAAACAGGTCTGGATTTTAGTGACTCCTCTTAGTAGAGAAGTAATCTGATCTTGGTCCAAATGTTGGACATTGATCTGAATGTGATTCAGATGCAATGAGAATATTAGATTTACGGTCTTGATTTAATCAAGCATCTATGGGAGGCCTGAGATCTGGATTCGAGATTTGATTTCAATATCCATGTCACTATACGTGGAACAATACAATTGCCATTTTGTTATCTCCAGTATTCGTGGAGAAAGCACATTATCCTTGAAATAGTTCATAGATAATTTCATTGTTGATATATGTATCCGAGCATTGAGAAAGTGGATAATTAAATGTGATTTAATTATCATGAATACTGCGAATTTGATTCATATTATATGCAGAATTTTGTAAGATAATTACATGTTATTTGATTATCAAAGATATAAATAATGTGAATGTGATTCAGATTATTTGGGAACATGAGAATAGAGATCCAAGATGATTAAATATGATTTAATTATCATGGATATGAATAATGTGGATATGACTATCCATATTAATCATATATATTATAAATGTTTTATAATATATGAGAGAGTTATTTGTAAATTACATTTGTTAATCAAATGTTGATGTGAATTAGATTCACATTGGACAATTAATTGAAAATATAATTTACATTTTATTTTGGGTTGTGAATGTGATTCACAATTTTTTAATGGCAAGATTGCAATGTTTACAAAATAATTATGAATTATTTTTGTTGAATAATTTACAACAAGTGTTGTTGTAAATATTTTAGATTTTCAAGGAGTAATGCAATCTCATGAGATTGCATGAGATTACATATCCATGAGATATAGTGGACGGCTACCAACTCCTATAAGGAAAGGGTAGCCATCCCCCTATAATCTTCTATCGATCTAATCTCTACTCCTTGAGATCCATATGATATTGATTTAATTTTATGATTAATTTATATTGATTTATAAATATACGTTTAATCTAAATTAAATTAATTGTTCTTAGTTTTTACCAACACAAATCTTGGCCATTAAAAGAAACACAAATCAATGAGATTTTTGTTGTCCATGGATTGAGATCCATGGATCCTAAAATATTATAAAAGGAGAGGCACCACTTTCTCTTCTAGGGTTACAACAACATCTCTCTCTCTCTCTCTCAATCTCTACACGCCCTCTCTCCTTCTCTCATGTGGTCGTTCACCTATGATGCCCGATCATTTGCTCGTGGATCTCCGTCTTCTTCGGTGTGCCTCGCTTGTGTAGAAGATGTCGGATCTCGTGTGTGGAGATCGGGAGATTCACTGCTCGGATCATCAACTTGGATTGCGAAGAGCATGTGTTTCATCAACACGCTCGCAAGCATCTGCTCTGTCAGATCGGACTTGAGACTGGAGGTCTCTTCATTTAGAGACTCGATCACATCCACGGATCAAGAGGAAATCCTATTACTTGTTTGTGGTTTAGACGAAACAATCTAAGAAGTGTTCTTGGATCATGTAGACTCGTTACATAAAAATTTTGAATTTCCTTTGCCTTGAGAAACTAGTGCGACTAGTCGTTGTCGATCGCATATAATGTGATCCTCACGCTTCCGTGATGCGCTTAAGTATCATCCTTATATCCTTCAGTGCTCACATTGGATCATACTAAACCTCGCCTAATCTTTCTCAACAACAGAGGAGGAAGAACTCAGTCACCCTCTTCAACTCTCTCTCTCTCTCTCTCTCTCTCTCTCTATATATATATATATATATATATCAGAGCTCGTGGAAGAGGAAGGTCTCAACAATGGCGGATGGGTCAAATGGGGTTGGGTGCCATTATATAATCGTCGGAACTTGTGGCCCAAAGCAACGGATGGGGTCACTGGAGGTGGAGTCCGTTGATCGTGAGGTTGTTGGGCCACCGGCTGAATGGCATGTGGTAGGAGGAGTTAGGAGTTGTTGGTGGCCGGATAAGAGGAGAAGAGGAAGGAGGAGGCATGACGCAACGTAGCGGGGAAAAAAAGGGGAAACAGGTGTAGCGGGCATGCAGCGCACGTGAGGAAAAAATGAAATAATTAGATTAAATAAATTATTTTAATACATAATTAAATAGATAATTACATGATTAAATAATTAATGAAGTAATTGAATAATTAAATATATAAATAAATTGTTAAATAGATAATTTTTTAAATAATTAATAAATAATAATTCAATAAATAATAAATAAATAATACATATATAAATAAACTTTATTTTATATAATTTAATAATAGAATATTAATAAAGTATATATAAGATTGATGGCATATATTAAATAAAATAAAAATAAGTACATCGTACATTGTATACTAATATACTCCCAAAACCCAAGTTCTGCATATTAACTCCAATTTTAGCGAAACCATTGCCATTTGGTAGATATTTCTATAAAACAAACTTTGAAAGTGAATACGCCCAATTCTGAGTCCATATGGCTGAGTTACGAGGTCCGAAAAATTTAGGTCACGACTTCAGAGCTTCAGGATTTATTAACATTTTCACTTAAATTATATTTTTTATATTTTTTGTTGATTTTTTAGAAATACTTAGAAAAGAAATTAAGTTAAATAGAGTTAAGAATAATTAGTTGGAAAATTAGAAAGTTTCAACATATAGTACACATAGACAACAGGGCCCATAAGCCAAAACTCACCCGTTTTATTCTAATATTTTTTGATATTTTTAATAAATAGTATTAGTTGTAAAACGAAGTTTAAAAGTGGGTTTTCTTGATTTGGAGTTTTTTATAAATAATTATGAACCTTGGAAGTCAGCTTTGAAGATTTTTCGATTTATTGTATTTAATTACTTTTGTAATAAATAACTTTTATGATATTTTATAAAATAATATATATATATATATATATTTATAAACAAATTTCGTTAGGAAAATATCTTTGTTTGAGTCTTTCTTAGTGATAAATAAAATAGTTGAAATATTTACAAGGTAAAAAATGTACAAATATATAATTATGATCTAGGTTTTCTGACATTTTTATTCACTAGGATCCTTATCTCCCACTACTTATTTATTTTCTTGACCAAGTCAATATTGACCCGATCTTAGAATTGATCAGTATGTATATATTTTATATACATTCGTAATTTTATTTTATTTTTCATTTTCTCTTTCTTTTTTAGATAAAATAAAAGTTAAACATGTAATATTAATAAGTCTAGTTAGAATGGTAATTAGTGAGAATTAATGAATATTTAAATGAATTTTACCAAGTATTTTAGCCAAAATGAATGAATAAAGGCGATGAATCATAGATTCATCAGATTTCAATCCATGGACAACAAAATCCCAATGGTTGAGATTAATATGTGTTTCTTTCAATGGTCATGATTTTGTTGTAAATAGTACAATAAAAATTAATTTAATTTAATTTAATTTAATTTATTGAATAATCATCAATATAAATTAATTCAATTAAATCAACTTAAAGGATCATGAAGAAAGGCGGGCTCCTTCTTAATAAGAGGCGGGATGACCAGCATGATTTAGGACTAGGGCGGCCATCCTAAAGCCAATAAAATAACTAAAATTACCAAAATCCTAATAAAATTTAGTGAAAATTATATAAAGAAACAAAAATAATTTTTTTTCTGAATTTTATCTATATTATATAATAAATATTTAAAAATAGTTTTGGAAAATATTAAGATTATAATCTGTTTTTAACTTGCAAAGCTTTGACTCGTTATTATTACTCCTTGTTTTGATATCTTCAATAAATTAAAAATACAAAAATAATATCAACAATTTTAATAAAAAATACCAAAATAGAGAAAAATAAAAAAGTGAAAATATTTTATTTTATCAAATTTGAGTATTTATAGCTATATATAAGTATAAAAGTATATATTATATATATCTATATATACTTATATTATTATTAGTATTATTATGAAAAATACCATAATTATTTATAAACCCTTAGAAAAAGAAAGGAATGTACCTTAGCGTATTTCTCATATTTTTTATATATTATAGATATTTATATCCTATTTATCAGTTGTAATATATATCTTATCTATATATACTTGTGTATATATATCTATATTACATATATATTAAAAAAATCAGAAAATATAAAAAGAAAATAAAATGTAGAAAACTAAAATAAAAGAAATATATATAACATTAACAAATCGATAAAATTTATATAATTAAAAACCCATGAAAAAATAAAGAGAAAAAAGGATAATTTTTTGATTTATTTTCGCAATCTATAATGGTTGCTTCCTCAATTTGACACTCTGCATACTTATACCTATACACACACTTTTATAGAGTTATAATAAATTGTAACTCCACGTTCACTTGTATTGTATCACTGTTTAATCGTGGGTCAATTGTTGCTTGATTCGCCTTTAGTGAGAGGTCACCACAACGACGATGTTCTCTCCTTATGTAGAATGTCAAACCCTTGTAAAAAGTGTGTCAACAAATGGTGTTGTTAGGGAGCAATGTTGCATAGATTGCTTGTCTTCCTTCTTTTCTATATTATTTTTATCATATACTTTTCTCTCTTTTTTATTTTTTATATAATTGTCTTACCATCTCCTTTTTTGACCTTGTTGTAAGAGACTATGGATCGAGAGAGGTACATTTACGACTCATGTGCACCCACGTGAAGCAGAGTCGACTTTCAGCGCAAGCCGATAAAAGAGAGCAACATGAGAAGACTTGAAGATTTTTTAGAGCAGTTCTATTTTGTACTTTTATTTTAAATTTATTTTATTTTGTAATTCAAGTGAGAGAGAGACCTCTATAATTTGCAATATTTTGAACTCTCCAGACATTGTGACACCTTGAGGCCCATTGCCCAATTGATTATTCACTTGGGGGCCTTGTTAGCTTTTTCATGATTTTCCCATTCTTTATTTATTTTATTTTCTGTGTTTTGAATTTTTTTACCATCTTTTCTATTGGTTTTATGTGATTGAGCCCTAGCCTAGGGTTTGCTTTCTCGATAGTCTAAGGTCCACGTCCCTAGTTATTGCATGTACCTATAGATTCTTCGCTTGGACTAAGACAAAATAATTATTGATTGCTTGGATTTGGAACTGAGCATTGAGACTCTATATAAGGCTAGCATGATCCGTTGTGGCAGACACTGAAAAGTCTCCAAGACTGGCCATTTGGGTTCCAATTTTGAGTAGTTAGCATATGTTCTTCTCGCTAATAGAAACTCTTGTTCTAGGGCGATTTCATTGACTTGCATTTGCGTATAGCATAGGTTTCAATTTTGTCTAGCATCATGCATGAAGAAAGATGGGAAGCAAGGTGAGAATTTCAGACTGAGCATATATCATTGATTTCTTGCTTGCATTGCTTTGACGATCTCTCCCATTGATTTTGATCACCTTATTATACTAAAGTAATTGGAATCCTATTAGGCGTCATGCATGAAAAATAACCAAAAAAGGGATAACCAAAAATAAAATCAGGACTGTTAGTTTTATTTGACATTAAAATCAGATGTAATTGCATTCATTGTCTTGGGAAGAGAAACTCCCGCATATAAACATTTTTTATTCTGACTGAGCGAGGCATGTACACTTAAGGACTAGAGCACCCATCCCTGAACTTGTGCCCTAAGCACTTGGGTTGGCTCTTGGGCCTTGATACTTGCTGCAAGCACTTGCTTATGACTGTAGAGGAAGAGTTCGTGATGATCTAGTAGGTGTGCTACACTGACTGGATCACAACCACTCAAGGAGACTACACATGTGAGTTTGCATAACTTTTAAAATTCACCTAACTTTAAAATTGAAAAGATAATTGACCAATCTCTCGTGGTCTTTCGAGTTGGTGAATTTGACTTTGCTTTGTGTTTGATTACTGACTTTGGATCTGATACTGTTTCTCTTTATTTTAATTTATCAGTCTTTGAGTCCTTTTCTTCTTTTCTTCTTTTCCTTTCTTGAGTCATCTTTCTTGTTCATCATCATTTGCATTGTAATCATGGGTTGCCCTTATCTTCGTTTGGATCTTGCAGCTTCTTTTCACCCATATCATCGTCGGGTCTACATTCAGGGTACGACTCAGGATGACTCTCTTCTTGAGCCATAATTTTGCCCATCTTATTCGACCTTAATCCTCGTACGGTTGGAGTCCTATGTAGAATTTTGTCTCTTATGTACCGCCCTCCCTCTTCATTTCATCTTGTGTTGCCTTCTTCTACCTTTAGGCTTGATGTGTTTCATGATAAGGTATACAATGAGGACATTGTTGATACTACTTAGCTTCGCAAATTTAAGCCTGGAATGAGTGTGCTCCCATTGGCGGATTATGAATCTAAATTGTGTGATGCTATTATTGAGGTTTCTTTGTTTGCACGCTAGGTTGAGGACACAATCTCTAAAGAAATATAGATTTATAATGATAATACTGATGTTGTATGTTTCCATTTCTCAATACCGACCCTTGAGTCGGTTCTGCACATCTTGCTTCAAGAACCTATCGTACAATCTCTATCAGTACTTCAGTAGACGAAGTCAGAACTTGCATTGTGTCACCCTTCCTACCAGTCATTTTTGTTTCCTCCTCCTGACTTCCATATCCCCATAGAGCGTATAGAGGATTTTGATCAATATCCTGAAACATTCCAGTGGATGTTGTTTAGTGAGGTCTTACATTTTCATATGCCACATCTTGTTAGCCCCTCCCATTAAACCTACATCCTCCCGATTGAAGAGTGTGATAATTTTTTGAGGATGAGAGTTTAGATGCCAACATGACCTCGCTTTCCAGTGATTGGCTTGCATTACACCCTGAGAGTTTTCTCCAGGTGGTTGCAACATTTTCTACGTACTCGATTTCACCCACTAACTATGCAGTCAGTCTATCTACTGTAGAGACCAAGTCATTTTATTTTCGTGACCCCTTTGAGTCTTATCTCCTCGACGACCCTCATGAGGACGAGCAACACTTTGTGGCATTCGATGACTTCTTTGATCTTTCGACCTTATATCCATCAGATGCCCAGTTGCTTATAGAATCTCATGATCTTTACTCTTCGTATATTTATGAGACTGTGATTGATGTAGAGGATTCCATATCCATTCTTCTCCATGTTTGATTTTGCTGGCTTTGGTCACTCACTTCATTCATACAAGATGATGATTTCATGTGAACCATCAAACTCTAGCTTAGTTGTTGATTCTCTTCTCCAGGTGGTATGCATTGTTGAATTGTATTTTCGAGGGTTTAAATACCCAATTTCTATGTCAGATAGTCATTGAGAACAAGTAAAAATACACTTCCAATAAATAAATTACTAGACTTAGCTTTATTATGTGTAAAACACAATATAGGCTAAGTAAGGGTCGAATACACACGGACGGGAACATTTTGCACTTCATTTTGCAAGTAAAAATACTTTTTATAAATTTATGAGTTTGTTGCATAATGTTTAAATAGCAGAAGTTGAAATGAAAGTTGGAGAAAACAATAGTGCAGACTGGCAAGTGTTGATCACTCCCCTTCTGTGCGATAACCTCCAATTGGACTCGTACATGTTAACATTTTGTGAATTTGGATGTCCTGTTGAGGCGAGTTGGATACGATTACCATCGTGAATCGAGCTCCAACCTCGTGTCATGGTCCAATTCCTCAAAAGTTGAGGATAATCACCGTTAAATACGGATCATTGCGATAATCTTGATGAATAGTTGCATGAAAGAGAAGGCAACAAAATAAGATAGATATAAAAATGTAACGTAATTAAATAAAGAGGAGATAAAAATGCGATGGTTGGTAGGTTGGGAAGAAACCTCTAGAGTCGAATTTGCATAGGTTCTGAGGAAATGATGGTTGATGGACATTGGTGGCACTCAAGGTGGAGCTACGTGAGTCAAATTCACTGAAGGTCCAAATGCACAAGTTGACGAAATCACTTTAATGCTTCGTCGATACTAAAAATATATGATTAATTATGGTGGTGGGATATTTTTGGATTAAATGATGAGAGTATTGGTTAAAATAGAATTGGTTGGCAGTTAAATGACATTATGGAATTGGTTAATCAAATAGAATGTCCTCCAAAGCCCCTCTATCGTATGGTATATATACTATCTTCCCATGGTCGTTTCAATCCCTTCCATTTGGAGATGAGTCTTTTCATCTTATGGAATCCATTATCACCATTAAATAGTTTGTTGCCAAAGGCATTGGTGCCTTCTTGTTAATGCTCTTCACACTTTTTCCATCCACGTTTTTTTTATTAATTCTAGCGGCCATCAACAAATCTAGCCGAACGTTCTAATATTATAAAGAATGGTGCTTGGATGTAATTAATGGTTTGGGTTTATAAAAATAGGATTGTATATAGATGATAACATAGACTAAAGTGGTTAATATTGGGATGCCATTACATATAATATTTGGAGTGTAATTTTGGCATTAAGTATTGTGGTATTCGTGATGGACATCCTACAAAATTGTTATTGCAACCTTTCATTTTCCATAAAGTTGATTATGCATACCTCTTATTTCCTTCTCTCTTAATTCGGGTATAAATCAAGGTGGCTCGAAGAGTAATAAGTCATTTCCTATTTGAATGGACCAACAAATGCATGAAATCTGGTATGCATAATTCACGTAATACCACCCCTTTGAATTATTAAAAACGTGATTTATCTTATGGAATGAGTTGGTATTGATATATTTATATAAAGAATATGAGATTCATCGTACTATTAGACATGCGAGCCCACGACAAGCCATTATGCAATAAATGTTATTGTGAATATCATTCCCTGATCTGAAATGAAGAATAATTAATTTACCTAATAGGTCCCTTAGAAAATATAGGGTTATGTACCATGGCCATTTTAATGATCATACAACTGTTTATTCAATTTTTGAATAATAGAGGTTGGTGCTTTGATGAATATCTAAAGAGTTAGATTGAGGACTCATCATACACCATCAGATGATTATTAAGAGAGGATCTCTAGCCTGAGAAGGAGATGGCAATCCTTTCTCTAAAGGCTGATATCTAGTCCACCTATTGATGCAGGTCCTCTACATAGGAATAGAGATTCGATGGTGTTACATAAGTTAGATCAAAGAGTTGACTTAACGAGATCGAGATAACCAAAGACATATGTCGTATGCTATCGTGATATAAGCATGCATCCTCTGACTGGAGACAGATGTGTTACTATATGTCTGAGTATGTACATTTGGCAGGCCATTAGGTTGATGATCTAATCAAGGACTATACACCAGCGTATTAGTATGCATACAAGGGCATATGAGTAATACGATCTCTCAAAGGGTTCATACAGCTTCATTTACTGAACTGGAAGACTTGAGCAAACTTATTAAATATTAGGAAAATAAAATTTCGTGCACGGTCGCCTTGCATTGGAACCTTGACTGGATTTATAGGTTTGATATATGCTTTGGAAGTATACGATCAACGCCTGGGTATGATATATGCTTTTGTAAAGTATATGATTGATACAAACTTCCAATAGTCAGATGAGAAACTTTATGATAAAACCCAAAAATATATAGTGTGCAATTTATCTAATACTTCGGGTTTATTCTAGGTCTTTTTGTATGTAGGATGTACAGATATTCGGAATACTTGAGGGTGATGTGATCATAAACGATTGTTAACCATTATGCTTCTATTCTGAGGGAGTGATGAAACAGGTCTGGATTTTAGTGAGTCCTCTTAATAGCGAAGTAATCTAATCTTGGTCCAAATGTTCGGCAGTGATCTAAATGTGATTCAGATGCAATGAAAAGATTATATTTGCAGTTCTGATTTAATTAAACATCTATAGGAGGTCCGCAAGATCTCCCAATATCCAAGTCACTATACATGGAACATACAGTCGCCATGTCCTTATCTCCAAGTATCCGTAGAGAAAGCGCATTATTCTTGAAAGAGTTCAAGGATAATTTCATTCTTGGTATATGGATCCGAGCATTGAGTAAATTGATAATTAAATGTGATTTAATTATCATGAATAATATGAATTTGATTTATATTATATGGAGAGTTATCTAAGATAATTAGATGTGATTCAATTATCGAAGATGTGAATAACGTGAATGTGAATCATATTCTTTCGGCACATGAGAATAGAGATCCAAGACGATTAAATGTGATTTAAATATCATGGATACAAATAATGTGGATAGTATTATCCATATTAATCATATATATTGTAAACGTGATTTATACTATATAATAAATAATGTATTATAATTTATATTTGTTGATTAATTATTGATATGAATTTGATTCACATTGGATAATTAATTGAAAATATAATTTACATTTTATTTTGGGTTCTAAATGTGATTCACAAATTTCCAATGGCATGATTGAAATGTTCACAAGATAATTGAAAATTATTTTTGTGAAGATAATATTGGAGATATTCATGTGATAATTTAATCACATAAATTGGAAAAAGATTACCTCCATCCATTCAAAAGTGGTGGATGGCCAACAAGTCCTAAAAGGAATGGGTGGACGTCCCCCCCTTTAGGGATGAGGCTAATTTTCTTACCAATCATCTCCATGTTTAATTGATTTAATTTGAAATTATTTTTTTGATTATTCAATATATTTAATTTAATTTAATTAATTGTTGTTGTATTTTAACAACAAGATCATGTACATTGAAAGAAACACAAATCAATCTCATCCATTGATTTTGTGTTGTCCATGGATTCAGATCCATGGATCCCAAAATACTATATTATAAGAGGCATCCCTTGATATTTAAGTTACAACAATAAGGGAAAAATATATGCTCTCACTCTCTCATTCTCTATAGGTCCTCTCTCTCTCTCTCAACATGTGGCCGTCCACCATGGAGCCCTAGAGAGAATCGCCATCACCGTAGCATCACCATTATGCCACCATCTCGTTTGCTCGTGGATCTTCGTCTCCTTCAATGCACCTCGCTCGTGAAGAAGACTTCGGATCTCATGTGACAATATCAGTAGATTTTTTGCTTGGATCATCAACATGGATTGTGAGAAGCGTGTATTTCATCAATGCGCCCGCAAACATCTCCTCTGTTCGATCGGACTTGAGATAGGAGGTCTCCTCCTTTAGAGACTCAATTGCAACAATTCTTCAAGAGGTAATCTTAATACTTGTTTGTGATTTAGATGAAATGATTCGAGAAGTGTTCTTGGATCATTTGGTTTCATCGGTTTAAATTTTTAAATTCTGCTACCTCGAGCACTAGTGCGACTAGTCGCTCCCGACCGCATGTGATGCAATTATCACGCTTCTGTGATGCACTTAAGGATTTTCCCATATACTTCACATACACCAACTTGATTTTTTATACGGGGATTCTTTTTTGAGTTTGTCATTGTTCTCACTACGAGATGATGGCAAGAATACGTCATTCATCTAATAGATGTCATCATGAACCTTGACACAGCATTATCCTAACCTTTGCGCCCAAATAGGGGCATAAAACTAGCACTTGTTTAGAGGCACCTCAATAATCTACACCTCTAGTATATACTTGTTTTGTCTTTCATTCCTTCTCTCTTTCATTTATCCCACACCTCAGATCTACCATCTGATAATTGTATCTAAATTTAGGACGTACCTTGTCCTAAGTATAGGGTGTCTAAACCAAGTGTTCTTTCTTTGTTATGTTTGGTAACTCTTATTGTTTCCTATACTTAGAGATCTCTTTACCTAAGTATAGGGGGTGATGTGTACATCCCCACAACATTTTTTTCTTCTTATCGATTTTGTGATCCCCTCACCCATCTCCTCTCTTGTTGATTTCCTAGTTATAAGTAAGGATCTTTAACCCTAAGTTTATGGGGAGACAAATCGAGCCGATGATTCCATACATTCCCACCCTTGAACCTCTCTTCCTTGTGCACAATCTATTATAATTAGGATTACTTCATCCTAAGTATAGGGGTGATGGTCAACTTCTTATTCTTTGATTTTGTAGTCATAGTAGTATATACTTTTATATACATAATACGAGTTATGTCTTCCTTTTTCTCTTTAATCTATGAGAGAGTGGTATATACATTGTATATACTTTAACTCATACTTGCATGATTTCAATAATATGGCAAAGTATTGAAGCACACACTAATTCATTATAAATACTTGCAATAAATCAATTAAAAATATTGCAAAATGATTTGAAAATGGTTGAAAATATCCTGGAAAATCTTTTGAAAAGTGTTTGAAAAACTTTTGCAAAATGTTTTCAAACCTTTTTGAAAATATTTTTGTAAAAATTTCTTTTATTTGTATAAATAAATTTTTTGAAAATCTATTTGCAAATGATTTGAAAAATGATTTCAAAAATACTTTGAAAAATCCATTAATACTATTTGAAACATTTTGACAAAATGATTTTCAAGTGTTCTAAATGTTTGTAAAAATGTTTGTCAAATTATTTGCAAAATTAAGTTTTCAAAATGTTTGCAAAAAAAATTCAAATTTTTTGGGAACCTTGCATAAAGAACAACTCAAATAAGAATCCTTTTAAAAGTTGTATAAAACTTGTATATAAACCATTTAAATAAGCACTAACATTCAACTTGTAAATTTCTTGTGTAAAGTACACTACAACTCATGTAAATATAGAGGCACTACCATGAAAATAGTTGTACACATTCCTTTTACTGAACTTTATACAAAAAATCCTAAAATGTAAAATTAAAACCTATAAAAATTTGCAAATCTTTTCAATATTTTGTATATAAATTTGCATATTTTTTTCAAAAAACCATAAAAGGTTCAAAGTAGAAAATGGTTTCACAAAAATATTTCTCTACATAGCATTTAAATTTTTTGGAATGATCAAGACAATTGAACAAAATCTGAATTAGTCTGAAAATTGGATCTTGTTATAGACTTTAATACATTTAATTTTAAAGGAATCCATTAAGGATAGGAATTGGGATACTTCATGTCGCCTTGACTTAATTCTTTAGGTTCCATCAAAATATGTTCATGAGTTGATTCATTGTTTCTAAATAGGACCATTCATATCATATGTAAGACTCTTGAGGTAGTGACTTGATTAGACACCTCACACTTGACACAACTCAACTCAGATGGATTTTTTTAAAATCTTGGAGTCTAAGTCGGGACGATGCTAGGCTACTTCATCAAGGTGGCTCAGGAACCATTCATAGGGATAGCCGAAATTATTACTCTAATCCACTTATTCTAATAGCCATGAGATTTAAAGTCTAGAGACTGGATGGAGACAATGCTTCTGATGTGGATTGGTCAGCTGGCGTTACTTTTTCCAAGATCCCAAAACATGGGCAGACCAAAAGACTATATATCTGTCGGGGTAAATGCAAGAATGCAGAGTAATGCAAAGTCAAAGAAAAATCCAAAGAAGAAGCCTACAGCAAAAGTTCCACAAAAATAAGGAGCTTCCTAAAAAAGCCTACTTCTTAGTTAAGACCTGGTTACAATGTCGTGCTTTACAATGGAAAAAAACTACACTAGTACATTCCCAATTCTATTCCTATTCTTCTAGATTCTCCCTCTTTCAGTTGTGAAGGCCAGTGATACCTGACTTAAAATGAAATATCTGTCTCCATGAGGATGAGTTACCATGAGAGAAAACTCTTTTATAGTTCAGCGGTTTATTTAGGAAGAGATGAAAAATTCACACACATGGATATGCCATTTCAAGTTAGCAAAAGTATGCGATTGAGAGGATGGCGCAAACCAGATTGTGAATAGAAATGGATAATATGATCATGGAACCTAAGGGCTATTGTGCCACACTTCTTAACCAATGTGGTTCTGAACAAATCAATAATCCAAATGTCTTAATTTATCTCCAAACTTTGTTTTTAATAAGAGAAGGTTAGGAGTCCGGAATTGTTCCAAGTTCTTTCTTTTTCTTTTCTTTATTTTCTTTTATGCACTTATAAGAATAAGTGTTTGCTAAGGACTAGAAAAGGTAAGTATATGAGGGTGATGAATCTAAATTTTATCACCTTTATTCTTTCATTTGGGCATTTAAACCCTAGCTAAAAACATGTGAATAACATTAAATATAAAAAATAACATTCATTATTTACATTATAAATATTGTAAAAAAAATTATATTTAAACCAAAAATAAAATAATAAAGAAAAGAAAAGAAAATTCATGAAATATCATAGGTGTTGAATGACCCTAAACCCCAAGACCTAGGCATCAGGAGGACTAAGTCGATAAGGAATAATGTTAAGGAGATAAGGGCCAATAATAACAGAGAAACCCTAATGTTAATTAAATAATAAATAGGTTATGGGACACATTTTATTTTCTTTTTTTATTCCTCAAACTAATAAACATTTGAATATGAAAGTTATAGATAAAAATACACAGAAAAATTCAAAATTTATTTCATTTAAAAATAATGCATAGTGTACCCTGGACACTCAGAATAAAAAGTCGTTAAGAAAACTTGCCACATAGGTATCCTCTCCATATGAACTAAAAATTACCCAAACTCACCTTTATTATACCTTAAATTAAATTATATATTTAATCAAAGTGGTTTCATTCAATTTGGAGTTAAGATGCAAAAGTTAGATTTGGGATCCTAACTGTGCAATTTACCTATATAAAATAATCAATTTACATATTCCTTATATTTCACTTTATTTTATTTTTAAAATTTTTTAAATATTATTTAAAATATTTATTAAAACAAAATAAAATAATTAAATACAATAATATAAATAAGTATACTATAACACACAGATGGATATATGTGAAATATACTTATGTATTATATGTTCATAATTATTTAAGTATATGATTAAACTCAGAAAAATAAACCTATAAGTGTATTTAAATAAGGTATAAATATTAAAAATAATTGTATAAATTAATAAAATCTAAAACACAAAAGAAAAATGAAGTACCCAATATATAGGTAAATATACATGTATTGTTACATGTAAAAAGTTACATACAGTAATTAACTCAAATAAATAAATATATATCACCAAAAATACTACATAAAATCATAAATATTTTTTATGTTTTATAAAAATAATAAAATCAGTTATTATTTTAAATCAAATTAATAAGGAATTTATTTTCTATTTTGTCTTCTTCTAGGTTGCATGAACCAATGAGGTGCAGGTCTGAGTTGACCTCCATCAACTCCCCGCTCCTCACAGTTCTGCATTTACCAGGGCCTACACCTTGATTTTGTCGATTTCCTCTACCAGATTCTTCATTCTTTTGACTTGATTCCTTTACATCTTTTGATCATCAATCCTTACCCTTTCTCATCACCTAGATTCCTTGATCGATGGATCACTACTGCGGATGGAATCTGTGGTCAAAGTCTCCCATGTACATATACCCTAACCAAAGATCACTTAAAATTTGATCCCTTCTTTCTCACAAAACCCCTCAGATCGACCCAAATCCGAGTCGATCAAGATGATAATAACTCCTTGGATGGTTTGCAATGTGTGTGGAGGGGAGAAGCGTGATCCGAGCATCGCCAGCGACATCCTGGTGGAGCTCCACTCAGCTCTTTGCATCGTAGGAAGATCCATAGTGTAACTATAATTTTAGGTAGCTTTTAGGTTTAGTTTTAATTTCCATTTTTCATTTAGCATTTTAATTCACATCATTACCTTAAATTTTAGGTTTCATAGTCCGTCGAAGCTTCTAACCCATCTAGTGTCTCCACTATATCTAGCCATGTCCCGCCCCACCTTTCACATGCATCTTGTTCCCCATACGCTTCTTCATCTCCCCAGCCACTTCATTCAACCTGATCGACCCTCGATAATGGATTCGAACCTCAGCCACCCTCATCCGACCTCATCTCATCGCCATTCCGCTAGCTAACGAATCGAAGCAGTTTCCCTCTAACCATATTTCGTTTCGCTTAGAACAGAACATGCAGGAGCCCATATGGACTAAAGATTGGGCCTAGAAGAGGCATTCCAAGTGCTTGAGTTTGGCAGGCTATCAAAGACCCCAATACTAGGTCCTGGAATTTTCCAACACCTCTGTCAGCTTGAGGGAGACTCCATCTCCATTTTGCACCCCTTAGCATATGCCCAGGTGGTTGGAGTCACCCAACATTGAGGATCAAAGCTCGACCAGCAGTGTTATGCCATGTTCTTCTAGGGGGCTCACAACCATTAGATCGAGACACACCTCCAAGATCTCCAGCTTACGTCGGACCTAACTACACTCCATCTTCAGATCTCAAGCAAATATCTAAACTCTATCATCGATCCATGAACCATCATTAGCCATCAAGAACGCGGTATTTGTATATGTGAGATAGATACATTTGTTCGTCTTCACGCCTTAAGGGGTAATTTTGCATCATATACCTCCGATTTATATATTTTATATTTCATACAAAAACATTCATCTCCATTTATAAAAGATTTGTAAAATTTGTAATCAGGCTCTTATGTTTCTGTTATATGCACATTAGTCATTTGCCATATCACCTCACGTGCTCATACAAGTGATGGGGTGGGCATTTTGCAAGGGACCCCTCCGTGTCTTCTTATTTCCTTTTAGTCTATTAGTTTCAATTCTAGTGTAATACTTTTCAGATAACTTATAGTTCGGACTTGCACATTTTGATAATTGCAAAAATATCCATGTTAGCGTATTCAAGGCATTTTTTCATGGTTAGCTTAAATTTTTAGGCAATTCAAAAAATAAGAAATATTTTTTTGAAAAATATAGATATGTCCCGATCAACATTGCATTTTTAATTAGCTATTTTGTTTTTACTAAATATCATTTTTACGCTAAAAAACTAGAAAACATTGGTTAGATGCTTTGAATTTTGTTCTACCACATACATTTTTATCGAGGTATTTTAATTTAATTTTATTTAATAAAATTCAAAAATAGAGCATTTACTCCCTATTTGCATTCACAAAATATAGAAATATATATAATCATCTTTAAAAATACTAAAAATGGATATTATTTATTACTCTATTTTATAACTACATACCAAAAATCACTAAAAATAATAAAAACCACTAAAAATTTAAAATCTCCAAAATCCTTAAAATTTTAAATAAATTACATAAAAATCCAAAAATATGTATTCTTATTTCTAAATTTTATCTATATTATATAGTAAATATTAAAAAAATGTTTTGGATATTTTTGATATTATTATATATTTTTAAAGTACAAATTAATTCAGCCAATTATTATTACTCACTATTTTGACATCTTTATTCAGTTTAAAATACAAGAAATTAGGAAAAAAATAATAAAAATACGAAAATTGAGAAAAATATAAAAAATAAAAAATAATTTGTTTTATTAATTTTGAGTATTTATAGCTATATCTATAAATATAAAATCTTATATTATATATATGTGCTAATTAATACCTAGTTATTGAAAAACCCTTAAAAAATAAAAAGGACTACACCTAAGGGTATTTTTCTAATATATATATATATATATATATATCATGTTTATCTTTTATAATATTATATATATACTTGTATATATATATTTATATTACATATATTTATTAAAAATAAACAAAAAAAAATATAAAAAAATTTGAAAAATTGAAAAATATATAAAAATATATAAAATATTGAAAATCCATAGATTTTATATGATTAAAACCCCACAAAAATAAAATAAAGAGACAAAAAGAAGGATAGTTTTTCGATTTATTTTCCCAATCTATCATGTCTTCTCCCTGAGTACGACACTCTACATAATATTTACACACACTTTATAGAGGTATAATGAATTTTCACTTCACATTCACTTTGCTTTGCATCATTGTTTAATCGTGGGTTAATTGTTTCTCGATTTGTCTTTGGTAAGAGTTCATCACAATGACGGTGGTCTCGTCTTGTGCAGAACATCTGACCCCCACAAAAAGCGTGTCAACAGTTATTGACTGGATTCACGAAGTATTGGCAATTAAATCGGTGTGTGGGTGAGTAGGGCTGAGTCTGCTTGTCAGCTTAGTTTGAAGTATTGAGCATAGGAGAACTGCGACGACGGGTCCTTGTCTCGTCATACCACAGTCGAGTACCCCGCATGGGGGAAGTAGTTGTTTTCCATGTCAGCTTCCTCCTCTATTCTTTGGCATAGTGGATCCAGACCTAATAGCAAGGGTTCTCTTAAAATTTACAGTCTACAAGTTACAAAGGAAGTGGGAAGTACATGTCACTTGTCTGGTAGTAGTAAATATCCTATAGAATTAACTGCTAAGGACTTGTCAAAGATTGCATGAATAACAATAAAATTGACAAGATAAAATATGTTGAACTCTTACAGTTTCACTAGAGTTGAGTTGGTGAATACCCTTTGCTTTGATGTCTTGCTTGGATCTAAATTTAGGTCAAAGATCACAGTCCCGCTGATGAACTGGAGAATTAACATTTTAATTTAATCCATTATTGATGTAGCGGGGTAATTCAGAGATTCGTCAAAAATAATCACATCGAGAAATGATGTAAATAATCTAGTCTCAATGCAATCAATATTATTTATTTTACTTAAGTCTCAAGGTCGAACTAAGGGAGTTAATATGAGGGTTAAGAATTAATTTTTAAATCTTTCATAAAATTAGGCTTTCAAAGAAGAATTACTTTTTGTGTTTTTGTATTTTCAATTTTTATAGATTTCGAATTAAAAGATGTAATTATTTAATGAAAGAGAAACATGATGCATGTATTTTCTAATATTTAGGAACATAATGCTATGTTATGTGGTAAGAAAAGAAGTAAATGCAATTAATCAATTTTTCATTATATGCAATATGATGCAAGGTGAAATAAATTCAAGTCGACCAGAGCAGCAAATCCAAGCAAGCCAATAAATTAGAACGGACCTCAATGCAACAAATATTTATTCCATCAAGTTCTGGCTAGTTTCCCGAAATAAAATCCCACAAATCACAATTATTAAACAATGAAGAATAGTTCAATCAAGATAAATGTGCTCAAAATTAACAAAATAACTCATCAATTAATTAATGCTCAGTAATGTCTTAGAAGAAAAAACTCAATGTTGTATAACATAGAGGATTAAATAAGGATCAAATCAACGTGTATAACACTAAAATCGAAATCCTGATGATCAAGATAGGATTAATTGAAGTTTAGGGACTGTAATGTAATTAAAATAAGTAAAATAATTCAAATATACTTCGGGTTGGGTTGCACTGCAATATGAGAAGTATGGATGGGCTCTTTTTATATTTACCATGAAGGGAGTCTTTTTGTAATTCATGGACTTATTTGTAATTTTATGAACATGGAGGTCTTTTGTGTAAAATTTCCACATGCGCTTGCTACGTACATGGGGAGGCTGGATCGGATACGGTCGTCTGGATGCCTCCACATTACAGTTGCTTGTGCTTTGGATCTAACCGAAGTTATTGGCTCGTGACCTTAGCTCGGAGATGATCTCAAGCACTGGTGAAAGCTCAATCTTGCGGCAAGAAATTTGGTGGGTTTGGACGATCATGATCCTCTATGATCCTGATCCAATGCCTCATGTACGTTCAAACATGGAATATCTTCTTCGTTGACTTGCTTCTTGGTGGATTGTAAGGGTGGTGATGGTGGAGGCACTTGATGAGGCAGAAGTGAGGAGCGTGGTGGAATCGGCAATGGTTGGCAAAGTTGTCGATTGAATTAGAAAGGGATTAGGGACTACTGTGAAGAAGGCAAAGAAGAAGGGGGTTATGGTCAAGTCACCTGGATTGGAGGAAAGGATATCGACTCCAGTTGTTGCTTGAGTCGTGCGATAGTGGATGGTGAACTTGGTTGTAACCTGTAAGGGATAGCAACAAGGTGCTATCAGCACCTTGTATTGTTTTCGAGGAGCCCTTGCTTGATATGGAGGCCCCTGTCACATGCCTCTATCTCTAGCTCTCTCTCTCTCTCTCTCTCTCTCTCTCTGTCTCTTGGTTTTAATGAAATTGGCAAATTCCGACGGATATTCCTTACGGTCGACTGATGAGAGGCTAAGTAGGAGAGGGCTTCGAGTAGCTTCAGATGTCATGGAGATGATATAATGGTCGAAGACAGGGGCTTAAGGATCTTTTGTAGGGGATAAGGAAGACATGGGGTTTGTTAGAGTCATGGGTCTTGATGGCCAGCGATTAGGGTTTGGATTTGGAAGAGATAGAATTGGTTAGAGGGAGAGTTGTTCTGGCAATGGGTGCTTGGAAGTTTGGGGATTAGGTTGGTAGTTGGGTTATCAAAGTGAGATGGAATGATGGTCGGGGATGGAGGGCAAGAGGTGGAGAGGATGGGTAGAGCTGGAGGGAATCGAGCAGATTACATAAGACAGATGTAAGAGGAGAGTAGAGGATAATCACATTCTTCGCATGTGATGGGCGTGTGGAGATGCCTATGTGCTTCGCACGTGAGGTAGAGTGGAATAGGTGTATGCTACTTGGGTCGTTGGAACCAAGTGATCCAATGGTCTAGATCAACGATGCTATATGACAAAGGAGTTTGATCATACTAAGGTGGGTTTGATCGAGTGTTGTAGGTGGCTCAATCAAGATGTGACATGTGTACGAGATGTTGACCACATAGTTGACCATGCTAAAAAAATGTAGAAAGAAATAGTAAAAAAAATAGCAAGGGTCCTCAAATGCAAAAATGCCCAACATAGCCATCTCCCTCCTTCCAACTAGTATATAAGTCGACATCTACACACTTCCCAGGGGAAGAGAGCTTCGCTTCTCTCCTGCATCCCTTCTCTCTCTTTGCCTTCCCACTTCGCAACTTGCACTGATTTTTTACAACACTTGCCTCTCTATTAAAAAGTGTACATCTACATGTGATCTACAATATACATGAAGGCCTTAAATGCAACTAGAAAGCATAATGAAAGATATGTACTTTTTGTGATAATTAATGTAAATAAAATATCATTTTTTAGTTTTATAATTTTTTATTCAGTTTTTTGTAGATAAATAACTATATACATATATAAAATAGGATGTGGAATAATGTAAGGGACATATTTTTTTTTAATTTTTATGAGTTAGAAGTAGGTCAAAAAATTAGGGAAGTGGATTATATAAAAGTGGACAGGGTTAGTAAGCTCAAGTCAGAATTGATTTTTAAATTACTTCCCTGATCTTTTTGGATTTTTATTTCCATGTAATTATTTAAAATAATGAATAAAATAAAAAATTGGAAAATAAAATAATAAAAATGAGTAAAATATGAACATAAAATGATAGGTCAAAATCAACAACTGTGTACAATGCACAGTTAGGTCCCAAAACTCAATTTTTACAACTGGACTTCGATTCTTTTGAATGTAGTATTGATTTGTAGATAATTTAATGTACATTAATTCAAAGTGAGTATAGTATATTTGGACATTGCATGAGAGATATGTCATCATTTGCGACTTTTTGTCCTCAAATTAAGGTTGGGTTTATTTTGAATATATACAAGATAGTATTTTAGGATTTTTCATTTATTGAGGTTAGTGATATGTACACAATGAAATTGTCTTTGATTGGAGTTAGCATGAATCAATTAAAAATGGGTGATGTAGATATGCATATGAATATGAATGTGGAAATGAATGTTGATTTTATCAAATTAATTACAAGTGCGTGAAAGTTAATTTAATGATATTAATAGATGAATGCATCTATTTTCTTGTGACAAAGCTTTATTTTCAGCTAATTAGAGTAAGGAATAACATATTCATCAACCCCTTGTAATAAACATTGCTCATCCTCGAGCAACTAAAGAAATGAAGATGTGAAATGAGATTAGATTCCATACCAAGATCATGGAAAAATATGAAAATGGAGCTAGACCAGACCCTTGGATTAATAGTTTGGCGGAACTCCTATTAGAATTAGGGTTTCAAAATCAACAGCCTCTAAGTTCTACATGACATTGTAATAGTTTCATCTCAGAAGTCATCTTAGATCAATCCTCCTCCTAAAGCATACAACATGAACATTGAAAACTATCTCATATGTGTGAAGGGTGATAGATCTTTCCACCCGAAATGTCGGACTACCACACAAACCTCTCCTCGAGTAACTCGTCCTTAGGGAGTCATGTATTTCCTTCTAAGTTTAGGTACGTGCTAGTTCACATCGAATATGGGAGAAGAAGTTTTCAGAGGAATTGAAATAAGAACTGGAGGGTGAGCAATGTAGTCACATATCATGTTGAGCTTCGCAAGTGTAACCAAGCATTCACAAAGATATGCAGGTTTTCTTAAGCTTGGACCTTTATGGTCAAATATTTATTTGGTAGTTGGCTTCTTTAGGTATGGATTTTTTTTGTTTCTCCGCATGTATCTTTTGTGCCTCGATGGATATATAATCTTTTGGTATGCCCATGTTTTGAGGTCTTCAAAAATTCGTCCTAGCATTCAATTCCTCATCTGAAGCTTTATCTCAGCCCGTACTCCAGTTCCACGCTACCAGAAAAGAGCACACACCATTCCTTCAACACCACATCTGAGTTAAGCTATGTGCATAGTGCTAGAGTACAGATTAATTCCCTATTCAAGGGTTGTATTCAAGATGAGGCGACCAGGTTAGACACTATGAGTCGAAGTTTGAACATTGTAATGTGGAACTCGGAGAATTAAGTCTATGACCTGAAGATTCTAAAATCCTATTCCCATTGATGTTCCTCCGAATTTGAGTGGATTAAGACCAAATCAAGACAACACTTTGTTTCTTCTCATAGCTTGGTTCAGAACCCAAGGCTTCTCACCAATGCAGATGCATGAAATGCTGAATGATGTGCAAATGTATGGAATGCAAACTTTTTTATCTTTTGTGATTTTTTTATGTTTTTTTTTAAAATACACATATTATACATATTTAAAAATATTGTACATATTTTTCGCAATTTTACACATTTTATATAATTACCCATGCCCCATGCTAGTTCTTATATACAAAAAATATGATACGACATAGTACAATGTAATGCATACTATATACACAATGTAACTCACCCCTTATACTTATTGTATGCTAAGTATATGAAGATGCAAAAGAAAAATATGAGGGTGGTAGAAGTTGGTCGCCCCTCCCTATACTTAGGCTCTTGGTAAGCCTAGGTATAGAAGAGAGCAAAAATGGGGAAGTCAACGACAAGACGAGAGAAGGTGGATATGAACATGATGGGCATCATCCCTCCCCCCCCCACCTAAGTGTAGAAGAAATATAATGGGCACCGATGGGATAGGTTGAGAATGTACATAGTTCAAGGAGGTTTTCAGTAAACCGTCTTGCGAAGATGTAGCAGGAGGGAATAAGCATGTGAAGAACATGATGTAGAATATTCCCAACCATCATCTAAGTCATTCTTAGAAGAATAATAGTGTTCGGTGGAGGTTCTCCAACTAACTTTACTATGTTGTTTTTTACTCACATGTACAACCAACCCGGCCTCATATGATTAATAGTCTCATGAAGATGTATTCACCTAGTGATATCTGATTACATAGGTCAATGTACAATACCCTGGGGATGAATCCATAGAATAGTTCATGTCCATGGTGATGTACTTAGTTGATTTTCTAGAACCTGAAGCAAGGAGAGGAGAAGGAACAAACTTTTTCCCTCTACTAGCAACCAGACTAGAGGATGTAGCCTTTCTAAATGGATTTTGTGACTTGTTGGCTATTGATTCTTCATCATATGAATGACCAAGTATGTTGTATATCTACTATAGGGTCAGTACACGTCCTGGGTATCTGATGGTGCACAGAGTCGTTTGTTGCTTTGTTGGCTCAGGTGTCGAATCACAATAATGATCAAGGAAGTCTGAAATGATTGTGTTAGGGTTTAATGAATTAGATGTCTCTAGGCCAAGCTCATTCATCTTGGTAGCATCATGGGTAGCCTTGACAGTCGGATCCTTAGGTGTCTTTCCTTGAGTTGTATCTGAGGTATGTAGAGAGGTTTATTCTTATCATGGATTTGACTCATGGGTCTCCTCTATGCCACAAATTTCGATTTCATGTTCGGTTGTCTCAGGGTCAGGTGTGTCCTCAAGAGCTCGATCATTATGGTTATTATTGAGGAATTTAATGTCCTAAGTCTCACAATCAATAGTTTCTCTAGTAGAGTCTAAGAACAATTTTCCCAGAATGACGGGAAACTCTGACAACTCTCCTCGGTGTTCAATGTCTAGGATAATAAAGTCCACTTTATGTTTGACACCTTGGGATCTCATGACAACTGAAACAATTCCTTTTGATATTTTTGTGGATCGATCAAGAAATTAAACGATCACTCTAGTTTTTTTGAGCAATCCGAGTTCGAGTTGGTCAAATCGGACTTTAGGAGGATGTTCAGGGTCGATTCAACATCTACATGAACATGAATAAACTCGGTGTTCTCAATTTCACAGGTAACCCTAGTCAACCCTTTGACTCTATGGCTTTTGCTCTTTTAGGTCATCACCATTGAACTAGCCATAGTGATTAAATGATATTCAGCTCTTGATCTTTTATTGCCCGTCTTCTTAGGTGATAGTTGACTCTTCACAAATCTCTAAAGATCGGGTACGTACTATATGGCCTTGATAATGGAAGCTCTAAGATCATACTTTTAAAAGATACTTCCATTTCAGTGTTATTTAATGTTTTTGAATTTTCTGATTTTTAATATTTTTTGTATTTTTATTAAAGTTCATGAATCAATCAGTGGACTGGACAATGGAGTCGGGTACCTATGGTGTATGTCTCTGAAAGTTTTGCATAAGAAGTGTTCCATATTTGCTTTGTGGTATCCTCACATCTGCTTGGTTGTTCATCATATTTTTTACCATTTGGATGACATCATCAAGTTATTCAGTCAATGCATCGACTCTCTAACTGATTCGAGCTATGGCATCTGTTATCCATTACTAAAAGATGTATGATCGTATACATCATGACTTGACTCTGACATCCAATCTTGAGATGAGTAATAGTCATATTTTGTGGTAGTTGACTGGTCATGAGTCACATCTCCTTGACTTTGAATCTCAAATGTTTAGTCAATGGAAAATTGTTCCTACTCTAGAATAGAGTCATATCGAATAGGGGATGGTTCGAACAATGGATTCTCAATAATAATTGGGAATCATATTTCTCTGTCAAATTTGGTTATGCTCATGTCCTTCCTTGAGTTTGCTCATTCCATTGTGTCCTTATAATATTCATTCCATTTTGTGAGTGGTTCATATGATGAAAAATCAACCAAGGAAGGAGCGAGGTTGAGGAATGAGAGTTGAGTGGATGATGGTTGGGGAAGAACCGACTCAAAGAGAGGATTCTCATCATATGAGAACGAAGATGAATATGGTCGGGATTCGATCGTGTAAGTGCAACTAACCGAGTTTGGGTTTGAATACCAATATTCTGACTTCTTTGTAAATAAAGGTGAATGATTTATAAACCTCGATATAGATATTAAGTGTAATGATCTTTGAACGCATGCAATTCAATTCACAATGTGAACCCCAACAATCACCAAATTTACACAGTGAAGGTTGTGAAAGTTTGACTATTTATATTTTCAATTTTAAATTGATGATAAAATCAATCTTATATTCGGTTACATACAATTAGTCTCCCTGACGCCCAGATGTGGTTCTACTACCCCTCAATCAAAGGAGTGATCTACCTGGGCCGTCGGGTTATATTACACCCCTAAAGGAGATAGTAGATGTGTACACCCAAAATGTAGACTATGGTCGGAGGCAAGAGCTTATAGCTCCCAAACTCACAAGAGTAGGATCTGGAGACTTAGGGCACAAGTCCAATGTTTTGGTCTCTAACCTTACGACTACATCCTCACCCACTCAACGTTTGGAGGTATATACTTGTGCACAAGTATGGGGTTTCTCTCCCGCAATCAATGATGTCCAATTATTATATGATTTTAGTTAGTAAATAATGTTTTAGCATCCCCCTTATTTTATTTAAACATTAATCAAATCTAAGTGGAGATCAATATACCTCTACATGAAGATTCCAATTTCCTTTAAATCCTAGATGAGTAAAAACCCAGGGAGAATCGAAAAAGTTATGCAACGAGAAACACAATGGTGAATGCAAAGATACTTATAGTGAGTCCTCACAATCTCCATGCAGGATGCAATCTTAGGACTACAAGCATAAAAAATAAACCTAGCAGCCTTGATAGCTCCACCTAGAGTATGAGAGTGTGAACCTAGTCCTATAAGCACAGAAATAAACTTAGTAGCTTTAATAATTGTGGTACAAGCCTAGGAGTATGTCAATCAACACATAAATATGGGTCGATAGGGCGAGTGTCCAGTCTAGTTATACGAGATAGTCTTTAAATGAAGATCACTAGAAATCAGAGAAATAAATACAAAATTGGTTACAAAAATAAATAAATCAATCTCTCTCCGAAAAACAAAAGAGGTCTTCGCGCCTCCTCAACCAACAAAGTCCACAGAATCGCCCACCTCCAATCGCTTTTATTTTTGTCAGATTCTGCGAAAGTTAGGGGTGGGGAATGGATCAGGATAATAGAGGGTGATGAGACGAAGGAGTGGAGGCTATCAGCTGGTCGATCAACAGATGTGAAAAGTGGGAACAACGATCGGAGCTCAAATCTCTGATGAACTATGATCTTAGATTTTGTACAAAAATAGATTAAATCGAGTGAAATAAAATGCGAGGCTAAGTTATTAACTGCGGTGTACGAGGGTCAAAATGTCTCACACAAGGCGGAGACAAGGTCGCTACAGCGACCCTCGGTAAATCCTGATTAAATCAAGAATTAACCCACAATGTAATATCAAGCAACGGAAAACAAGTGTGGAGTCAAAATTTATTACTAACTCTACAAAAATGTGTATAGTGCAAGTATGTGTAGAGTGTAGAACTCAGGGAGCAAACAAGATAGAACAAGGCGAAAAGGCACAAAATGTGTGAATGTAAGATCAATTGCCTTCAAATATGCAAATGTTTTGTGGGTTTTGAATTTTATATATTTTTTATTTGTAATTTTTGATTTTATATTTTTATATTTGGGTTTTTAATTTACTGATTTTGTATTTTCTTTTTATATTTTGTATTTTTGTATTTTCTTTTTCTTTTAATAAACATATAATGTATATAAGGAATATATATGTATAATAGGGATAAGAGAGGGATAAAAATAGGGAAAATGCTCAAAATACAGAAAATAAAGTCTTTTTGGGCTTTTTATATTTTTCTAATGTTTTTATGATTTTTCTAGATTTTTTCTAATTTTGTTTTTGGTATTTTTGAAAGGCAAAAATAATAAAAACAGTGAATACAATATATATGCGGGACAAAAATGTAGAAATAAAATAGCAAGCAGGAGTGAAAATTATCAAATTAATTTTTATATATAAATAATAGGATAAGGAAAATTCAGAGGTTGGAAACACAATTTTTGGAGTTTTTATGAATTTTTTTAAATTTTTATGAAGATTTTGAGAATTTTGCTATTTTTAGGGGTTTTCTTTTGTAATTTTTAGGGATTTTTGGTTCGGAAATAAAATAAGTTAAGACACACAAAATATATTTTTTTGGAATTTTTAAAAGGCTCTTTATAATTTTTATGTATTTTCTAATGCAAAAAGTGCTGAAAAAGCATGTTTTTTATTTTTAATAAATATGAAAATGCAATAAAAAATGCAAACTAAAAATATGGCGTTAAACTACAATGCAACATGAACCTATGGTATTTTTTGGTAATTTTCCGAGTTAAAATGATGCATGAAATAAATGCAATCATCCCAGCAAAAATTCAATATTGGCAAGGGCATAAACATAAATACATAGAAGTCCAAGGGCCTACTTGCAATTTTTCCAAAGTTATATAACATTAAATACAATTTTCTGGACTAAAAATAAATACCCAAACCCGGAGGGGGTTCGCTACAAAATGTCCAGCTCACGTGCACTGGGCACGTGACCTGGCAAGGGTATTTTTGCAATTTAACAAAGTTCCAGGGGCTTAGATGCAATTTTATCAAAATACTACAACTTAAATAAAAAGTTCACGGACTGAAACAAAATAGATAAACCCCCAGGGGGCTCCCTGCAAAATGCCCACCACCCCACGTGCACGGGTCACGTGAGGTGACGTCGAGTGGACCTAAATGCAAATATGAAGACTATGGGGGTCTTGATGCAAATATTACAAAAATATTTAAACTACGAATAAAAGTTTTTGGACTAAAAATAAGATGCAAAAGTGGCGAGGGGGTAGGTGCAAAATACCCATGCCTATATTCCTCGTGCACGATCGAACGGCGGAGGGTCGCTCACTTATCCACGTGGCGCGCACACAACGCGCGATGACGGTTAGGCGGTGATCGACTAAGATCAGATCTGGCGAGGGGATCGATGGTCGATGCGGGCCTAGATCGGATGATTGAGGATCAAACTGGAGTGGGCCTCTGATCGGACGACGAAGAAGCGAAGAGGAAGAACGAGGAAGAACACCGGCGAGGCGAACTTCCCTGAGCTCGATCTCGGATCTCCGACGGTCTGGTAGCATGCAAAATGGCCCGAGGTGTTCCTGGGAGGTCGAGCTAAGTGCTGGAGGGCCCAGCGTCGTCGGAGAAGCTTTGTGGCGCTGGCGCGAAGGCGGCGGAGCTTCAAGCTCCAGGTATCTCCGACGAGCGCTCCAAAATGCGCTCCAGGTGTTTGGAATGCGTTTTGACCTGCAAAAAGTGGTGAAGGGGACCAGGGCAAACTGCTTCGACCCCGCGGAGGCAAAATGGGAGTCGGAGGTGGTATGTGGAATGCGGAGGAGGTATGGCCGGAGGTGCGCTCCGACGATGATCGATCGACGACGAGATACACGATGGCGAACGGATCTAAGGGGTCTAAGCTACTCCTACAACTATAGGGACCAAGAAATGGGGGAAAGGAAGAAGGAAGAGGGGGCACCTCGACACCGGTGGTCGGCGGAGATGGTGGAGCCGCCTCGACCTTTCCTCGACCTGCCTGAAGCCCGGAATGGGGAGCTGTCACCTCCCTCTATCTCTGGAGCACACTAGGTGGGGAGAAAGCGGCACGTAAGGGGTTCAAATCGGAGCTTGAAGATGGCGGGTCCGTTAAGTAGAAGGTGGTGGCGTCTCCTTCAAGCGAGGTCCACGTGCGAATGATGAAGATTTTGGAGGATTTTGGTGCTCGGGGAGGATCAGTGATAATCAAGGAAGAAGTCCCAAGAAGAAATCGACGCCTGAGGGAGAAGGGATCGGGCTCCAAAAATCCGCGAAATCGGGCAAGAAATCGGGTGTCAGATGGTGGCAGACCTCGGTCAGGCAGTTGACCGAGGTCAACCAACGACCGCGCATGATTGGTCCACGTGGACCAATCAGAAAAAGGCCGGCCAAAAATTATTTAGAAATTCAAAATAAAATGGTAAATGAATTTATAAATTTTTGGTTATAAAATAAAAAATGTTTCTTAGTTTATAAAGAATTTTATAGCGATTTTTATTTATTTTTATGAGGTGTATAATTACAAGTTACCTTTTAAGCCCTATATAGGTACATGTATCTATATATTTTATTAATTTATTTTCATTTTGTATATTTAATTTATTTAATTTTGTTTATTATTTTATATATTTATAAAATATCATTGTACACTAAAAAATATTTTTATTTTATTTTTCTAATGTATTTTGTAAACTTAATAAAATATAAATAGTAATTTTATAGGTATAAGTATAGGTATTATACCTAGATATGCCATTTATACAAGTATTCTATTTATGTTTCCTTTGAGTTTTTATTCTGATTGAAATACACATATATATTGTAAATAATATTTACGAATTTATAAAAATATAAAACTCTGGAAATAAAGAATGATAAATAAAACAAATATTTTAATCTGTACAAGTACACTATAGGGGTCCAAAACCCAACTTTCAAATCGTAGCTCCTCAAAATGCAAAACCATCTTTATTAAATAGATTATTCAAAATTATATATAATTAAAGGTGAGTTTTATGCATTTCGAGCTTTTATTTGAGAGATACAGGTCTGGGAAGTTGGCAGTTTGGATTTTTATTCAGATCATAATTTGTTATCTGTACAGTATTTTTGACTGAAATAAATTTTGTATTTTTCTTTATTTAATTATCTACTACTTTCATGGACAAAGTTTCTTTATTTGAAGTATAAAAAGTGGAACTAAAAATAGGTCCCAAAATGATTAAAGAATGAATTGAATAAAAGGTATTTTTATTGTATTTTGGCCCTTATCTCCCCCTACTTTATTCCTTGTCGACCTAGTCATCGAGATGCCTAGGTCTTGGGGTTTCGGGTCATAAAATATTTACAATATCTTATTCTTTTTCTTTTCTTTTCTTTATTCTATAATTTTGGTTTTAAAAATAGTATTTTATATACTATTTAAATGCGCATGCACGAATGCTAAGATGCGGGAATTAATGGTAATTACATGCATTTGCCGAGATTTTTACGGCCAAAATGATAGAATAAAGATGATGAAATGTGGATTCATTATCCCCCTATACTTTGCCTTTGCTAGTCCCTAGCAAACACTTATGCAATAAGTGCAGAAAGAAGAATAAAGAAAAGAAAAAGAAGAATGTGGATTTAGTTTAATTATCAAACTTGTCTTCACAAAATCAAAGTTTGGAGCTTAAATCGAACCTTTGGAATTTTAGTGCGGATGGAGCCTTAATGAGAACCAGATTTGAAATCCAACAGTCCCTGAGAATCCTAAAACTCTGCTCAAGTCTCCTCAATATCCGGGTCAGAAATATCTCAACTCATACGCAAACCCTTACGGCTATGAATCTGACTCGTACAGTGTAAGTGATTATGGCTCTCCCCAACTAGAATGCAAAAGAGATTGACTTCTCCAGTACGACAACCCAATGATTCCCCAATCCAACAACTCATTCCTCAAAGAGCAGGGTATTCCCTTCTAAGTTCAAGTGGCAGCCAACCCAAGAGGTGGGGGTGAAGAGAAGAATGGACGGTAGCCAGTGTAGCTACCTATCCTAGGATGCAAGATCAGTGTAGCCAAGTCATCCAGCTGCAGGCTCACATATTTTGACTTGAAGCTCAAGCTTGCTTATTTGGCTATATACACATGTACACTCCGACATGCATTTATGTTTGTACAGGCATGTCCACTTTTTTGGAGTTTTTGCTTTTTTTCATTTTTTTACTTGAATACTATATACAACAGCATTTACGTAGGGAGTTTTTCCTCTTGAGCCAATAGACTATCCCTCTTTTGAAGCTTTATTGCAACCTACAATCTCCTGTCCTCGAAACTCATCATCACCGGACGGGTTGGGATGCACTTCGCTCCCTAGAGGAGGACAAGTGTTTCCACCTGTGTGCGTCTCATACCGGCAAATCCAACCTCCTCACGACTTTAACTGAGTTGAGCCAAGTGAAAGGTGCAGGTGTCCAAGTTAGGTCATTATCAACAAGAGTCGTACGTGTGCTCTGAAATACTCTACTTAGGAAGTCAAGAATCCATTGAACCAAGTCTCATGATCCTCAAAGAATTAAGTCAACTAGATCTGAAGTACCTCAATTCCATCTCCTATAAGGTTCCTGTTAATTAGGTAGATTTAGGGTCCAATCAAGATCCAATCTTCGGATTTTACTTAGACTCGTTCAATTATAAAACTTAATCTGAAAAATGTGAATGCCATGCAAATGCTATGCAGAAAAGATTTTGCATTTTTTTATGGATTTTGAAAAGATGATGCATGTCACAACCCCGATTCTCGGGCCATCGGATCCCCCCATATCCAGATCGGGTTACTCAGCAATAATTTATTCAGCACTCACAACTAACATTCAGAAACAGACTGCAAAAAAATTATCAGAAGAAAGTATTTCAACACTTTTCCATTCACAAAATAAAGTTCAGATGATACACTGTCCCACTATAACCATTTACATGTACATCAGCTTGAAAGGAAAATATACAAAAGATTACTAACTACCTTAAAAAGTAAAGCTACTGTGGCTGGTTGGATGTCTAGTATGTAAGCTTGATGAATTTTTAAAGTCCTTGTGATGGCTCACCGATACCTGTTGGGTTTTCCATAAATCATAGGATAAAAATTAGTAAATTAGTGAATGCTAAGTAACAAAGAAGAGAAAAGCAAACAAATTGTGTAATTTTTCAAAATTTGATATCACAAAAATTTTATTCCTTCTCATTAATTTAAGTCCTATTCCTTCCTATTCCACATCAGGGATTAGTCCAGGGGAACCCCACCATTCTTGGACTCCGAAGCTGTGGACCCTTCAGGATTGGAGATTGTGTTGATCTTGGTAAGCTTATGTCGCCGCACGTCTCCTCAACCAATCCTCCAATACTACCCTGACAATTTCCTTTTCCTTTTATTAAACAGGGTCTCAACCCTCATCTTGGAAAACTCAAATGAGCACACCGTCCTCGAGGACTTGCTTGCTTAAAACCTTAGGCTAACATTTAATCATATAACCTAGTGGCTTTAAATACATATTATCATGACCCAGCCGCTATTGAACCACCCGTGCCTCCACTTGGCACGACCACATCTTCCGTCGTTCAACCCGACGATATTGGCTCACGGTACCACGCGCTGCAAAACATTCATTTTGTGCACACTTAACATAACAGGGCAACCGTGTACCACCTAGGTAGGCAAACGCCAATACGGATTCCTTCCGACAAACCTACAGGTTGCATGCCCGACCTGTAGTTCTACTCCCAGTCATCCTTAACGTGACACACGATCCTTTTCAGGATCTAACTCAAACCACATAAATTCCCATGATGTAATTCTTTCGTTAAGTCTTCGATTTGGTATTCTATATATATATATATATATATATTCATAACCATATATATACTCGTATTTATGCCTATTTTAACTCAACCCTAACTCTCAAAGCCAACGCATCAATTTGATGCGTAAACCTTATTTTAGTGGGAATCACTAAGCAATTCTTCAGAATTTTTCAAAAATAACCAAAATTAGGGTTCTACATAGCAAAGAACACAAAATCAAGAATTTCAATAATTTTGTATGAAAACCCAATAGCAAAAGGAAGGATTTCGTTACCTAATTGAGATCTCTCTCGTGTATGCAAGGCGTTATCGTGTTTCGTTTTTTTAGAAAGGCTATTTTAAGGCTCCTGAAAAGATCGAATTTCATTTTCATATCAAAAACACCAAGAACGTGTCAAGAACGCGAAGAACGAACGAAGAATGCGAAGAACAGGAAGAATGCTAAGAGCATATTTTCTCTTAAAATTTCGGCAGAGTTTCCCCTTATATCGGGACATATTTCTTAGATTAATTCGACAGAGTTCCCCCTTATATCGGGACATATTTCTCGGAAAAATTCGACAGAGTTTCCTTTTATATAGGGACATATTTCAAAATAAAAATGAAAAGAGTTTCCTCTATAAAATCAATCGAGAGGAAAATAACAACGAAACTGAAAGACTATACTCAAACAACAAGAGATGAAGAATCGGTAGACACCACGCATCTTAGGTGAGTGAACGTGTGACGAATCACAGGGTCACTGACGTGCATAGCCGCCCGCACCTAAGTAGGGTATTACACAGATTTCTCCATCAAAATAATTATAAAAGTATAATAGAAAGAATAGAAATATAAACGATGGAGAATCGGTAGACACCATGCGTCTTAGATGAGTGAGCGTGTGACGAATCACAGGGTCACTGACGTGCATAGCCGCCCGCACCTAAGTAGGGTGTTACACATATTTCTCCTCGAACCACAATAGGAAAACAAATCGGAAAGAAAGATGAATCAAGAACAAAACTTGGAAGAACAAGAGGATGAATTGAAAGCCTATCTTACGAAGCAACCTAAGAGAGGATCGTACCTTTCTCCTCCTCGTTCTCCCGGCAGCGTCGCTAGCGCTCCTCCCTCGTCTCCCACTCCTCCTCCCGACCTATCGACCCTAGCCCTTAGGGTGGTGATGGTAGTGGAAGTCGTAGAGAATGAATGGGTGGGGGTCTATTTATAGGCCCCAGAAAACCACTAACCATGGTTAGAAAACCATGGTTTAGGCCTTAACCATGGTTTAGCAGCCCATGGTTTTGGCCCATGGTTTTGGCCAAAACCTATCCCAAACTTGGGGGTTAAGTTAGAACATTCCAGAGGATTCTAGATTCGCTAATGACGCTTAATTAACACAAATCGTGATTAACTTTCACTAATAGCGATTTAACTTTCGTGGCTTACGCTTATCTTTTGCTAACTATTGATTAGTGTTTACTAATGATCATTAGCGTTTTCAATCCGTCATTAGTTTCTTTAATCATGTTTAATTAGTCTTAATGACAGTCATTATGGGTTAATGACATCTTAGCCTTCCTTCTCTTTATTCCGAAAATCATAACAATTCGAAACGAAGTCCAATTCAAACAAAATATTTTTTGTTGGTTTTCTCTTGACGAGCCGGATCTTATTATATAGGATCCGAGATATGCCAAGTTCAATGCTTTACAATTATAACAACCTTAAAGAAAGTCTCATCCTCGAGACTAGAAATGCAGGGATAACAACCTTAAAGAGGACTGAAACCATAACAACCTTAAAGAGAATGAACGTCTTTTATTTTCATATGAACATGTACATGATACATAGTGTTATCATTCAAACAAGTACGGGTATTTCTCTCTCATTTCTGCCTCAGGATTCCATGTGGCTTCTTCAAACTCTTGGTTCCGCCACAATACTTTAACTAAAGGCACCTCTTTGTTTCTCAACTTCTTGATATCCCTTTGAAGTATTTGCACAGGTGTCTCTTGGTATGTCAATTTTGGCTCAACATGTAAATCATCATAACTTATCTTATGCTCTGGATCCATAATGTACTTTCTCAGGTTTGATACATGAAATACATCATGTATTGCCGAAAGATGTGGAGGAAGCGCAAGTCTATAGGCAACTTTTCCAATCCGTTGAATAATTTCAATAGGACCCATGAACCTGGGTGCTAACTTCCCACGCAAGCCAAACCTCTGAACACCCTTCATAGGTGATACTTTGAGAAATACAAAGTCACCTACCTCAAATTCAAGGTCTCTTCGCCTGGTATCACTATAACGTTTCTGGCGACTCTGGGCAGTTAATAGTCTTTTTCTAGCAAGCTCTACAGCTTCCCGTGTCTCCTGAAGTGTATCTGAATCATAAAGGTTCTTTATTCCGACCTCTTGCCAACACAAAGGAGTAGTACACCTTCGTCCATATAGTGCTTCAAATGGTGCCATGCCAATGCTTGTATGGTAACTATTATTGTAAGTGAATTCTGCAAGAGGCAAATGTTTAACCCATGATCCCTTCCCTTCTAAGGCACATGCTCGTAGCATATCCTCTAGTGTCTGAATCGTACGTTCTGACTGACCATCTGTTTGTGGATGATATGTTGTACTCAAGCATAGTTGTGTACCTAAGGCTTTCATGAAGTTCTCCCAATAGTGTGAGGTGAATCGTGAATCTCGATCAGAAAGTACTTCCTTCGGGATACCATGGAGGCGAATCACATGTGTAATATATAACTCAGCAAGCTGGTCTAGAGTGAAAGATAAGTTTATCGGAATGAAGTATGCTACCTTTGTCAGACGATCTATTATTACCCAGATACTATCTTTACTACCAATCGTCTGAGGTAAGCAAGTAACGAAATCCATGGAAATGCTTTCCCATTTCCATTCAGGTATAGGGAGGGGTTGAAATAATCCCGGTGTCTTTTGGTGTGAAGCCTTTACCTGCTGGCAAGTGAAACATGAATTCACAAACTCAGCAACATCTTTTTTCATTTCTGTCCACCAGAAGTATGAATGGAGATCCTTATACATCTTCGTAATTCCTGGATGAATAGATAATCTAGACCAATGAGCTTCACGTAAAATGTCTTTCCTCAGTTCAGGTATGTCTGGTACACAAGCTCTGTGATGGTTATATAGTAACCCATCTTGTATCTGGAATCCCTCTATCTCATTCTTCTCAAGTTGTTGTTTCAAGTCTTTAAGGACTGGATCATCCTCCTGTCCTTTCTTAATTTTATCCCAGATCTCTAGTTTGTATCGATGAGGAATAGTTATAGTATCAACACTATTATAAAATGGTTTCCATTCACTTAACGTTGATAGTAAACCCCAGAAGTGGATAGCACTCACTAACCCAGGTGAATAAGTTCTTCTGCTAAGGGCATCTGCTACGACATTCCCCTTACCAGGGTGGTAGGAGATAGTGCAATCATAATCTTTCAACAACTCTAACCACCGTCTCTGTCTCATATTGAGCTCCTTTTGATCAAATAGATATTTCAAGCTTTTATGATCGGTGAAGATTTCCAAAGTAATACCATACAGGTAGTGTCTCCATATCTTTAAAGCGAAAACTACGGCAGCTAATTCAAGGTCATGTGTTGGGTAGTTCTTCTCATGTGTCCTGAGCTGTCGTGATGCATACGCAACTACCTTACCATGTAGCATAAGAACCGCCCCAAGTCCTTCTTTAGATGCGTCAGTGTACACTGTAAACCCTTCACTCCCGGAGGGTAGAGTAAGGATTGGTGCAGATGTTAGGCATTCTTTCAGTGTCTGAAAACTAGCTTCACATGTATCAGACCATAAGAATGGGACCTCCTTCTGAGTTAGTCTAGCCATTGGCAATGCTATTCGTGAAAAGTCCTTCAGGAATCTTCTACAATATCCAGCTAATCCCAGAAAAGATTGTATTTCTGTGACAGTCTTCGGTCGTTCCAAACTCATCACTGCACTAACCTTTGTAGGATCAACTGATATACCTTCCCCAGAAATAACATGGCCTAAGAAAGATACTTCAGATAGCCAGAAGTCACATTTGCTATATTTAGCATACAGTTTGTTCTTCCTTAGAGTTTCAACTGCCCGCCTGAGGTGGTGTTCATGCAGATACTTATCCTTGGAGTAAATAAGCACATCATCAATAAAGACTACTACAAAGTGATCTAAGAACTCCTTGAATACTCTATTCATGAGATCCATGAAGGCTGTTGGGGCATTTGTTAGTCCAAAAGGCATGACTAAGAATTCATAATGCACGTATCTAGTTCGAAAAGCTGTCTTGGGAATATATGTATCTTTAATTTTCAACTGATGGTATCCAGATCTTAAATCAATCTTGGAATACACAGTTGAACCCTATAACTGATCAAAGAGATCATCTATTCTCGACAGTGGATACTTATTCTTTATTGTCCTCTTATTTAGTTGTCTATAGTCAATGCACAACCGCGTCGACCCATCCTTTTTTCTGACAAATACGACAGGTGCACCCCATGGTGAAGTACTAGGACGAATGAATCCTTTATCTAATAGTTCTTGCAATTGTACCTTTAACTCTCGTAACTCAGCTGGTGCCATCCTATACGGAGGGATAGAGATAGGCTGAGTATCAGGTATGAGAGATATTTCAAATTCAATCTCTCTCTCAGGTGGTAATCCAGATAGTTCCTCTGGAAATACATCAGGAAACTCGCACACTATAGGCACATCTTCTATCATTCTTTCTGACCCTGATGTTGTGGATACATAAGCTAAATAACCTTGGCACCCTTGCTCTAACAACTGTTGTGCCTTCAATGTAGAGATATATTTGATATTATCATTGGATGTCTTTCCAATTGACTAGAACTCTATCGAGTTTAGAAGGTGAAATGTTACTGTCTTCTGAAAATAGTCAAGACATGCATGATGCCTTTCTAGCCAATCCATCCCTAGGATAAGATCAAAGTCTTCCATTTCTATCAGTAGTAGTGAGATAGGTAACTGATGTCCCGCTATCACTACTATGCAATTATCCACGATTTCTCGGATTATAAATATTTGTCCTCCTGGTCCCTGATAAGGCTAAAAATCAGATTCGCAGCTTTTTGAAAGTAACGTGGTCGATGTAGAAAAAAGCCGCAAAAAATCACAATCTTCAGTCTATCAAACAAATTCGGTTTTCCGAAAGAGAAAACCTACACTAAATATTTATCCAGGTGAGTGTGCCTGGGTCGAACTCAAGGAGGCAGAATAGAACGCTTTTGATTTTTCAAAAGATTGTTGTTGGCGATTTTATTTTATCTCTTCTTAAAATGATCAGAGTAAGAAAGCACTTTTTATTTTATTTATTTTTTTGATATTATTCTTTTCAACTTTTTATTTAATTTTCAAAAAGGACTATTTTTCACAAAATATTTATTTATTATATAATAGGTGGATATTATATAGATGGTAAAATCTAGTAGAGTGAACACAGGTCGAGCAGTGAGCTCGAACAACACAAGAAAACAAAACAAAATGAGGCGAAATTCAAAGAATCAAATCACGACGAAAACACGACAAAAATTCTCAAAAACTTAATACTAGGTAGCTGGGGTAGTTGCGTAACTACCCTAAAAAAATCGTCAAGAAAGAAGGTCAAACGAGGTCAAAATAGCCCCTACAGCCGAGGGGCATAAGCGTAAAGAAAACTATTTAAAATTTTGCAAAAAGGTCCTCAAAGACTGTTTTGTAAGAAAAATAACAAATTATTAAATTAAAGTCCCTGGGGAGGGACCTAAATGTAATTCTGGAAACTTTGGGGAGCGGGATGAAATTCTAGAGAATCTTCTGGGTTTAAGTTGCAAAAAGTCCACCGATTTGCTTTAGACGACCCAGATTATATATTGCTCGCGCTGATCTGACGGTTATGCACCTGATACGTGTCGCACACCTGTGCGCCGGCTGTTCTTGAATCAGTTCTTGAGTAGTTGCGTGCCTGACGAAGAGGGCGTATTCTCCGATTATTCCCAGTCGATCTCCGTCGTCTTGGGCTCTCCGGCACGGCCAGAGGGGTGGCTCCTCCACCCCTCGAGCTCGCCTGCGGTAGGGTTCTGGCGGCAGCGCCTCGGAGCGGTGGTGGAGTCGCGATGAAGGTGGTGCTTCGGTGCAATGGCTTCTGACTGTCTGCTGGGACCTTTGTTTTTGAATCTAATTTCTATTAAGATCGAAGCCTTCCAGATGTGAAGAAATGGCTCTCGAAGAAGTTGAACCTGCAATTAACAATGTCGTATGCTCGATTCACGATGAATCGGCTCAAGGATTAAAAGACGCAAGCTCAAAAATGATGAAAAACTTAGTTTCCAGATTTATTATACGAGATGCGTGAAAAGGAGATTAAAATGGAATGCTAATCGATTGGAATCGAGACGATTTGGAAGGGAGTTAGAAAAGGCGTGTAACCTAGATGATTAAGCTAACTAAATCGGGGATTAGAGTTGCTAATCAACGCACGAAGATCGAGGCGAAAAAGCTAAGAAAATGGAGGAAGAGACCTGGGGATTCAAGGTATATTACCTGGAAAAGGATCGCTCGACGGTCGACCTAGGCCGGAGCTCTACGCGCGCTGGGCGGCGATGCAAGGCTTCGCACAGCCTTGGAACCTCCTCCGACGTCTCCTCCTCCTCACGGGCTCCTCCAAGGTGCTGTCACCACCGCAGGTCGGCCGGAACGAAGCTCGGAAGTTGGGGGGTCGGGCTTCTGGATCTGGGGGTCTCAGATAGCTGGAGAGTTGGTTTGTTGATGGCGACCTTTGGAGGTATTTATAGGAGGGATTTCGTGGACTTCAAGTTTAGATCTAGGGCTGGCGTTGAAGAGGGTAGTTAGGAGAAGGGGATCGAGGGTTTAGATCATCTGGAGAGGTTAAAGGTTACGCGGGAAAAATCATGGAAGTCGGTCGGTCAGAACAGAAGTCGGGCCAAATGATTCTTGGAGAAGAAGACCCAGGTGCTGACAAGTGTCAGAACCTAGTTGGTCCAGAGGCTGAATTTCTTTATAAAATAGATAATAAATAATAAATAACTTTATTTTAAATAGCTATAAATACAAGAAATGTAGATAAATTAATTTTCTAATTTATGGAATAAATACTTTTTATAAATAATAAATATTATTTAAAATATAAATATTATATTAATAAATATGTATTGATAAATTGGTTTTAGATTTTTAATTTAGTAAATAAATAAATAATAATTAATTTTAGATTTTCTAATTATTAGAATATTAAATAAGGTTTATGTGAATTTTTATAGATTTTGATAAGTTAATTTACATATTTTAATAAATAGAGGTATAAGTTCTCTAGTTCATTTATACCTATATTTTAAGGTTTTTGATTTTATTAAAATAATAAATAAGGTCCAAAAATTATGAAATAATTTATGGTTAAACTACAAGATCATGAAATAATTTAAAAATTATAAAATTAAGAAAAATATAAATAATATGTGTTACATAAAATAAATAGCCCAGAAACCCCGTTGTCTTTTGGTCCCAAAACCGACTTTTTGCAAACGGATTCCAAATTCGATGAAACCACCTTTATTAATTAGAGAATATTATTTTATGAACTTTAAAGGTGAGTAGAGTGAAATTGGAGTTCGTATGAGGAAGTTATGATGTTCGGAAGTTGAGATTTTGACAATTTACAGGCTGAGTTTCTTGGCATATATACAGGGTAATATTTTTACTTATTTTTATATTTTTATATACATTTTTAGAAATAATTAGGAGAAGAGTTTAGTGAAAATTATGTTCATATGAAATAACTAAAAATCTTTAAAGTTTTGTATTTATTGTATAAATAGTAGAAGGTGTATATGTGTGTGTTAATTTATATTTTAGGTTTTCTTTCCTTATCTCCCCCTACTTATTGGTTTGTCGACCAATCCATGCTGTCTTGGTCTCGGGGGTTGGGCTATAAATATATCTTACAGCTATATTTATATTTTAAGTCATATTATATATATTTATATATATTCAATCTGCCTTTTCTTTCTTTTCTTGTTCTTTATTTATTTACATGATTTTAGTGGTTAAAAGTGAATATTTATACATGAATGATGATTTGTTAAAAGATGAGAATTAATGGATATTTACATGCATTTAAGGGTTTTAAGACAAAATGCGACATAAAAGTTAATGAATCATGGATTCATCAACCCCCTATACTTAAACTTTGCTAGTCCCTTAGCAAACACTTATTTTGAAAAAGTAAGTGAAAAAGAAAGAAAGTTAGAATGAATTTGTTTTCCTAAACCAATTCATGAGAACAGACAAAGGACAGAGCTCGATCTGGCCTGAAACAAGCATTTTGTCGGAACCTTAACTAGGGTTAGGATTTTGTCCTCAACAGTCCTTAAGTTCCATAAATCCTTACTCAAGATCACTTCATCGGCTAGTTCAGACTCACTTATTCATATCGCAAACTCTATCATCCTTGAAGTCAACTTGTACAGTGTGTGAATTGATTTAGATCTTCCTGCTTAGAGAACCGAAGAAACCGTCCATCTCGGCTATACACTTCTATGGCTTCCTCATCCCGCTACTCTTTCCTCGGGGAGGGAGGTATTCCCTTCTGAGTTCAGTTCTGCTATGTCCACAATCGAATATAGGGAGAAGTTAGAAGAATGAGAAAAGAAGTGGAGTACGACCAGTGTAGACGCATCTCCTTGTGAAGCCCAACCGGTGTAGCTGAGTCTCCACTAAGATGTGCAGGCATTTTTGGTGGAAGCTTGGACCATTGTGGTCTTATTTGGAGGCTTCTGCTTTGCTTTGACTTTGTAATTTGTTTGAACTCCATTCATCTTTTGTACCTCGATGGATATAGCATCTTTTTAGTCCATCCCTTTTTTGAGGTCTTAGAAAAAATGTGTCAGCAGATCCTTCCCTCATCCGAAGCAACTATCGCAACCCCAATCTCTCTCGTCTTTAGACGTCAATGCCGCAAAGATAAGGATAGAAACGCACTACCAAGGTGTACTGCCCTTCGGAACTCCATGACATTCGAGCTAAGTGCAGAGTGCATGTGTTCAAGATTGGTTCACTGGTGTAGAGTTGTATGGATTACTCCAAATGGTCTACTTAAGCACAGATGACTTGATTTTCTGAATATGGTCTTACGGAACCCAAAGATTTTAAGTCACAAGACCTGAAGAGTCTAAATTCTAGTTCCTAACTAGGCTCCTTACAATGGAGGTTAAAAGCCGTGATCAAGCTCCATCCTTTAGACTAGACTCAATCTTTACTTCTAGAAATCAAACTTATTCTGAAAAATGTGAATGCAAATGCAACCATATTTTTGTGAAGTATATTTTCTGATTTTTACTTGTTTTTATGGATTTTACGGCTTTTACGGTTTTTATGTCTTTTAGGGTTTTGTATTTTTATGGAATATCTGATTTTTATAAACAAGTTTTTTTATTTACGGTTTTTACAAGATATATATTTTATTTGGGTTAAGTTTCTAATGAATTTTACAGTTTTTATCTACAGAAAGATTTTACATGGATTGAGTAGCTTTTACACATGTTTTAATAAGTGTTTTAAGTAAATATTTTACGAATTTTAGATACATATTTTAGTTACAGCTTTTAAATACAAATTTTAAACATATTTTACTTATTTACAAAGTTTTTTATAAATAGAAGAATATATAAATGGATTTTAAATTAACCCGCACCCACTTTTTATGGATTTTATAGATATAGAAAATACATAAAAGTACGAGTTATGGCTGAAAGTATATATACCATATATACGCACCCCCTATACTTAGCTTGTGCTATGTCCTCATAGCGTCAAAAGAGAAAAAGGAGGACATAACTCGTGCTAAGTAAAAGTGGGTGAAAAAGGATATCGAGTACAAGTTAGTCAACCCCCCCCCCCATACTTACGATCATGTCATCGTAAGTATCACGGGAGAGCAAAAACAGGATGACTGAATGAAAAGAATAAATAACGAGAGTTCAAAAGGAAAAGAATACAAAATCATCGAAATCACTCGGTCCCCCCTATGCTTAGGATAAGGCATCCTAAGTATAGAAAAGAGTGTAGCCAAAAATTGAAGACCAGTGATTTGTGAAAAAGAAAGGCTATACAAAAGAATCAGTACAAAAACTAAAACATAAATCAACGAACAATCGGTCCCCCCTATACTTAGGATCTGGTATCCTAAGCATAGAAGACGAGCAAAAATGGGGACGATTGTGGTCTACGAAGAATATACAAGTGCTGTAGATCTCTAGAAATGAATGGCTCAAAAGAATTTGTACAGGAAAAAGTGAAAGAATGATCATGATTCCTGTACAAAATAGATCACTTCAGTGTGGGCCAGATGATCAGTAGTTTCGATGAAGTGCTTCAACATCTGCCTGTTAACCACGAACGGCTCTGCACCAGGTGACACATCTGATATTGCTATACTGCCATTGTCGTGCACCGTTCTGACTATGTACGGTCCTTCCCACTTGCTTTTCAATTTGCCTGGAAAAATTCGCAACCTTGCATTGAACAACCAGACTTTCTACCATGGGACAAAGCTTTTGTGCCGAATATGTCTGTCATGCCATTTCTTCACTTTGTCCTTATAGATGAGTGTGTTCTCATATGCTTGATTTCGAATCTCTACCAGCTCATTCAGATCTATCTTTCTCTTGGCTCCTGCTTTCTGTGTATCCAGTAATATCTCTCGAATTGCCCATTCGGATTTATGAATGATCTCTACGGGCAAGTGGCACGACTTTCCATAAACCAATCTGAATGGTGAAGTACCTAAGGGAGTCTTATATGCAGTACGATATGCCCAAAGAACCTGATCTAGAAGTGGTGACCAGTTCTTCCTATCCGACCGTACTAGTTTCTGAAGAATTGATTTCACCTCCCTATTTGAGACTTCAACCATGCCATTCGTCTGTGGGTGGTAAGGAGAAGCTACTATGTGATCGATACTTTATTGTTTCACTAGCTTTTTCACCTCCTTATTAATGAAATGGCTACCCCCATCAGAGATGAGAATACGTGGGATCCCGAACTGCAAAATGATATGTTCCCTTAGGAACTTACAAACGGTCATACTGTCTGCAGTTCGTGTGGGTATAGCCTCCACCCATCTACTAACATAGTCTACAGCGAGAAGAATGTACTCAAAGCCGTTGCTGGAAGGGAACGGTCCCATAAAATCTATGCCCCATGCGTCAAAGATCTCGCAGATAATGACGGGTCGCATTGGCATTGCATCTCTGGCACTGACTGTCCCTATAGCTCTCTGACAATCTGGACAACTCTTCACGAATGTGCATGCATCTCTAGTAAGAGTCGGCCACCAAAATCCACTATGTAGTACCTTCTGCGCTGTCCTCTTCCCTGAATGATGTCCTCCTGACTCTAAAGAATGATACAAAGTGAGGACACTATTATATTCCTCCTGAGGAATACATCGCCTATAAACGCAATCCGGTCCTTCACGAAAAAGATTCGGATCCTCCCAATGGTAGTATCGTGCCTCAGAAACTAGTTTCGCAACTCTATTCTTTGGCCAACCCTGAGGAATTTTTTGTGTGACCAGAAAGTTCACTATATCTGCATACTACGGAAGTTCGGTAACCGTAAAGATGCTCTCGTCAGGAAATCTCTCTGCGATTTCTGGCGTGTACTCATCTGAAGGCTGATCTGTCTGTAATCGGGAGAGGTGATCAGCTACCACATTCTTTACTCCAGGTTTATCTTTGATATCCATGTCGAATTCCTAAAGTAATAAAATCCATCTAAGAAGGCGTGCCCTGGCATCCTTCGTTTCCATTAAAAATTTGATAGCTGAATGATCTGTGTATACTATGATCTTAGAGCCAAGCAGATATGATCGAAACTTGTCTAATGCAAACACTACTGCCAACATCTCCTTTTCTGTCACTGTGTAATTTCTTTGAGCATCATCTAAAGTTCTGATAGCATAGTGAATGGCAACGGGAAGTCCATTCCTCCTCTGTCCTAATACAGCCCCGACCGCAAAATCTGAAGCATCCGTCATGATCTCGAAGGGTAGAGACCAATCAGGCGGCTGTAGGACAGCAGCACTGATTATCTTCTCTTTCAAAGTGAGGAAGGCATTAAGACATCTATCATTTAACACGAACTCGATGTCTTTGCCTAGTAACTCAGTTAACGGTCGGGCAATCTTGGAGAAGTCTTGGATAAACCGTCGGTAAAAACCGACATGCCCCAGAAATGACCGTAACTGCTTGATGTTGGATGGCGGCTCGAGTTTCTTGATGACAACCACCTTGGCAGGGTCAACCTCCATGCCTCGCTGGGAGATGACGTGCCCCAACACGATCCCGTGAGTAACCATAAAATGGCTCTTTTCCCAGGACAGAACGAGATCTACCTCACAACACTTTTTCAGAACCTGGTCTAGGTGCACTGAACAATCGTCAAAGGACTCACCATAGATCGAGAAATCATCCATAAAAACCTCTATAAAATCACCGACCATGTCCGCAAAAATAGCAAGCATGCACCTCTGGAAAGTCGCAGGAGCGTTGCACAATCCAAAGGGCATCCGTCTAAAGGCATATGTGCCGAACGGACATGTGAAAGTGGTTTTCTCCTGGTCTTCAGGAGCAATTGATAACTGGTTGTATCCAGAGTAACCGTCAAGGAAACAGAAGTACCCCTTCCCTGCCAACCGTTCTATGACTTGGTCTATGAAATGCAAAGGGAAGTGATCCTTCTTCGTCGCGGTGTTCAGCTTTCTGTAGTCAACACATACTCGCCACGACGTGGTTATTCTCTTTGGAATCTCCTCTCCACTCTTGTTTTTCACCATCTAAATTCCCGACTTCTTCGGGACAACATGTAATGGGCTAACCCATTCGGAGTTGGAGATGGGATAAATGAACCCTGTGTCACACCATTTTGTGATCTCTTTCTTGACAACTTCTCGTAATACCAGATTCAGTCTACGCTGAAACTCTCTGGAGGGTTTGCTATCATGATCGAGATAGATATGATGTGAACACAAAGCAGGATTAATCCCACGGAGATCAGATACAGTCCACCCAATAGCCTTGCAGTTTCTTTATAGAATCTCCATCAAACGGGATTCTTGATCATCGGTCAAAGTTGAGCTGATAATGACCGGAAACCGTTGATGTGGACCTGCAAGGAAAGCATATTTCATGTTTGGTGGAAATGTTTTAAGCTCTAGTAAGGTAGTATCTATATCTGCCGAAACATCCTCTGTATGTGTACGGGGATCTGTATCGGTTGTGGATTTGTCGTCATTCTGATTATCCACCATCTCTATGTGCTCTAGAGTCGGACTACAGAAGATGTTCAAGACATCATCCGACTCCTTAGAATGATCGAAAGAGAATAAGTCAGCTAAATAAAACTCTGAATCATCTGAGACGGAGGAATTGTGTAGAGTTTCTGATTCTGAAAGATCTACATTAATTTCGTCAGAAGTCTGATCCCTTTGCTTTTCATCATCCAGACTAAAGTATAACGTTTCGTCAGAAGAATTACCCCATGAGGTCTCGGACCCGTGTTCTGTCAAACATTCTTGGGTCTCTACCTGATATCTTTCGAGGTCGTCAAGACGGACCTCATCCATGTAATCATAGGAGGCTAAAGAACTCAAAAACTCTGAAGATGCATCACTGAAAGTGTTCGATTCTCTCGCCATCTCTATATGTACCTTTTCGCCCTCGGCGCGAAATGATACCTTCCCTGTATCGTAATCGAAGAGAGCCTTTGCGGTCTCTAGAAAAGGCCTCCCGAGAATGATCGGGGTAAGATGTAACTGTGCAGGGCAATTCATGTCCAGGACCGCAAAGTCCACTAGGAATTGCAGACCCTGTACGGTTACGATAATGTTCCTAAGTATACCCTTAGGTCTCTTTACGGATCTATCAGCAAACTGAAAGATCGCGCGGGATTTGTAAAGAGAACCTAACTCGATCTTATCGAGTAAGGAAGCGGGTATCAGATTGATCGAGGAACCGTTATCTAATAGGGTGCGGTCGAACTCGGCTTTTGCGATCTCGCATCTGACATAATGTGCACCTGAGTCTTTCTTCTTCTTCGGTAACTTGTTCTGTATCGCACAGGATGTAACCTTAGTCAAGACATGTTTCTCTGTTCGGGATCTCTTTTTCTTACGCGTGGTGCATCTGTTTTTCAATTGATTCTTAAGCGTAGGAAATTGATCTAAGGTATCATGAAGCGGGATCTTCAGAAAGATATGATCTTTGAGTAATTTTTCGATCTCTGGAGATGCAACATTATTTTTGGTCTTTTTCTTTCCTTTTCCAAACAAAGCATCGGGAAAAGGAACAATCTCAGGAGTTAGAAAATCAGAACTTTTATTCATCTGAGAATCAGCTTGTACATCGAAAGTTTCAGAATTATTTACAAAACTCTCTAAAACAGGGAAGAAAGATTTTTGTCGGGGCTCTCTGCCTGATCTGGCGTGATGTCATCGTCTGAGTCGCCAGTGTCCATATCTGATGTGTTGGCATTGCTCCTGTCTCTTGATTCTGCATAATGGTCCTCATCATCTTGCGGTTTCTCCTCCTCGACTTCAGAATCATGGTTATGCTCGTTCTCCTCAAGTGTCCTCTCCTCTTCTTCAGCAGGTGTTTGTGGTGATCTACCGCTCCTGAGACAAATGAAGTTAGATAAAAATTCAGGAAAAGAGATCGTACCTGTAGTGTCATCTACCTGATATGGATGCCTCCTCTTGTTGTTCGGGTTCATCTGAGGCTGGGCTGGGAGAGTGGTCTTTGGCACGGTTAACTCGTACAGACGACGGTTAACCTGCTCCATTTCAGTCTTGTGTGCGATCTGGAGCGTAGTCAGCATGCCCATGATCTGGTTGAGCGCCTGGGCCTATGAAGACATCTCTGGTTTGGTGTGGTGACCCTGGCTTGCTCCTCTCTCCTGCCTTGGCGTGTAATGCTGAGAGGTGGAAGGCTCGGAGTATCGCTGAGGTGTGGAGGATGACTACTACGGCTGCTGATAAGAATAATGCGGTGAAAAATGAACAAGGTGCTGATATGAATGTTGCGTTCTCTGATGGTAGATATTCGGATGAGACTGCTGCGGCGTGAAGCTCTGGCAATGCTGAAATTGCGGACGTCCATGCTGTGGATGACCGTACGGCTGTTGCGGATGCTGATTCGGTATACTCGGTTGCTGCATCGGAGTATACCAAATCCCGTTGATCTCGAGAGTGGATTGCGGCTCCATCTCCATTTCTGCGGTGCTGGTGATCTAGCCGGGATTGGCATGAGACTGATCCTCGTGCCAATCGATCTGCGGAATCTCGGGCTCGCTCTGAACATAGTGGATCTGACGGGTGGGTGGAGCGGATGCGATCCTCCGTGCTAGTTGCGCGTTCGAAGAAGTCTGGCTCTGCTGGTACTGAAACTGAAGATTAGCGACCTTCTTCGAGAGATCACTCAGCTCCTGAGGTAGTGATGATAGTTTCTCCAACTCTCGCAGCAGTCGTAGGTCTTAGAGGTGCTTGTGAATCACGTCTACCAACGTCAATTTTTCGTAATAAAGCCCATGATGGTGTTGGATTCAGAATCCGAGATGTTCGCCACCTTGTGATGATCGCGGTAATGTGGTGGCTGTAGGGCTTTCTGAAATGCCCGAGTAGAGTCTACAACTCTCGAGTTCTCGGCCATCCCTTCGAAGATGGCCTAGACTGACTCGGCATCCTTGTTCAAGTAGCTGTCGCCACATGCGACACTCACGAGCCCCTGAATTTCTGGCTAGAGTCTTCCGAAGTAGTTTTGCATGAGCACCTTCATCGGGATCTCATGATGCGGGCATCTCTCCGTCAGGTCCTTGAATCGATCACATGCCTTATGGAATGATTCATGCGGCAGTTGCGTAAAGTTGGAGATCTGGCTCCTCATCATGTTCGTCTTTTCCAGAGGAAAATATTTGCGCAGGAAGGTGGACTTCAGGTCGTCCCATGTAGAGATTTCTCTCCCCAGATGACTCAGCCAATAAAGGGCCTTATCGGCTAAGGCAAAGGGAAAGGCCTTGAGGCGTACGGCTTCCTGCGTCACTCTTGGATAACAAGCCGTATCACAAATCATCTCAAACTGTTGCAAAAAAGTGAACGGCTCCTCTGTAGCATTCCCGTAGAACTTGGGAAGCAATGAGATAAAGGATGGCTTTAGTTCGTACGGCCCTTGATTCGGCAGTAACCGAATCCAATGATGGAGCGTCCTTGCGCCCGGGTCGTACTCTTCCCGTAAAGTTGCGGGAACTGCAGGCGGTAACTGGTTCCCAGCCCCTGCTCACAGCGCGGCTAATTGCGCCTGTAATTCCTTCTGAACTCGGAATTGTTCTCGAATCTGTAGATTCATCTGCTGAAGTGTATCGAGAATCCCAGTAGTAACATCAGCGGCTTCTGGTCTTCCGTCATCATGCTCCTCGGCTGCTGCCCTCTCGTCTGCTGCTGGCGCTTTACCGCGAGCCATCGGCTTCGAGTCATCTGGAAAAGAGAAGCTCTCGTAAGCACTCAGTGAAAGTTTGGCTGGAGATGATTTATTGAGACAAGAGTCTGTCTCAATTTTCTGGCCAGGAGGCGAGTGAGTCTGGGTCTGACTCTCCTCGAGATCAGATGGGACCAGTTCGAGAAGAGGGTCATCCCGAACTTGTGAAGACATACGTTCGACGGTGAACGATCGAAGGCTCATGGAGTCTGAGCAGAAAAGCCGTCGGGACATCATCTTCGGTTCCAAGAGAAGGGAGGGTCACGAATAGTAATTCAAGAGAGAGGGATAAATGCAAAAGCCATGGAAACTCACGCTCCCCAGGAAAACACAAAGCAAACCCCGTTTTCACCAACTCAACCCGATGATGACCGTAAGAGTTCGGTCTTTAATCTTTTCGGTTTTAGGGTTGTAATTAGCAAACAAATTTTTGCGGTTTATCATGCACTGTGCGAGCTTATAGGTGCTTGATTTATCTCCCGCGATACTGTCCTGAGTCCTTACAGAGGATCTCTTGTTTGCAGCCAGTATGGAGGCAAGTACGTACCGTTTCCGGCTACCCGTGTTGCTTGGGGACGGTGACTTACGCGATGTCCTCTAAATCCCCCACTCTGCTAAGTAATCTCGGACCGTTGCCGGCTACCCGAGCTTCCTCACTGACAAAGTAGTGATCAGGTATATGGACTAAGTAGTATTTCTAAAAGATATCGGTTTTTAGATTAAGTGTCGACTCTCGCTCGCGCACTTTGAGAAAAGGCGGGTATTACTCTCCCAAATCAATTGAATTTTTACGGTTTTTAGACTGATATTTTTAGCAGTCCCGGTTTTATGGTTTTATAATTTTTTTTAGTATTTTCAAACAAACGTCTAAAAACTTTTTTATTTTCTTAATCCTAAAATCATGCACCTAGGTTGCAAGTCCTAAAACTAGCTACGTAAGCACAATCAGATAGAAAAGAAAAAAAACTCCTAAACAGACATCCATCAAAAAAGCTACGGAAAAACCGATAAGGCAAGAAAACCGCGGTGGGTGCCCTGATCCCCTGAATACACGGTATCCGGCGAATCAGACCCCAAAAAAATGGGGGTTGTTTATTATTTTTTTACAATTTCTCTCCCTTTCTCTCTCTTTTACAAAATTATCCTAACTAAATATGCCCTCTGCAGCCGACTCGTGAAGAAGAAGGCGGCCTCTGCGCTTTCAACTGATTCGGCTTCCTAAGAAATCGGTTGATCCAGTAGGCCCTGCAAACTTGGTTAGTTGTATGAAAAACCGTATAAAAACGATCAAGAAAGAGTCGAAAAAACCGTACGAAAAACCGTACGAAAAACTACGAGAAACAAAAAGAAGAGAGAAAATAAAAATCACTAAGAGATAGAAAAATCAAAAAAATCTAACGCCTCCCCAACAACGCCATATTGATAAGGCTAAAAATCGGTTTCGCAGCTTTTTGAAAGTAACGTGGTCGATGTAGAAAAAAGCCGCGAAAAATCACAATCTTTAGTCTATCAAACAAATTCGGTTTTCCAAAAGAGAAAACCTACACTAATTATTTATCCAGGTGAGTGTGCATGGGTCGAACTCAAGAAGGCAGAATAGAATGCTTTTGATTTTTCAAAAGATTGTTGTTGGCGATTTTATTTTATCTCTTCTTAAAATGATCAGAGTAAGAAAGCACTTTTTATTTTTTTTATTTTTATTTTTGATTTTATTCTTTTCAACTTTTTATTTAATTTTCAAAAAGGACTATTTTTCACAAAATATTTATTTATTATATAATAGGTGGATATTATATAGATGGTAAAATATAGTAGAGTGAACACAGGTCGAGCAGCGAGCTCGAACAACACAAGAAAATAAAACAAAACGAGGTGAAATTCGAAGAATCAAATCACGACGAAAACACGACAAAAATTCTCAAAAACTTAATACTAGGTAGCTGGGGTAGTTGCGTAACTATCCTAAAAAATCGTCAAGAAAGAAGGTCAAACGAGGTCAAAACAACCCCTACAGCCCAGGGGCATAAGTGTAAAGAAAAGTATTTAAAATGTTTGCAAAAAGGTCCTCAGAGACTGTTTTGTAAGAAAAATAACAAATTATTACATTTAGGTCCCTACGGAGGGACCTAAATGTAATTCTGGAAACTTTGGGGAGCGGGATGAAATTCTGGAGAGTCTTCTGGGTTTAAGTTGCAAAAATTCCACCGATTCGCTTTAGACGGCTCAGATTAGATATTGCCTGCACTGATCTGACGGTTGTGCACCTGACACGTGTCGCACACCTGTGCGCCGGCTGTTCTTGAGCAGTTGCGCGTCTGACGAAGAGGGTGTATTCTCCGATTATTCCCGGTCAATCTCCGTCGTCTTGGGCTCTCCAGCACGACCAGAGGGGTGGCTCCTCCACCCCTCGAGCTCGCCTGCGGTAGGGTTCTGGCGGCAGCGCCTCGGAGCGGTGGTGGAGTCACGATGAAGGTGGTGCTTCGGTGCAATGGCTTCTGACTGTCTGTTGGGACCTTCATTTTTAAATCTAATTTCTGTTAAGATCGAAGCCTTCCAGATGTGAAGAAATGGCTCCCGAAGAAGTTGAACCTGCAATTAACAATGTCGTATGCTCGATTCACGATGAATCGGCTCAAGGATTAAAAGACGCAAGCTCAAAAATGATGAAAAACTTACTTTCCAGATTTATTATACGAGATGCGTGAAAAGGCGATTAAAATGGAATGCTAATCGATTGGAATCAAGACGATTTGGAAGGGAGTTACGAAAAGGCGTGTAACCTAGATGATTAAGCTAACTAAATCGGGGATTAGCGTTGCTAATCAACGCACGAAGATCGAGGCGAAAAAGCAAAGAAAAATGGAGGAAGATGCCTGGGGATTCAAGGTATATTACCTGGAAAAGGATCGCTCGACGGTCGACCTAGGTCGGAGCTCTACGCGCGTTGGGCAGCGATGCAAGGCTTCGCACAGCCTTGGAACCTCCTCCGACGTCTCCTCCTCCTCGCGGGCTCCTCCAAGGTGTTATCACCACCGCAGTTCGACCGGAACGAAGCTCGGAAGTTGGGGGGTCGGGCTTCTGGATCTGGGGTTCTCAGATAGCTGGAGAGTTGGTTTGTTGATGGCGACCTTTGGAGGTATTTATAGGAGGGATTTCGTGGGCTTCAAGTTTAGATCTAGGGTTGGCGTTGAAGAGGGTAGTTAGAAGAAGGGGATCGAGGGTTTAGATCGTCTGGAGAGGTTAAAGGTTACGCGGGAAAAATCATGGAAGTCGGCCGGTCAGAACAGAAGTCGGGCCAACTGATTCTTGGAGAAGAAGACCCAGGTGCTGACAAGTGTCAGCACCTGGTTGGTCCAGAGGCTGAATTTCTTTATAAAATAGATAACAAAAAATAAATAACTTTATTTTAAATAGTTATAAATACAAGAAATGTAGATAAATTAATTTTCTAATTTATGGAATAAATACTTTTTATAATTAATAAATATTATTTAAAATATAAATATTATATTAATAAATATGTATTGATAAATATGTTTTAGATTTTTAATTTAGTAAATAAATAAATAGAAACTAATTTTAGATTTTCTTAATTATTAGAATATTAAATGAGGTTTATGTGAATTTTTATAGATTTTAATAAGTTAATTTACATATTTTAATAAATAGAGGTATAAGCTCTCTAGTTCATTTATACCTATATTTTAAGGTTTTTCATTTTATTAAAATAATAAATAAGGTCCAAAAATTATGAAATAATTTATGATTAAACTACAAGATCATGAAATAATTTAAAAATTATAAAATTAAGAAAACTATAAATAATATGTGTTACATAAAACAAATAGCCCAGAAACCCCGTTGCCTTTTGGTCCCAAAACCGACTTTTTGCAAACGGATTCCGAATTCAATGAAACCACCTTTATTAATTAGAGAATATTATTTTATGAACTTTAAAGGTGAGGAGAGTGAAATTGGAGTTCGTATGAGGAAGTTATGATGTTCGGAAGTTGAGATTTTGACAATTTACAGGCTGAGTTTCTTGGCATATATACAGGGTAATATTTTTAACTTATTTTTATGTTCTTATATACATTTTTAGAAATAATTAGGAGAAGAGTTTAGTGAAAATTATGTTCATATGAAATAATTAAAAATATTTAAAGTTTTGTATTTATTGTATAAATAGTAGAAGGTGTATATGTGTGTGTTAATTTATTTTTTAGGTTTTCTTTCCTTATCTCCCCCTACTTATTGGTTTATCGACCAATCCATGCTGTCTTGGTCTCGGGGGTTGGGCTATAAATATATCTTATAGCTATATTTATATTTTAAGTCATATTTTATATATTTATATATATTCAATCTGCCTTTTCTTTCTTTTCTTGTTCTTTATTTATTTACATGATTTTAGTGGTTAAAAGTGAATATTTATACATGAATGATGATTTGTTAAAAGATGAGAATTAATTGATATTTACATGCATTTGTTAAGGGTTTTAAGACAAAATGCGACAGAAAAGTTAATGAATCATGGATTCATCAATCCCTTGATCAGATAAGACTGTTGTACCTTTACTGGTATCTTACCCAAAGTGGGTACTAACCGTCGCGCAATAAATGAATGTGAAGCACCATAATCAAATAAATCATGTACTGAAAAGCCATAAATAGTAATGGCACTGAAGGATATGGAAATTATCCTTAAGCGCATCACGGAAGCGTGATCGTCGTATCGTATACGACGAAGAACGACTAGTCGTACTAGTTGTTCGGTGCAGCGGAATTTAAAATTTTTTATTCGATGAAACCACATGATCCAAGAACCATTCTCAGATCGTTTCATCTATAACCACAACAAGTATAATTCAATACCTCTTGAAGCGTGGTTGATCGAGTCTCTAAGAGAAGAGACCTCCTGTCTCAAGTCCGATCATCGGCGAGACCGCTTGCGAGCGCGGGGATGAACCGCGTTGTCCTCGCAATCCAAGAAGACGATCCCAGCATGGTTGCTCCTGATCTCGTCACACGAGATCGAACGTCTCCTTCGTGGGCGTAGGACACCAAGAAGACGGAGAACCGAAGAACGTCGAAGCAGCGGCACGGTGGCGATGGCGTCGACGGTTGTCTCCTCTAGGGTTTGGTGGACGGGCACCAATTAGAGGGAGAGAGGGCTGACGTGTGTAGAGGAGAGAGAGAGAGAGAGAGAGAGAGACTCCATGTCACATGTGTACAGAGAGAGCATGGTATGCCTCTCTATTTATAGGGTTTTGGGATCCATGGATCCCAATCCATGTGACATATAAAATCAATGGGTGAGATTGATTTATGTCAATCCAATGGCTAAGATTGTTGTTGGTAAAATCAACAAATTTAGATAAAAAATATTTGACAAAATCAAATACAAATTAATCCAAAATTAAACTAAATAAATAAGGAGAGAATATACATGGAGATTACATCTCCATGTACATTCCATATGGGCGGACACCCATTCCTACTTGGAATTGGGTGCCGCCCAAGCTTTCCATGAGGAGAGCAATCTCATGACATGTCATGAGATTGCATATCTCCATGGAAATCTCTTTATTTATTTCCAACAACTTTTGTTGGGTTTTATTCTTCAAAAATAATTCATAATTATATTTGAGAATATTGCAATCTTGCCATGGAAAAATTGTGAATCATATTCACAACCAAAACAACATATAATTTACATTGTCAATTAATTACACAATGTGTATCCAATACACATAATAATTAATCAACACATATAAATTATAATTAGCTCTCTCTAATACATTATAAATCGCATTTATAATATATTACGAATAATTGGATATTTCTATCCACATTATTCTTATCCACATTAATTAAATCATATTTAATTAAATTGGATAATTTCTTCACACGTCAATATGATTAAATCACATTTAATCATCATTTCTTCATTGCTTAGATCTTATGGAATTATTCTCGAACCCTTCAAGAATAATGCAATCTCTCCGCAGATACTTGGAGATAAGGACAGCGATTGTATTGTTCCACGTATAGTGACATGGATATTGAGATCGTATCTCAAATCCAGATCGCGGGCCTCCCATAGATGCTTGATTAAATCAAGACCGTCAATCGAATCTTCTCATTGTATCTGAATCACATTCAGATCATTGTCCAACACTTGGACCAAGATCAGATCACTTCTCTACAGAGAGGAGTCACTAAAATCCAGACCCGTTTCATCACTCCCTAGGAATGGAAGCGTCATGGTTATACAATCGTTTATGATCAAATCACCCTCAGGTATTCCCAATACCTGTACATCCTGCATACTAGAAGACTCAGACTAAACCCGAAGTATCGGATCAACTTTATACTGTCTATTTCATGGTTTTATCAGTAAGTTTCTCATTCGATCATTGAGAGTTGGTATCAATCATACACTTTCCAAAAGCGTATATTATACCTAGGTCTTGATCATATACTAAAAGTATATAGCAAACCTACAAATTCAGTCAAGCTTCCAAAGCGAGACGACCATGCGCATGGAATTTGATTCTTCCCAATATCTCATGAGTTAGCTCATGTCTTCCGGTTCAGTAATTGAACCTGTATGATCCCTTTGAGAGATCGTATTACTCATATGCCCTTATATGCACACCAGCATGTCGGTGTATCGACCTTGATTAGGTCATCAACCTATTGGTCTGCCAAATGTACATACTTAGACATATAGCAACACATCTGTCTCCGGTCAGAGGATGTGTGCCTATATCATGACAGCATACGATATAGGACTTTGGTTATCTCGATCTTGTTAAGTCAACTCTTTGACCTAACTAATCTAACACCTCCGAATCTCTATTCCTATGCGGAGGACCTGCATCAAGAGGTCGGTCGGATATCAGCCTTCAGAGATAGGATTGCCATCTCCTACTCATGCTGGAGATCATCTCTTAATAATCATTTGACGGTGCTTGATGAGTCCTCAATCTAACCCTTTAGATATTCATCCAAGCATCAGCCTCCATGATTCAATAGTTGAATCAACAGCTGTATGATTATTAAGATGGCCATGGTACATAACCCTAATTGTACTAAGGGACCTATTATGCAAATTATTCATTCTTCATTTCAGATCAGGGAATGATATATGCAATAATATTTATTGCATAATGGCTCGCAGTGGGCTCGCATTTCCAACAGGTACCTCGTACGACTATGCTTGAGTGGTAGGCTTGTTCCTCAGTAATTGCATTTAGCTGGCCATTAGGAATAGGCAAGCTAGAACCCGCAACACTTTGTGGTGGTTGTTGTGTAGGAGACGCTCCTTGTGAGCTCCTACCTCTACCATGTCTTCCTCCGTGTGTTGCTCCATTGCTCGAGGTGGATGTTATATTGTTAATTGGGGTTGATTTAAACCCTGAACCTCTCAACTTCAGACAATCTTTCTTGATGTGGCCTTCCTAATGACAATAAAAACACACACGTGCTCCTGTTTGAGTTGAAGATCCACCCACAGAGGTGCTAGCTCCTGCAGCTGAGTCGCGAGGATATAGTGGAGGTCTAGAGAAACCCCTTCTTCCTGATAATTCCTAACCCAAGATCTGTGGTGAGATTATATTGGAAACGGCTGGATTATAGCGACGATCTCTACGATTATAATGTGCCTTGTTTTTGGATGGTCCACCATTAAAGTGGAAACTTCTTCTTTGGCGGTTTTCATCCCTTTCCATCACAATACGAGAGGCGATGTCCATTACTTCATCTACGGTTGTGGCTCTAAAACCATCAAGCTTTTCTCGTAAATCTCCTTGAAGACCGCTAACAAATTTGGTAAGACACTCTTGTGGTGAAGCTTCTAGAGCTGGTGAGTACCGTAGTAGCTCAGTAAAGTGGATATGATAATCTCGTACAGTCTTAGAACCCTGATTCAGAGAAGCCAACTCTCTCCTCTTTAATTCTTCCCAATGAGAGGGACAGAAGTGAGCTCGGAACCTCTCTTCAAAGATATCCCATGGAACAGGATCTACTAACTTCTTGGAAATTGCTCTCCACCATCGTCGTGCATAATCTGCTAGGGAGTAATAAGCAAAGTGCACCCAGGTGTCAACTGGTGCATGGATTATCCTCAACATCCTAGTAACGTCATCGAGCCATAACTCAGCCTCGGCAGGTGTCTCTGGTAATGTTTGGTGCCTAAGAAGGGCCTTCTCCATTGCTCCTTCAACCGAAGTAGGATCAGATTCAGTTGAAGGATGGTAACTAGATTCTTCCTCAGAAAGATGGACAGAACCTTCAATCCTGGCATCCGCGGGCTTAGATGCCTCGGGTCTCTCAGCCTGTGCATTGAGCCTCTCCTCCAATGCCTGTTGCCTTTTCCCCATGTCTTGGAGCATTGCCATCATAGCCGCTAATTGTCTAGACACGTCTTGGCCTGCCATGATCCTGGGATGAGTCAAGGTCAAAGGCCAATTCCTATATGTCTTAGCATGATGTACATAAGGGACAATGACTTGTGAATGGTACTGGAGTTAGTTATTAAGATCAAAGGATCTTAATACAACCTTAGTTTTCTTAATACCGCCCATAGTTTATAATTAATAAATAAATTACTAGAGTAACCATGCTCTGATACCAATCTGTCACGACCCCGATTCTTGGGCCGTCGAATCCCCCCGTATCCGGATCGGGTTACTCAGCAATAATTTATTCAGCAATCATAAATAACATTCAGAAACAGACTGCAAATAAAAATACTCAGAAGAAAGTATTTCAACACTTTTCCATTCACAAAATAAAGTTCAGATGATACACTGTCCCACTATAACCATTTACATGTACATCAGCTTGAAAGGAAAATATACAAAAGATTACTAACTACCTTAAAAAGTAAAGCTATTGTGGCTGGCTGGATGTCTAGCATGTAAGCTGGATGAATTTTTAAAGTCCTTGCGATGGCTCACCGATAGCTGTTGGGTTTTCCATAAATCATAGGATAAAAATTAGTGAATGCTAAGTAACGAAGAAGAGAAAATCAAACAAATTTTGTAATTTTTCAAAACTTGATATCACAAAATTTTTATTCTTTCTCATTAATTTAAGTCCTATTCCTTTCTATTCCACGTCAGGGATTAGTCTAGGGGAACCCCACCATTCTTGGACTCCGAAGCTGTGGACCCTTCGGGATTGGAGATTGTGTTGATCTTGGTAAGCTTATGCCGCCGCATATCGCCTCAACCAATCATCCAATACTACCCTGACAATTTCCTTTTTCTTTTATTAAACAGGGTCTCAAACCTCATCCTGGAAAAATCAAATGAGCACACCCTCCTCGAGGACTCGCTTACTTAAAACCCCAGGCTAACATTTAATCATATAACCTAGAGGCTTAAATACATGTTATCGTAACCCAGCCGCTATTGAACCACCTGTGCCTCCACATGGCACGACCACATCTTTCGTCGTTCAACTCGACGATACTGGCTCCGAGTACCACGCGTTGCAAAACATTCATTTTGTGCACACTTAACGTAACAGGGCAACCGTGTACCACCAAGGTAGGGAAACGCCAATACGGGTTCCTTCCGACAAACCTACAGGTTGCATGCCCGACCTGTAGTTCTATTCCCAGTCATCCTTAACGTGACACACGATCCTTTTCAGGATCTAACTCAAACCACATAAATTCCCATGATGTAATTCTTTCGTTAAGTCTTCGATTTGGTACTCACACACACACACACACACACACACATATATATATATATATATTATTCATAACCATATATATACTCGTATTTATGCCTATTTTAACTCCCAAACCCTAACTCTCAAAGCCAACGCATCAATTTGATGCGTAAACCTTAATTTAGTGGGAATCACAAAGCAATTCTTCAGACTTTTTCAAAAATAACCAAAATTAGGGTTCTACGTAGCAAAGAACACAAAATCAAGAATTTCAATAATTTTGTATGAAAACCGAACAGCAAAAGGAAGGATTTCGTTACCTAATTGAGCTCTCTCTCGTGTATGCAAGGCTTTATCGTGTTTCGTTTTTTTAAAAAGGCTATTTTAAGGCTCTTGAAAAGATTGAATTTCATTTTCGTATCAAAAACGCTGAGAACGTGTCAAGAACGCGAAGAATGAACGAAGAACGCGAAGAACGTGAAGAACGCGAAGAACGCTACGAGCATATTTTCTCTTAAAATTTCGGCAGAGTTTCCCCTTATATCAGGACATATTTCTAAGAAAAAATCGGTAGAGTATCCCCTTATATCGGGACATATTTCTCGGAAAAATTCAGTAGAGTTTCTCTTTTCCTCTTATATCGGGACATATTTCAAAATAAAAACGAAAAGAGTTTCCTCTATAAAATCAATCGAGAGGAAAATAACAACAAAACTGAAAGAATATACTCAAACAACAAGAGATGAAGAATCGGTAGACACCACGCATCTTAGGTGAGTGAACATGTGATCAATCACAGGGTCACTGACGTGCATAGCCGCCCGCACCTAAGTAGAGTATTACACAGATTTCTCCATCAAAATAATTATAAAAGTATAATAGAAAGAATAGAAACATAAACGATGGAGAATCGGTAGACACCACGCGTCTTAGATGAGTGAACGTGTGACGAATCAGAGGGTCACTGACGTGCATAGCCGCCCGCACCTATGTAGGATGTTACACAGATTTCTCCTCGATCCACAATAGGAAAATAAATCGGAAAGAAAGATGAATCAAGAACAAAACTTGGAAGAACAAGAGGATGAATTGAAAGCCTAGCTTACGAAGCAACCTAAGAGAGGATCGTACCTTTCTCCTCCTCGTTCTCCTGGTTGTGCTTCGCTAGCGCTCCTCCCTCGTCTCCCACTCCTCCTCCCGACCTCTCGACCCTAGCCCTTGGGGTGGTGGTGGTAGTAGAAGTCGTAGAGAATGAATGGGTGGTGGGTCTATTTATAGGCCCCGGAAAACCCTAACCATGGTTAGAAAACCATGGTTTAGGCCTTAACCATGGTTTAGCAGCCCATGGTTTTGGCCCATGGTTTTGGCCAAAACCTATCCCAAACTTGGGGCTTAAGTTAGAACATTCCAGAGGATTCTAGATTCGCAAATGACGCTTAATTAACCCTAATCGTGACCAACTTTCACTAATCGCGATTTAACTTTTGCGGCTTACGCTTATCTTTTGCTAACTATTGATTAGTGTTTACTAATGATCATTAGCGTTTTCAATCTGTCATTAGTTTCTATAATCATGTTTAATTAGTCATAATGACATTCATTATGGGTTACTGACATCTTAGCCTTCCTTCTCTTTCTTCTGAAAATCATAACAATTCGAAATGAAGTCTGATTCATACGAAACAATTTTTGTTGGTTTTCTCTTGACGAGCCGGATCTTATTATATAGGATCCGAGATATACCAAGTTCAAGGCTTTACAATGCACATGCATTTTTTGTATTTTTCAAAGAGATTTTTCAAATGTTTTTGGTATTTTAAATTTTGCAAATGTTTTTGGGATTTTTAAAAATCAAAATATTTTGGCTAAAAACTAGATACAAATATTTACACGGGGATGTGTCTTGTATTTACAAGAAGTGGTATTTAAGAATTTACATGGGTAAGTGGTCGGTTTTATACATATATATAAAGAATTTTAGGTGAGATGTATGTATTCCTCAAACTTATTTGACAAATGTTTTTCAAACAATTTTGAAAACTATAGTCCAAAATAATTTTTATAAACACTTCTACAAACATGCACACACATTTGAAAATCATTTTGCAAAGGTTTTTCAAACAATATAGATAGATTTTTCAATATATTTTTGCAACCATTTTTCAAACCATTTGCAAATCATTTTTCAAACATTTTATTTCACACCAAGAAAATAGTTTTTACAATCAAAATGTTTTTACAAAGGTTGAAAACATGTACAAAATATTTTCCAAATAGTTTTCAAAAGATTTTTCACACAGATTTTCAAATTATTTTTCAAACATTTTGCAGAGAATATTTTCACCTGATTTATTAATCAGTAAATACAAAAAGAATTTGAGGAGTATAAACATCTTTTTATTTAAAGTTTTTAATGAATTTTAACATGTATAATTAGCTATTTTTAATAGTAAAAATACGAAATTATGAGTTATGACTAAAGTATGTACGGAGTATATACGACCCCCCTATACTTAGCTTGAGCTATGTCCTCGTAGATCAGAGAGGAAAGAGAAGACATAACTCGTACTAAGTATAGGCAAGCCTAAAGAATAAATAAATAAATAAAGGAATAAATGAATGAATGAGAAGTCGATCGTCCCCCCATACTTAGGATCAAATAATCCTAAGGATAGCAGATTGTACATAATGCAGGGTGGGTCAGGGGTGGGACTGAACAAATCATACTCCGACTGTCTCCCCCTATACTTAGGGTCAGATATCCCTAAGTATAGACAAGAAGAGGAGACAATGGAGACGATCAAAGAAGATAGGAAAGGAAAGGAAGAAAAGAAGAAAAGAAGAAAAGAGAACAACTCAGTGTATGCACCCCCCTATACTTAGGACAAGACGTGTCCTAAGCACAGCAAAATCATAAGATGAAGACGGGGTGACATACATAACGGAAGAATGAATGAATGATATAGGCAAATGGATCTGTACAGAGGAAGATAGAAGTGATAATTATGTACGAGACATATAAGTTGTGAGTTAAAGATCGTGTCTCATACCGGATGAATCGGGGCAACATCAACGGTCGGCGGGTCATGATCTAGATATGGTTTCAAGCGCTGACCATTGACTCTAAAAGTGGAAGATGATGAAGGTTCGGATATATCAATGCTGCCATTATCATGCACCTTCCGGACCACATATGGTCCTTTCCATTTACTTTGTAGTTTCCCTGGGAATAATTTCAACCTAGCATCAAATAGCCATACTTGTTGATCTGGCTCAAATTGTTTATGGCTGATTCGGGAATCGTGCCATACTTTTCACTTTCTTCTTATATTGTAGGCCACTTGAGAAGGTTGTATCTCTTAGTTCTTCCAGGGCTTCCAACTCTGCTTTCCTCTGTTCTCCTACGCACTTGGGATCCAATAATAGCTCTGTAACTGCCCAAAGTGACTTATGCTTTATCTCCACTGGTAAATGGCACGGCTTGCCATAGACGAGACGAAAAGGATATGTCCCTAATGGGTCTTGAAGGAAGTCCGATAGGCCCACAAGACCGAGTCCAAAAGTTGTGACCAATCCTTTCGGTCTAGGCGGACTACCTTCTGTAAATTGTCTTAATATCCCTATTCGATACTTCAGCAAGACCATTAGTCTGAGGGTGATACGGTGTGGTGACACGATGGTTAATATTGAACTCGTCTGTAAGGGCCCTAACCTTGTCGTTAATAAAGTGACACCCCCATCTGAAATCAAGACTCTAGGCACCCCGAACCGTGAAATAATGTTTTTCCTCAAGAAACGACATACGGTTTTAGCATCTACGGCTCGGGCAGGGATCGCCTCAACCCAATGACTCACATAATCCACAACGAGCAGAATGTACTCAAACCCCTGACTTTTAGGGTTGCACCAAAAACCTCACAAAAGTGAATGGGTTGCATGGGCATCATGTCTCTCCGTTCGCAGGTACCCATATTCTAACAGTCAGTACACCTTCTCACGAACTCATCAGAATCCTTGAAAAGGGTAGGCCACCAAAGGCCGGATTGGAGCACCTTCTGTGATGTCTGTCTCCCAGAATGATGTGCTCCTGCCTCAAGCTTGTGGCAGTAGGTGAGGACACTATGTTTCTCATCTTGAGGAATGCGTTGTCTCCAGATACGGTCCCCTCCTTCATGATAAAGGATGGGGTCCTCCCAATGGTACGACTTGGCCTTCGCAAGGAAGGTCTCAAGCCGTTGTCTGGGCCAACCTTGTGGAATGGATTTGGCAACAAGGTAATTCACAATGTCGCCATACCATGGAAGAGAGGTTATAGCAAGGATCGCCTCATCTGGAAAAGTCTCAGTAATAGATGCTACGGGCTCAGATTCCTCAAGGTTCTCTAAGCGGGAGAGGTGATCTGCCACAACATTCTTAACTCCAGGTTTATCCTTAATCTCAATATCAAATTCCTGGAGGAGAAGGATCCATCTGGTTAACCTGGCCTTGGCATCCTTCTTCGACATCAAATACCGAATGGCAGTGTGATCTGTAAATATTGTCACTCTAGATCCAAGAATATAAGATCTATACTTATCCAAAGCAAAGACTACCGCTAGCATTTCTTTCTCAGTCACTGTGTAGTTCCTCTGAGTTGCATCCAACATCCGGCTAGCGTAGTGTATGGCATAGGGTAATCCATCCCTTCTCTGTCCAAGAACAGACCCAATGGCATAATCAGAAGCATCCGTCATGATCTCAAATGGGAGAGACCAATCAGGTGGCTGAAGGACAGGAGTCTCGACAACTAAATTCTTGAGAGTCTCGAAGGACTTAAGACACTTATCATCTACAAGGAACTCGGTGTCTTTAGTCAATAAATCTGAAGTGGTCGGGCAATTCGACTGAAGTCCTGAATGAACCGTTGGTAGAAACCGACATGCCCCAGAAAAGATCGCAACTATTTCAGATTGGACGGTAGATTGAGTTTTCTAATGATATCCACCTTGGTCGGATCAACCTCCATGCCCCTGTTGGATATGATGTGACCAAGGACCGTCCCCTGAGTCACCATAAAGTGACTCTTCTCCCAATATAGTACAAGGTTTACCTCTGCAGTGCTGAAGCACTCGGTCTAGGCAGTCAAGACAAGCATCAAATCCATCTCCATAGACCGAGAAGTCATCCATGAAGACCTCCAAACAGTCACCTATCATGTCTGAAAAGATGGACAACATGCACCTTTGGAATTTCGTAGGGGCGTTACATAGACCAAAGGGCATCCGTCTGAAAGCATAAGTCCCAAATGGACAGGTGAACGTCGTTTTATCTAGTCTTCGGGCGCAATGGCCACTTGATTGTATCCGGAGTACCCATCAAGAAAACAGTAATGGCTCTTCCCGGCTAGCCTCTCGATAATCTGATCAATAAATGGTAGCGGGAAATGATCCTTCTTGGTGGCCTCATTCAGTCGTCTGTAGTCCACACAGACCCTCCAAGAAGTGAGTACCCGGGTGGCGATCTCCTCTCCAGACTCATTCACAATAGTAGTGATGCCCATCTTCTTGGGTACCACATGTAAAGGACTAACCCACTTGGAGTCGGAGATGGGGTAGATAAAATCGGCGCTCCACCATTTAGATATTTCCTTCATTACTACATCTCATAGATTCGGGTTCAGCCGTCGTTGGAACTCACGCGACGGCTTAGCGTTCTCCTCGAGGTAGATATGGTGAGACCACAGAGCTGGACTTATCCTCTTGAGATCAGCCACACTCCATCCTATTGCCTTGCGGTTTCTTTCAATAACCTCCATCAGACGAGATTCTTGTTCATCAATCAAGTCTCCTGAGATAATGACTGGGTGCATTTCTGGCTCACCTGCAAGGAATCTATACTTAAGCGACTGCGGCAAAGGATTCAGTTCTTGCTTGGTGGGCGCTGGAAAATCTGGCTTCTGATATGTCTGTGTAAAAGCTACCAGGTCTGCATGTGAGAACTCTCGCTGTATGTGATCATATGATGAAGGGAACCCTGCTGGTGTGTCTTTCATCTAGGCAGGCTCGCTCTCCGTCCTATCTGTCGGCTCATCAGGAAACAGACATGGAAAATATGCATCAAAATCCTTCCAATCAAAGTCTGCCTCCGAGGGATCTGAATCAGAACAAACATCAATGTCAGCACTCAGTACGCAATTATCAACCTATATGGTGTCCTCTGCCAAGGGTGTACTCTCCGAACTCGTGTCTGCCTCAAAAAGTGGGTACTCTGAGTCTGCAGGTATGGCGAGGGCTCGTGCTTTTGGATCTTCCCAAACTGCTTCGTCATCGGTCATCACAAAATCACACTCCTGGTGGATGTCTAACTCGGCATCTGTCATCTGCCTTGCATCATTGTTCTGCTCCGAGCAGGCTGAATCTCTTGCTCTGATCTCGTTGATCGTCTCTATTTGTATACTCTCACCCTCTACGCGAAAGTACACCTTCCCACTATCATGTTCGGTCACCGTCTTGGCTGTGTCCAAGAATGGGCGTCCTAGTATGATGGGGGCATCTGTCACCGACTCAGGGATCTCCATGTCCAATACAACAAAGTCCACAGGGAATTTCAAGACCTGAATGGTAACGACCACGTCTCTCAACAATCCTTTCGGCCTCTTAATCGATCGATCAGCAAACTGAAGGACTGTCCTGCTCCGAAGAAGAGGGCCAAACTCAAATCGGTCAAGTAAGGCTGTCGGAAGGAGGTTGATAGAAGAGTCGATGTCTAATAGAGTACGATCGAACTGCTGCTCACTAATCTGGCATCTGACATAAGGAGCTCTTGAATCTATTCGTTTGGCTGGTAGCTGGTTCTGAATAGCACAACATGTGGCACGCGTGAGCACATGGATTTCTCCTCTGTTGTTCCTCCTCTTCCTGCGTACAATGGTCTTCTCTCTCATATTCTTTTAGAAGAGGGGGATGTGCTCAAGTGCCTCCTGTAGAGTCAGCTCTATCTGAAATCTGTCTATCATCTGTTGGCTGAACTCTAGTTGTTCTTTCTTTTTAGGATTTTCTGTTTTATTCCCCTTCACCGAGCGGGGTTCTTAAGGGAAGGGGACGGATGGGCCCTCCTCAGATAGAGAGCTAGGAAAAGGTTTCTGGCCATGTGAAGGACTAAAATCCATGCAAACATCATCATTCAACACACATGGATTCGGAATTGATGGAGAAATCTTTCCTCTATTCATTTTTTTGGTCCTTTTCTTGTTGTCCAGGGATACAGAAAATGGCAAAACAGACGGTTGGAATACAGATGGACTCAAAATGGGGGTATAAGCACCACCAAAAATATTCTTCTTTGCGGCCTCAGTACCGCGCTCTGATTCGGCATCAAAAATGGTGGCCTCAGCAACACCATCTGCACCTGGTGTCTCGACGGTCTCAGCACCGTTGTCTGGAAGGTCATCCTTGGTGGCATCAATACTACCGTCATCATCATTGTTGCTAGCGGCATTAGCACTGCTCCTCTCCTCATCTGGGGCTCTAGAATCTCCATGATGTTGTCCCTCAGATGAGCCACCGCCAACTGGTTCCCTATCGCTCCTAAGTGACACGAAGTGAGTATCAAACATAGAATGCATGTCATTCAAATAAACACTAGGAGTGGTATCCTGTGTAAACTGTACCTGCTCAGATTTTCTTTTTAAGTTATTCGGATTCGGCTTGCTCTATGCAGGTATGGCGGCTTTGCCTTTCATAATGTCCCTCATTTCCTGCCGGAACTCATCCATTTCTCGCCGGAAGGATGCATGTTGTTCGAAGAGCAAGCGGGAGAGATCATCAAGTGTTGGGTTCTCCAAGGAAGGTGCAGCAGAACCGGAAGTGTTCCCTTGCTGGAAGTGAGGTTGCTAGTGAGACTGAGGGTACTGTTGCTGGTATGGTTGTTGTCGCTGCCTCCACTGTTGTCCCTGATAGGTGGGACGAGGACTATGGTCAGACTGTAGCTGGTGGGAATACTGGGGCTGCTGCTATTGCTGTCGGCAGTAGTGGTTGCCCTGAGCCGGAGACTGTTGCTGGGATGAAGTAGCTCCGGTGGACCAATGAAATCTGGGGTGATCGCGGCGAATCCCGGGCTGCTGGGGGTATTGATCGTACCATATCCTGTTGACTTCCATCAACGGCTCTTGCTCGAAGGGTGGAGGTGGTAATGCTGCCAATGGTTGTTCCGGCTGATAGACCACCATTTGAGTGTCCTGAGATGGTGGCTGCTGTGAATAATGTGGCGACTGCTGTACCGACACCTCCTGAACATGGTTAACTTGGCGGTATGCGGGAGGTGGTGGGGTAGAACGGCTACCTCTGGACTCAGCCAGTGACCTGAGAGGCTGATGTGAAGATGATTGTGCCTCCTGAATACTCAAGATGTGAGTCTTCAGGTCACTCATGGACTTAGCCAACTGGTCTATTTGTGCCAGACCTTGGCCCTGCTTCTTCTCCAAAATCTCAATGTGGTCCAACTTTTCACTGATTATGCCCATGTTAGCTGCTGATGATTCATCTTGCGATGTGGCTGCTGCTGACGAAGTATGGGGACCGGCATCGATGCGGGCGATCCTCTGGTATGATCCTGCTCCTTGGGGGGTTTCTGCTGTGTGTAGACTCTGGCTTGAGCCATGACTGTATAGTTCTCTGCCATTCCTTCATAGATGGCCCAAACGTCATCTTCACCTTTTGAAAAGTATGACCCTCCACAAGAGGCATTAACAAGCCCCTGCAGCTCCAGTGTCAGCCCACAAAAGAAACTCTGAACCAAATTGGGCTTTGATATATCATGATGCGGACACCGGTCAATGAGCTCTCTAAAGCGATCCCAAGCCTCATGGAATTGTTCATTGGGGATCATGGTGAAATTGCTTATCATAGCTCTTGTTGCATTTATCCGGCCGAGTGGGTAATACTTATTCAAGTATGCGATCCGGAGCTTCTCCCAGGTGCCGATGTACCTCCCCAAGTGTTTTAGCCAATAGGCGGCTCTATCAACCAAGGAGAACGGGAAGGCAATCATTTTGATTGTGTCCTCAGTCACAAACCTGTCATGGATTGTACTGCATATCATCTCAAATTCTTGCAGATGGAGGTGCGGTTCTTCGGTAGCCAGCCCGTGAAACTTAGGCAGTAGTTGAATAGTATATGGGCTAAGTTTGAAGTCTCCATATATGGGAGGAATCTGATCCATCGGTGAGTGAGTGTTGCAGCTGGGTTATGCAACTGCCTCATGGTTGTCGGTGGCGGCCTCTCCTGGTCAGGTCCTCCTCCTTCTGCAGCTGGTATATCACCGCCCTCATTTCTTTCATCTCGTCCCTCGCGCATGTCTCTCATGATAGCACCTATGACCACTCCCTGGTCTCTGATCTTCCTCTACATGGTTTCCAGGGAGGCTAACAGTGAGTTGTTGATGGAAGCTTGATCAAATAGGTATGGAGGTGGTCTCTGCTCATCTGGGTGTTCCTCTCTGGCTTCCATATCTTGGTTTTCTGCAAAGCCAAAAGAATCCATCTCATGTTTCGTCAAATGTTATGAACTCTATTATGCACTAAATTCTGACACCACTGGACTGATAGAAGAAGAAGGGTGGTCGAGGGGGAACAGGGCGGATGTAAACTCAGGCTTGGAGAGTGGGTCTGGACTCCCCGAAGATGACCTAGATGAAAAAGGAGGAGTGCTCGATAGCAGTGCCATCAGACGTGGCTTAAGGGATCTCCTTCCCATCATCTTGATCTAGATAAAGGTAGATGAGATCTGGAATGCAAACAAGATGATCAATCAAACCCCCAATTCACCTACACAACTCTTGAGCTGATGACCGTGAAAGTTCGGTCTGTTATCTTGTCAAATTTTATTAGGTGAGCAGTCAATCTATCAGAGCGTTAGAGCGAGCTATTAGGTACCTTACTTTCCTAGCCGATTGTCCCAATCCACGTTAGATCTTTCCCAGCCAGTATGAATTGCGGACCGTAACCTGGTTGTTCCCGCTAATTCAATTTGTTGAGGACATCGTGGTCCGCTTTACCGATTACCGGAGAGATCCTCACTGGAGAACGACAAACCATGACCAGTAGTCAACTAAAATTTTGGATGTGGCTCTATCCTAGTGTCGGGTCACTCTCTCGCTGTAGATAAATCGAACAGGGAGGGGGTTACACTCCCCAAGACAAAGTTTTTGGTGGGATGAGTTTTAAGGTCAAGTTTGCTTTAGCAGTCCCAATTTTTATTGCTTTCACTTTTTATGTATTATTCTGAGCAATTATCGTCTAACAAATTTTCCTATTTCCTTGTTATTTAAGGTCCAATAAAACTGGGGGAGGAAAACAGAAAAGCCGATGCGCGGTCAAAATCTATGATGCATGCAAGGATAGAGATGCGTACCTTTCCGCCAGCACTCCACATGCAAAGTGATCCGCGCATAAATTAAAGACATTAAATAAAACTACCTAGATACATGCACGGGGAAATCGCCCTAAGATGAGTAACTTCTATTAATGTGAAGAACAGGTAGCTACGACTAGGAAGAGAGTCCGGAGTCCGGTCTTGGGGGCCGATCGGTGTCCACCACAATGTATCTTACACGCACTGTATACGACCTCTCCCGGCACGTGGTATCTAGTCCAAGTCAAATAGCTTTTTCAATTGATTTTTAGCCAAGTCCTATTACATTCTATAGGTACATGCAAGATATTTGGGATTGGACCTTAGCTTCTTAAGTCGTGATAGTCAACAAAAATCCCTAGGTCTAGGGGCTAAATCCTTGTGAAACAAATAGGAATAAAAGCGAGAAAGCCACGAAAAACACAAAACCGCGGTGAGCCCCCAAGTGAACAAACACTTGGAAATTAGGCCCGAGTGTCTTAGAGAGTCCAAGTTATTTCAAATTAAGTCTCTCTCTCACTTCAAATTACAAATTTTTAAACTACAAAAATTCTACAAGAGATGATTATCTTCTCAAGCCTCCAAGTTCTCTTTGGTGCTAAGAGAGCCTTCATGTGGGTGCCTAAGTGCCTAGGATGAAGCGCTTCCCTCGCTCAGCGGTACCTCGCACAAAATATAACAAAAGGGTGATTAGACCAGTCAAGCCATATAATCAAACAAATATGTAAAAAGTTACACAAATATCCACAATCAATCACAAAAGAATGCTCTATACGATGTTGCTCCCCGGCAACGGCGCCATTTGATTAACCGTTGTGTACGAGGGTCTAAATGTCTCACACAAGGCAGAGACAAAGTCACTACGGTGACCCTCGGTAAATCCTGATTAAATCAACAATTAACCTACAATGTAATATCAAGCAATGGAAAACAAGTATGGAGTAAAAACTTATTATTAACTCTATAAAAAAGTGTATAGTGCAAGTATGTGTAGAGTGTCGAACTCAGGGAGCAAACAAGATAGAACAACTGAAAAGGCACAAAATGTGTGAATGTAAGATATATTGCCTTCAAATATGCACATTTTTGTGGGTTTTGAATTTTATATATTTTTTATTTGTAATTTTTTATTTTATATTTTTATATTTGGGTTTTTAATTTAGTGATTTTGTATTTTCTTTTTATATTTTGTATTTTTGTATTTTATTTTTCTTTTAATAAAGATATAATGTATATAAAGAATATATATGTATAATAAGGGTAAGAGAGAGGTAAAAATAGGGGAAAATACTCAAAATACAGAAAATAAAATCTTTTTTGTCTTTCTATATTTTTCTAATGTTTTTATGATTTTTCTAGATTTTTCTTAATTTTTTTGGTATTTTTGAGAGGCAAAAATAATGAAAACAGTGAATACAATATATATGTGGGACAAAAATGTAGAAATAAAATAGCAAACAGGAGTGAAAAATTGTCAAATTAATTTTTATATATAGATAATAGGATAAGGAAAATTCAAAGGCTGGAAACACAATTTTTAAGTTTTTATGAATTTTTTTAAATTTTTATGAAGATTTAGAGAATTTTGCAATTTTTAGGGGTTTTCTTTTGTAATTTTTAGGGATTTTTGGTACGGAAATAAAATAAGCTAAGACACATAAAATATATTTTTTTGGAATTTTTAAAAGACCTTTTATAATTTTTATGTATTTTCTAATGTAAACATTGCTGAAAATGCATGTTTTTTATTTTTAATAAATATGAAAATGCAATAAAAATGCAAATTAAAAATATGGCATTAAACTATAATGCAACAGGAACCTATGATATTTTTTTGGTAATTTTTCGAGTTAAAATGATGCATGAAACAAATGCAAACATCCAAGCAAAAATTCAATACTAGCAAGAGCATAAAGGTAAATATACAAAAGTTCAAGGGCCTACTTGCAATTTTTCCAAAGTTATATAACGTTAAATACAATTTTCTGGACTAAAAATAAATACCCAAACCCGGAGGGGGTTCGCTGCAAAATGTCCAACTCACGCGCACTGGGCACGTGACCTGGCAAGGGTATTTTTGCAATTTAATAAAGTTCCAGGGGCTCAGATGCAATTTTATCAAAATACTACAACTTAAATAAAACGCTCACGGACTGAAACGAAATAGATAAACCCTCAGGGGGTCCCTAAAAAATGCCCACCACCCCACGTGCACGGGTCACGTGAGGTGACGTGGACTGGACCTAAATACAAATATGAAGACTATGGGGGTCTTGATGCAAATATTACAGAAATATTTTAACTACGAATAAATGTTTTTGAACTAAAAATAAAATGCACAAGTGGCGAGGGTGTAGGCGCAAAATACCCATGCATATATTCCTCGTACACGATCGAACAGTGGAGGGCCGCTCACTTATCCACGTGGCGCGCGCACAACGCGCAATGACGGTTCGGCGATGATCAGTTGAGATCATATCTGGAGAGGGGATCGACGGTCGATGCGGGCCTAGATTGGATGATTGAGGATCAAACTGGAGCGGGACTCTGATCGGATGGCGGAGAAGCGAAGAGGAAGAACGGGGAAGAACGCCGGCGAGGCGAACTTCCCCGAGCTCGATCTCGGGTCTCCGACAGTCTGGAAGCGTACAAAATGGCCCGGGGTGTTTGTGGGAGGTCGAGCTAAGTGTTGGAGGGACCAGTGTCGTCGGAGAAGCTATGTGGCGCTGGCGCGAAGGCGGCGGAGCTTCAAGCTCCAGGTATCTCCAGCGAGTGCTCCAAAATGTGCTGCAGGTGCTTGGACTGCGTTTTGACCTGCAAAAAGTGGTGAAGGGGACCAGGGCAAACTGCCTGGACCCCGCGGAGGTGAAGTGGGAGTCGGAGGTGGTCTGTGGAATGTGGAGGAGGTATGGCCGGAGGTGCGCTCCAGCGATGATCGATAGACAACGAGATACACGATGGCGAAGGGATCTAAGGGGTCTAAGCTACTCCTACAACTACAGGGACCAAGAAAAGGGGAAAAGGAAGAAGGACAAGGGGCTACCTTGATGGTCGGAAGCCATAGGAGGAGAACCTTGACGCCGGTGGTCGGCGGAGATGGTGGAGCCGCCTCGACCCTTCCTCGACACGCCTGAAGCCTGGAATGGGGAGCTGTCACTTCCCTCTATCTTTGGAGCACACTAGGTGGGGAGAAAGCGGCACGCAAGGGGTTCAAATCGGAGCTCAAAGATGGTGGGTCCGTTAAGTAGAAGGTGGTGGTATCTCCTTCAAGCGAGGTCCACGCGCGAATGATGAAGATTTTGGAGGATTTTGGTGCTCGGCGAGGATCAGTGATGATCAAGGAAGGAGTCCCAAGAAGAAATCGACACCCGAGGGAGAAGGGAGCGGGCTCCAAAAATCCGCAAAATCAGGCAAGAAATCGGGTGTCAGATGGTGGCAAACCTCGGTCAGGCCAGTTGACCGAGGTCAACCAACGACCGCGCCTGATTGGTCCACGTGGACCAATCAGAAAAAGGCCGGTCAAAAATTATTTAGAAATTCGAAATAAAATAGTAAATGAATTTATTAATTTTAGGTTGTAAAATAAAAAATGTTTCTTGGTTTATAAAGAATTTTATAGTGATTTTTATTTATTTTTATGAGGTATATAATTACAAGTTACCTTTTAAGCCCTATATAGGTATATGTATCTATATATTTTATTAATTTATTTTCATTTTGTATATTTAATTTATTTAATTTTGTTTATTCTTTTATATATTTATAAAATATCTTTGTACACTAAAAATATTTTTATTTAATTTTTCTGATGTATTTTGTACACTTAATAAAATATAAATAGTAATTTTATAGGTATAGGTATTATACCTAGGTATGCTATTTATACACGTATTCTATTTATGTTTCCTTTGAGTTTTTATTCTTATTGAAATACACATATATATTGTAAATAATATTTACAAATTTATAAAAATACAAAACTCTGGAAATAAAGAATGATAAATAAAATGAATATTTTAATCTGTACAAGTATACTATAGGGGTCCAAAATCCAACTTTCAAACCGTAGCTCCGCAAAATACGAAACACCTTTATTAAATAGATTATTTAAAATTATAAATAATTAAAGGTGAGTTTGATGCATTTCAAGCTTTTATTTGAGAGATACAGGTCTGGGAAGTTGGTAGTTTGGATTTTTATTCAGATCATAATTTGTTATCTTTACAGTATTTTTGACTGAAATAAATTTTGTATTTTTCTTTATTTAATTATCTACAACTTTCATCTACAAAGTTTCTTTATTTGAAGTATAAAAGGTGGAACTAAAAATAGGTCCCAAAATGAATAAAGAATGAATTGAATAAAAGGTATTTTTATTGTATTTTGGCCCTTCTCTCCCCCTACTTTATTCCTTGTCGACCTAGTCATCGAGATGCCTAGGTCTCGGGGTTTCTGGTCATAAAATATTTACAATATTTTATTCTTTTTCTTTTCTTTTCTTTATTCTATAATTTTGGCTTTAAAAATAGCATTTTATATACTATTCAAATGCGCATGCATGAATGCTAAGATGCGGGAATTAATGGTAATTACATGCATTTGCCAAGGTTTTTGCGGCCAAAATGATAGAATAAAGATGATGAAATGTGGATTCATCACTAAGCTAATACAACTCCTAGGAATTGAAAAGGATAAGAAATAAGAAGCACATGACTGAGAAGTCTGTAGCAGAACCACTAGGAGAGTCTCCAAAGATATTTGAATCGCCTCCTCCTCCCTTCCTCTGCGGTGCTAATCAGGAGAGGCCCCTTCATGTCATGAAGGGCAAACTCCAAGAATGAATTTTAGGGATAAAATTTGTATTGGAAGAATTTATTTTTCAAAAATGGTGGAGGAGATACTTTATACAAGGTTCCCTCAAGAGCCGTCTTCACCTAGGATTTTTTATCGAATTGAGGGTTGACTGATGCCAATCCCTATTGCACATGAAATATTAGAGGTAGGTGAATAAATCACAAGAAAGAATCGAGGGGTAGAAGAGATCTGTAACAAATTGGAAATTTCAGCAAAAATAGGGAAAAACATAGAATGGGTCGGTCCAAGAAGGGGTGGGGAGTTGACCTAGGTCAATTGACACTGCCTCCTCATTGGCCCACATCAACCAGAAAAGACAACACGAAAATAAAAATAGAAATAAAATGCAAATTATTTTATTAAATAAAACTCAAAACATGAAAGTTGATTCTTATTTTATGTGTTATTTTGAGGTAATTTTTTATTTATTTTTATCGATTTATTTATTAGGCATTAATTTTTATAAGTATAATTATATGTATAAATACCTATGCATTATGTATTTGATTTTAATTTTGCATTTTAAATTGTGTTATTATATATACATAATCTATATATTTACACTATATTTAAATACATATTTACATAATTTTTCCTTTTTTTATTTTTTTTCATGCTTAATTTATTATGGCTATGTACATTATCATATAGTATACCTATATATCTTATTTTATGTTTTTATTTAATGCATTTTTAATGACTTTATTTTGTTACTGTATTTTTAGTAGGGCTTCTATAATATTTACAATTATTTAAAAGTATAAAAAGAGTAAAAAAGTATAGAGTAAATAAAATGGGTAAAATGTATAGGTACTTAATACAATGGAACCCAAAAGGCAACTTTTACATCTTAACTCCATTTTTAATGAAACTACATTCATTAAATAGATAATTTAATTTTAAGAACAATAAAGGTGAGTTAAGTGAATTTTGATTACATATCGAGGAGATATTGATCATTGAAGTTTTTCTTTGTGACTTTCATCTGTATGTCCCAGTCATACTGTAAATTATTTTTATGTGCAATTGTTTTGTATTATTATGTGAATCTTTATGTACATGTTTTGTGTTGAAAATATATTTATTTGATATGTGCAATAGTGTATATAAAGTAGTGCAAGTTTGGCTATATATGTATTGTATTGGGCACTTAGAACTTATAGGTGATTGTTATTATATATATATTTATTTACCCTTATTTCCACATACTTCATTCCTTATCGACCAAATTAATATTGACTTAGTCTCGGAGTTTATGTTAGTTAATATTTACAATACTTCTTTTATTTTTCCTTTTCTTTTTTTATTTATTTATTTTGTAATTAAATATATATATATATATATTTAAGCATTATTTACATATAACAATCATTGTGTTAATTTGTACAAGTTAGATGCATTTGCATGTATTTATCTAGGGACTTAAAGAAAAATAAAAGGAATAGAGGTGAATAATGGATATTCATCACACCAACGCTCCCACAAAAATCAGAAAATCAATAAAGGAAAACTTGAAAATAAAATAGAAAACACCTCAAATCAAAAGTGATTTTAATAAAATTTGTCTATCTTAATGGGATCTACAGCTTTTGTGAAGAGACCGAAATAAAAAAAGTCATCCATATAAGTGTATTTTTGGTGGTATTCTACGTACATTAAACACCTCATGTTTTACAAGTTTTGTGATTTTTTTAAATAATAAAAATTCAAAATAAAATAAAATATAATATAACAGAAATATGTACAAATTAATATTATATTTTTTATTTTTAATGATTAAGACAATAAAGAAATAAAAGAAATGGAACTTATGTACAAACCATATATACAGACTCGCAATGATTCATTTTCTTTGATTTTTAGATTTTTTTAAGTTTTAGATTTTTATACACTTTATTAAAACAGAAATCAACTAACATAAATGGAAAATAAATATAACCAAAAGAGTTGATTGTGTACATAAAATGATAAGATCAAATTGTTCAATATATACAATATATAATGTGGATCCAAAACTCAAGTTTCGCATATAAACTCTGATTCTTTTGAATTTAGTCTTGATTTGTAGATAATTGAATTTATATTAATTTAAAATTAGTAGTGGTTCATAAGAGATTGTATGTTAGAGATATTTAACTTTGCGGATTTTTTATCTCATAATTAGAGTTTGGTTTTATTTGATAAATAGATAAGTTATTATTTTTTGGTATTTTTCATTTATCAATGTTAGTAATATGTACAGAAAGAATGGAATTGATTTTATTTCATTTGAGGTTAGAAAAAATATAGAATAATATGGAAAGTTATGTTAATATACATGTGATAATATACACATACTTTATGGATTCTTATTAATGTTATTATGAATGATAAAAATATGGATATTATTTAAACATGCATGAATGCTAATAATGCAATATTATTACTAGAAGCAATTAGTCACTAGGGAATGGAGCTATATTTTCAGCTTTTAAAGTGATGAATCATAGATTCATCAATTGATAGGCGAGGAAGAGGCTAAGGTGCAAATTGAGTTCATCGATATGGAAGAAACATGTAGAAGAAGATATCAAATCTCCTTATTGTTGTTTAATAAGGTGGCAACCCTAAACTTCACACTACGTTGAGATGAAACAATGCAAGGTGTGGACGATCATGTTGAACCCAACTCCATCCTAGAAGTGCTCGCTTGAAGTACCGTCACCATCATATTAGAGCTAGAAGAGATGGTTTGATCTAAAAATGGGAGTGGTTGGTTGGTTTCGGGGGAGGTTGTAAAGATTATATAGGGAATAAGGGAGAGATATGATCGATCTTACACCATGCACTCTTGAATACATGCATATGCTCCTACATGCATACCCACATCATGAAGATGATGGTTGGTTTCGTGGGAGATTGTGTACCATACACTTTACACATCTACAAGCATATCCACAATCCTCACACACTTGAATAAATTCCCAAATACACCCATACTCTCTTACAATCAGGCCACATTGCTCCATACACACCTATATGCATACCCAAGTTCCTCGTACACTTGCATACACTCATACACACCCTTATGTTTGAAATTAGGAAAAATCATGGGAAAAGATAATAATAAAATGAACATAGCACAATTTGAAGTACGAAAATGAAAAAATCATGGTGTAAAAATTTTGCTCGGATAGTAAGTTCAGCATAGATCAATTGTTGATGCAACTGTTGGTTAAGCCAAGCTACCCTAGTAGCCTCTCATCCATGTCCATTTCCATAGCGTTGTTTGCTATTAGGGAATGTGGGAAATCATCATCATGATAGGTGTGTTCACATGTTTAAGCATAAATCCATGAAGAATAAAAACTTATGATATGTAAAACATGAATGTTGTGTCACCATCACAAGTGGTGAGTCGCACCAAACATGTGGTTGTTCTTCGAACAAGAAATAATGATAAAAATCCATATGTTATTGATCATATTAGGAAAAAAAGAGAATTTATTAGGCTCACAAGCATCAGAAGGTGTTCCATATCCACATACACCACAACATAATATATTGCAAGAACAATTTAAACATAGAATCACAATTTGAAATAGGAGTCTCAATCCCCTCCTCCCCTTCCATGCTATACAGCAACAAAGGCACCCAATCAAGGATGGAGCAGAGAAATTTGTATAAGTGTTGTCAAATTTTAATAAATCAAAATAAATATTAGATAATTACAATTCTATTTAATTAGAAATATGCAGTTATACACATATTCCTCACATACTTGCACACATGCCCAAACATACCCCTACATTGCTCCATATAGTCTTATACACTTACATGCATGCCCAAATTTCCTTACATACTTGCAAACATGCCCAATCATATGCATTCATGCCCACATTACACCATACACTCTACACGTAGATGTATACCCACATTCCTCACAAACATGCACACATGCTCTTTCACATTCTATACTTTTACATATCATACATTGCTCTATACACTCTTACATGTTCTTATGCATCCACATATTCTTCACACTCTTATATATATATATATATATATATATATATATGTCCAAAACACCCATACATTGTTCCTAAACTCTCACTATATCATCATAAATGTTTACCAATGATCGAGTGTTTGGAATTTATTTCCTCTTTTTTGTCGTATTTATTAGGTTGTTTATTTATCTCAAAAATTTTATAAATTTTTGACTATATAAGCGAGCGACACTGATCGAATGTAACAACACTTGAGAAAATTTAGTTTCAAAATGGGTCAATTTAGTATATTGTCCTAACTTATCCTACCCTTACCAATGTACCTGCAAAATATACATCAAGAGTTGCATGGTACTATGAGGGCATTTCGTATCTTTTAAATATAAGATCCCAACAATTGTGAAAAAATGATAAAATATAACACATGATGGGGGCATCACTCCCCAAAATGTGTTTCACACTCCTTTCATTGTGCAGGACCACAGATAACCTAGTGTGGACGGATGCACATGCATAAATGGAGTTTTGTGTGATTTCATGCAATATGCTAATGCAATCTACATGGTGGTCCTATCTAATAAACATATAATATACAATTATTTAAAGTTAAATTAATGGTTACCTAATAAATGAAATTATATTAGGCATTAACATCAAGCACATGAATATTCAAAATATTTATTACCCTAAGGCTTACTCTCTCGCACACAAACACGCTTCAACACACACATACATACAAATTGCACTTTTAATTCACATATGATAACAAAATAACATTTTAAAAGACATTTAGTTCTTCATCCAACAAGACAATATCTCTTAGGCATTTCAACGAACACCTATACTGCATTCCAAATGAACAACATACTCATTGCAAATAAAAAAAGTATGAACTATTACATAAAAAATCATAGGATAATAGATATACCTAAGTAACAGGAGGATGAAATTGAGGAGATGGTCATTGGTGGTTGTAGATGGAAGAGGAAGAGTTTATCCACAAGAGACGAGTCTCCTCTAATTCTTATCCACAAGGGTGGAGGATGGGGATGGAGTAGAGGATGAGATGGAAGAGAGAGGAGGAGAAGGAAGGACAGGGATGGAGAGAGAGGAGGAAAGGCTAATAGAGAGAGATGAGGTCAGGTGGAGAGGGAGGGTGAGATGTAGGGAAAGAGGAGTTAGGTGAAAAGAGAAAGGGAAGGTTTTGCCATTCTGTTTAGCAGAACTTGCAACTACAATATGCAACCACATTATGGTCCATATTTAGGCGTGAAATTTCCCACCTCAAAATTGTGGTTGCATATTTAGCTATGCAACCATTTTGTTGAGATAAAGTGGTCACATTATCTATTGATTACAATATTACTTCTAGTGGTTGTAAGGTGGTGCTAGTAAATCAATAAATTTCTCATAGCGTGGTGTTGAGATAATATCTAAATATTTGGATTTAGGACTCAACTAGCACCATCAAATGATTATTGAGAAATGATCTCCAACCTGAGAAGGAGATGGCAATTCTTGCTCCAAAGGTTGATATCTGATCGACCTCTTGATGTAGGTCCTCTACATTGAAATAGACTTTCAAAGGTATCATATGAAGAAAGTCAAAGAGTTGACTTAACGAGACCAATATATCAAATACATATGTCGTATGATGTCACGATATAGGCACACATCATCTGATTGGAGAGATATGTGTTACTATATTTAATTGTATATATTAGGCGGATGATTGGGTTGATGACCTAATCAAGGTCTATACATCAATGAGTTGGTGTGCTTACAAAGGCATATGTGCAATATAGTCTCTCATTGGGATCATATACAGGAGCTCACTCATGAGATTGGGACCACCCAAATTCCATCGATGGTTATCTGTTAGGATTTTTAGGTATGAGTTTGGAAAGAATATGATCGATACCAACTCCTAATGATCGAATGAGAAACTTAATGATAAAACCCTAAAGAAGACAATTCCAATCTGATCAGAACTTTGTGTTTGTTCTAGGTCTTCTAGTATGATAGATGTACATGTGGGAATACTCGAGGATGATGTGATCTTAAACGATTACATAACCATGACACTTTCATTTCGATTGAGTGATGAAACATGTGTTGATTTTAGATACTCCACTCAGTAAATTAGTTATCTAATATGATCCAAATGTTGAACACTGATCAAAATGTGATTCAAATGCGATGAGAAGATTAGATATTCTTTCTAACTTGATTAAACATCCCTGAGAGGTATTCTAGAATTGGTTGTGAGATCAGATCTCATTATCCAAGTCGCTATACATGGAATGTATAATCTCCCTATCCTTACTCCAAGAATCCACAGAGAAATCACCCTATTCTCGAAAGAGTTCAACAAATTTTCCATTAGAGACAATATCTGAGTATTGGGAAATTAAGAGAACTAATGATAATTAAATTTGATTTAATTATAACAAGTAAGATATGATTCACATTATTTAAAAATGTGTAGAGAGACATCTTAGATGATTAAATTAGATTTATATATCATAAATGAAATTAGTGTGGATAATACTACCAATAATAATTACTAATAATGTGGCTATGATCCACAGTATCGCAGAGAGAATTAATTGTGAATAGGATTCACAATTTGAATGTTATTATGAATCGGATTCACATTGAGCAAATAAATGTAAATATAATACATTTAGTATTGGATGGACGAATATGATTCATAAATGTCAATGGTCTATTTGTAGTTATCATAAATAATGTGCAATTTATTTGGTGATATTTATGTAATGAGACTACGAAATGAGATTACGTTAGAAGGATTGGAGAGAGAAATCTCTTTCCAATTCCATGGTGGATGTCACCCGCAAATATGGAAGGAGGCTTTCTCCTTTCCATGTTTTTGGAAGGAGGCTCTCTCCTTTCAACTTTATTCAAAAGAAAAGATTTTTTTAGATCAAATTTTAGAGCATGAATTGATAATTAATTTATCAACTTCTAATCCTATTGTGCTTGGAGCAAAAGTTTAGTCTTAAAGATTACAATTAATCTCCACCACTAATCATTATTAGGAGTGCATCTCCACTATCCATTATGTTATGAAAGAGAGGGTAACACTAACTTTCTTAGTTCATGCAATTGTTACAATTAAAAATCTCTCTATATATCTCTCTCTCTCTCTCTTGTAGCGCATGGCTACTCCCCCCCCCCAAACCTTAGTTTCCGTCCCCTTGCCCTAGGTTTGTGGAGATCTCGATTATCATCACGTTGCCATCGATTTGTTGTATTGATTGCTTGTGGATTGATGAACCGCTAAATAACCTAATTAATATGTCAATTTTGTTGTACCAGTCGGACACTTAGGATTCAATCAAGAAATACCACTTAATTAATTTCTCAATTTCAGTAAGTGATCAAATTTTTATTTTAGTTGGGTAAGCCAAAGATCGAACTCGGGGAGGCCAGTGTCTCCCTAGCTCGGTTAAAAGTCGATTTAGAAACTAGGTTTTCATAGAAGAATTTTGTATCTTTTTTATGGAATTAAAAATATAGTGCTATTTTAGGCAATCTTAGGGACTAAATTGCAATTTATGATCAAACAATATCTAAAAATCCTTAAACTTAACTATAAGGTGAAATGTAATGAAATTAAATATGTTTTTTTAGATTTTTCAAAATCAAAATGAATTTATTTTGAATTAAAAATGTATGTAGGGTGATTTTTCATGAATTATTTTATAATAAATAGCAAAACTATTTAATTCTCCGAAATAAAATTATCCTTGATGAGTCTAATCAAGATGTATCTGGAAAAAATTAATAAATCCTAAAAATAATGTGTCTACATCCTATATGTAAATGGAAGATTTTTGGTTACAAAATAAAACATAATTAAATCCACCTAGTACGATTTTTTGACAATTTTTGGAGCAATAATCAATTTAATATCAATTTCAGATCACATAGTGGGGAAATTATGTAGTTTTCCACTAGAAAAATTATATTACATCAACCATATTCCACAACAATTCAATCAAATATTCACATGATAGAGAATAATTTATTCTATACATTGCTATTTTTGGAATATAAATATGATGACAAATGACACACAAAATGAGAATCTAATGCAAGAGTCTCCATGCGATACAATAAAATAAGAAAATAAAAATATGAACATGGATTAAATTAAAATTATCAAAACTGAGAGGGGATTATTCATACAATTTACCCACAAATTCACGTGTGTTGCACACGATCTCTAGTTGGCAGAGCTCCTTTGCAATTATTGGATCTACGGGGGGTCTGATGCAAATTACTCTAGTTGGGGGGCGTAATAGGCTGAAACTTCAAGGGCCTCTAGTGCAATTCTCCTTTGCACAAGATTCGTGTGTAAGGTGTGGGTGCAATTGGTGGATCAACAACACAGACTCCACATGTCGGCTCTAGGTGGTTTGGATCGTCTGAACCTTAAGGCTAGGAGGTGAGGCTTAGGTGATATCAAATGGAGGTTCTTGGACTCTTTATTACGTTCAATCTCGTGGCTGTAATTTAGGAGAGTTTGCACGGTCGATATTTTTTTGAGTTCTTGATCAAAGGGTGCATAGAGGTCAGAGCCTGAACTAGGGCCTCTCGTCGACTTGCTGCTCGAGGTGTGGTGGACAACACACGGTTGTGGGTCATCGGGCCGGAAGGGTAGTCGAGCGTCGAGGGAGAACTCGAGGCGGTGGCAAAGGCGGTGGTGGAACATCGATGGTAGACAGACATGCAAGAATCGTGGGAGCTATAGAAGAAGATGATTGAGACAGGTCGATCGAGGAGGCAGAGGGCAGAGTTATGAAGGGAACAGGGTTCATCGGTGGTGCCGGAGGTCCGAGAACCTCGATGGGGGGTTGCAGACCAAGGCGGTGGACAATTCTGTGGTTCCAGAAGTGGCAGAGGTCAAGGGCTGAATAAAAGCTGAGTCACCTGCAGTTGATGAAGGCGAGCGAGTGGTTCCTATATTAGTGATAGAAGGAGCCAAAGCTCCGACCACTATGCATGGTCTGAGGTGTGAGAGATGGAAGATAGAACATGAAGTGATGGGATTTGAGGATGGATTGATGAAGTCGGGTGGTTTAATCAGGTTGGGTTGAAGAAAACAAGAAACATGAGGAAGATGAAGAACATAAGAGGACTAAATGATCTAACCTAGGTGGAGAATGTGAAGTAGTTGATGTCGAATATCGGAGGTTGTCACCTGTTGACCGTCCGAATGACTAAGGTAAAGGTACAGAAATATAGGTCGTTGCGACCTCAATCACTCAGACTAAGTCAATCAAGAAAAATGTTGAACCACTCGAAAAATACGTAAAATCAAAACAAAGCGGTCCTGCTAGGAGATTAACCTGGTATAGCACCCAGGGTCGAACACAAGGAGCACGGGTTGGCCAAAGGCCTACGAAGTAGTCAAAATGAGAGAAAAAGGGAAAACATTTTTTTTGTGGTTTTTAATTATTTTTAAATTTTTTTGGATTTTTAATATGTGAAGAAAATAAGGAAGCACAAAAACACACACACTTTATCAATTTATTTAAAGCATCAGAAATCAAGCAAAAATTCAAGAAAAAATGTTTTTATGTTTTTTGGATTTTTAAGTGTTTTTGGTGAATTTTTGATAATTTTCTGAAGTGTATTTTATTTTCTAAAAATCAAACAGTGCTAAAAAGACAAGGTACTGTCCAGCCAGATCAAACAGTGCTAAAAAGACAAGGTACTGTCCAGCCAGGTCCAAAATCCAAAGATAAAATATCTAAGGATCTCAAGAGGGCCTGGAGGTAATTTTCCTGTATACTAGAGAAAACAAGGAAAATTTGAGCACCAAAATTATTGTTTTTGGGTTTTTAAATTATTTATTATGATTTGTATGAGTTTTGAGGTGTTTTTAAATTTTTAGGGTTTTTACTCAATGAAAAATAGCCAAAATTGGCTAGAAAATCAAAGGACACAAAATAAACAGTACCTAATTTTTATAGAATTTTTCAAGGAGTTTTTATATTTGTTTGGGGTTTTCCAAACTGGACAGTGGCTAAAATGATGGTTTTTGAATTTTTTAAAAATAACAAATAAACTCAGAAATGTCCCCCAAAATTCTCAAAAATCATACAACATGGCAGGAGCCATGTGTCAAATTGTTATCGAATTTGGAGGTGAATTGATATTTTATTCAAAAATAGCAAGGGGGCACTGTGCACAGGGACCAAAGTGCAAATACCCAAAGCTCTGGGGGTCCTGGTGCAAATTACCCGAGAAATCACGCACGAGGCGCGTGCCTGGGGCACTCAGGGACCTATATGTAAGAAAAACAAGTCCGAGGACCTTTTGGTAACTCGTACCAAAAAGTCCAGGGGTTGTTATGCAAATATCCCACTAAAAGACGCACATGCGCAAATAAAACACTCACAGGGGCATAAATGCAATTATCAACAAGTTTTCATTCATTAAAGAACATCCAGAACTACAGGGCCAATATCGCAAATACACCAAGTATACACGTGACGATGCACGTGGCTCACACAAACAGGGGCATAAATGCAAATAAACTAAAGGATGAGGTCCAATGTGCAAATAACCCAACGTAAATAAAGTACTCGAAATATTTACAGGACTGAAACGTAAAGCATAAACTACGAGGGGGCCTAAGGTAAATTACCCCTTTATTACGTCGACGGCTGGATGAGCGCCACGTAGCTGATCTGACGGTTGAGGACGGCGGGCGCTTTTCTTCTTCCGCACGTGAACCGATCGACGACGCAGAGCGAGGCACGTGGAGGATCTGACGGTGCTCAGGTGCTAGTGCCTCGCTCCTCTGTGCTAACGATCCGGATCGCTCCTCTGGATGATCAGACGATGGTGGCTCCTCGATAGATGGACGGTCACGATGAAAACTGGAGCGGAGGGCGATCGGACGGTGGTGGAGGACCCTCGAAGAACAGGTGGCCGGCGAGGTTCGTCGGCCTCGTGCGCGTGTTGTAGTCCTCCTCAGCTGCCTCTGATGATCGAAGAAGGTCGGCGATGACGTCCCGCAGCTGGTGGTGGCCTCCGATGGCCCAACCGAGCCCTGGAGGGGCTCCGGCGAGGACGGCGGAGGGAAGCTCCTGGCCTGGATGTGAGGGTGCCTCAGAAGGCTTCCTCTGGACCTGCAAAACAGCTCAAGAGCTTCGCGGGTCGAGGGCAAAGTGCCTCGACCCGAAGAAGCGGCGTGAGGGTGGACGGTGCGTCGGGGCGAGCGAGCTCCGGCGAGCGGAGGACGGTGGAGCTCGAACCCCAGCTCCTGTGCGAGCTGGGTTGAACGAAGGGATGGAGAATGTGCGCGGAGGAATGGCGATGGTGACTGGGTGTTCCGATGATCGAGAAGATACGCGATATGGTCGGAATCAAAGGAAATCGACGGAACTAAGATTTGGGGGTAACTCAAAATTAAGCTAAACAAGAAGGCTAGAAGGTTACCTGGGCGGTGTGGAAGACTATGCTGGAGCTAAGGTAGCTCCTGGTCGTCGCCTCGAAGGTTGTCACGGCCTGAGGCTCGAGCTCCTGCACGGGGCGGAGCACGGCGGCGCAAAGTCGCCGGATCAGTGGTCCGGCCACCCCCTCCTCACTGCTACAAGGGCAATCGCGAGCTGTCACCTCAGGGATTGCACTGGAGGTCACGGGAATGAGAGTGGAGAGCCAAAGATAGCGAAAATGAGAGGCGGAGCTCGGCTATATACGTGAGTGCCGACCCGACTAGGGCTGGTCGGGTAGGGCTGCAAGAAGCGCGGATCCCCATGCGAATACCCCGGCGGTCATGTCGGATGTACGAGGAATCGATAGGACCCGGGGTTTGCGGAGAAGGCGAGCGGATCAAGCGCGGAAAAAGAGGCGAAACCGGGTCGGGCGCGAGATCCGCAGGAGAAGGCGGTCCGCGGAGGGAGTTGACCGGGGGTCAACATCCCCCGTGGACCAATGGGACGCTGCCACGTGGACAAGATTTGAAGTTCAAAAATAAGGCAGCAAATGGCCGATTTTGCAAAAACTTTCAACATGAAATATTTTTATCTTATTTTTTTCTATTTTTTGGTGATTTTTAATTAATTTTTAGAAATATAATTAAGGTATTTACAATATATAGCTATACATAGGTATATGTACAATATAGGGTTTTTGATTTTTAATTATTATTTTTATACAATTTTATTCCTATTTTATATTTTATTTATTTATAGAATAAAATGAGGAATAAAAGGATATTTTTATTTTATTTTTATTATTTATACACAGAGGTGAAATAAATAGATCTATACAACTATGTACATGGCATATGTACAATATGTTTTTGTAATTTTAATTTTTGTTATTTTTATTTGATTTTTGTTGTGTTTCTTTTTATTTATTTTATTTACAAAATATACCATCGAATATTCACAAAAAGTTTTGGAAATAAATACATTTATTTATAGGGTTAAATAAATAAAGGATGATGGTCTATGCATATGGTGAGGGATATTTTTGCATTTTTGATTTTTAAATTTTTATTTTGTTTTTAATAGTTTCTAAATATATACAACATATGTACAAGCATATTTTTGGGTGAGGAAAATATAATTTTATTTAGTTACAAAAAAAAATCTAGACACATGAGCTCCTATCTCTCTCTACTGTGGCTTTTATGCGGTCAGGCCCATGTTGAGCCCTCCCTTGGGTTAGGTTGCTCAATATTTATTCTAAATATTTCCCTCTTTTTCTTTTTGATCTTTATTCTTTTATTTTTGCACAAAAACATGCTAATTATAGGTTTTTACACAATGCATGCTTTTGGTAATTATTGATATTTACATATATCTACATGTATTTGCAAAGGTTTTTGTAGCTAAAATATAAGAATAAAGAGTGATGAATGGGTATTCATCACCCCCCTATACTTAACTTTGCTAGTCCCTTAGCAAACACTTATTTGAAAAAGAAGTGAAAAAGAAAGAAAAAGAAAAAGAAAAAGAGGATGTACATGGATCAAGGTTGAATTATTAAACTTTCCTTCATTAAATTGAAATATGGAGCTCGATTAGATCTTTGGATTATTAATGTGTCGGAACCTTATTTGGACTTAAGCTTAAAACTCAACAGCCTCTAAGTTCCACCAATCTATGGACAAGACTCCTCAATAAACCAGATCAGAACAAGTCTACATACACAAACTCTAATGAGCATGAGTCTTTCCATGCAGTGTAAGTGATATGTGGCTCCCCACCTCAGAAGTAACAAAGAAACCGCCTCCCTCAACCTGGTAACTCTAATGTCGCGGTCTAGCAACTCTTTCCTCGAGAAGCGGGGTATTCCCTTCTAAGTTCAAGTGCAACCGGCTCAAGAAGAGGGGGTAGAAGTATAGAGTTTTGGAAGCTTAGCCAGTGTAGCTAAGTCTCCCGCTGCAAGCTTCATGAGATGTAACATGGATACCATAAGCTTTGCTTTATTTGACTATGTACACTCCGGTGGGGTTATTAAATTTTCAATCCGACCCACCACTTTTTTGGAGTTCTTTTTGCATTTTTGCATTTATTTTTTTTTTCAAGGACTTCTGTACAGCATATCTACATGGTGCAGCACATATACAAGAAATTTCCTCTTGAGCCAGTAGACTATCCCTCTTTTGAAGCTTTATTGCAACCCACAGCTTCTGTCTTTAGCCTTCATCACCACTAGACCAAGTTGAGGTGCACTTCCTTCACTAGAAGAAGAAGAGAGGTTCCGCCTAGAAGTACTACCCTCATATGCTACCCCAAGCCAAAGGAAACTGCCTCCTCACCACCTCATCCGTGGAGAGCCATGTGTAAAGTGCAGGTGCAAGTCAAGCCATTGTCTCTAAGAGTCATGCGTGTGTTGTTAAGTGTTCTACTTAAGCTCATCAAGATGACATATGCTCATAGCCTAGTGGACTCAAAGAATTAAGTCCTTATGGACCTGAAAAGCCTTAACCCTAAGTCCTATAAGGTTCCTCTTAAAGTTAAGTGGATTAAGATCTTATTCAAGCTCCATTTCTCAATTTAATTCCAGGCTTAGTTTAAATGTCAACTCTCATCCAGGAAAAATTATATGCATATATGTACACAAGATGCTATTTACAAATATTTACAATCATGCAAAAAATTTTTGAAAAATGTTTTGAAATCATGGATGATGATGATGCATGAAGTGCAGGTTTTGCAAAAAGATATTTACAAACATTTACACAAGTATTTACAAAAGATTTTTGCAAACTTTTGATTTTTCAAAACATTTTGGAAAAATTTTGTACTATATACATAATTTTGATACAAAAATATTTACACAAACTTTACACAAAAGATTTTTGAAATCATTTTTACAAAAATACTTTGTACAATAGCTATGTATGTGCAAGGATAAAAGAGGTTTATGTACATGAAAATTTTTTAAATTTTTGTGATTTTTAGCCATTTTATTTATTAACACACTCACACAAAGTACGGGTTATGGCTAAAGTATATATGAAATATATACACACCCCCCCTATACTTAGCTCGAACGATGTCCTCAGAGTGATCAAGAGCGATGAAGAAGACATAACTCGTGCTTAGTAAAAGGGGAGTGAAAAGGAATGGCTAAGTACAGGAACGAATAAATGAATAGAATGAGAGGAGCTCGGTGGTTTCCCCCTATACTTAGGATTAACTAGTCCTAAGTATAGCAAGCTGTACATGAAGGGAAATCCGAGTGGAGAAGATACAGAGTCTGCCCCCCCTATACTTAGGGTAAAATATCCCTAAGTATAGGCAGCAAAACAGGAGCAAACCGAATGAAAAGAATACTCGCAGATCCGACATCCCCCCTATACTTAGGGTAAAGTACACCCTAAGTATAGCATAATCATAGGATGAGAAAAGGGATGTGGGACTAAAGAATAGAATGATATGGACAACTGGATCTATACAGGCGGAGGAACCGTGAAAATCAGGCGTGAGATGCAAAAGATGTGAGTCAAGAGACTACATCTCACGCAAAATGAATAGGGGCAACAATAACGTCCCGCGGCTCATGATCTAGAAATGGCTTGAGTCGCTGGCCGTTCACTCGAAAGGTGCTCTCAGAAGATAACTCGGATATATCAATACTACCATTGTCGTGCACCTTTCTGACGAGAAAAGGTCCCTTCCATTTGCTCTGTAGCTTTCCTGGAAATAATTGTAGCCTCGCATCAAACAGCCATACTCTCTGTCCAATCTCAAAATGCTTGTGGCTGATATGAGAATCATGCCACGCCTTGACTTTCTCCTTATAATGTAGGCTGCTTGAGAAAGCTGCATCTCTAAGCTCCTCCAGGGCAGCTAACTCTGCCCTCCTCTGGTCTCCCATACCATCTGGATCCATAAGAATATCTGTAACTGCCCAAAGTGACTTGTGCCTCAGCTCAACAGGTAAATGGCACGACTTGCCATAAATGAGGCGAAAGGGAGATGTACCCAATGGAGTCTTGAAAGACGTCCGATATGCCCACAAGACCGAGTCCAAAAGCTGTGACCAATTCTTTCGGTCAGGGCGGACGACTTTCTGCAGAATATTCTTGATCTCCCTATTCGACACCTCAGCTAGACCATTCGTCTGTGGATGGTAAGGTGTGGCAACACGATGATCTATGCTGAACTCGCTAGCAAGGGCCTTCACCTGGTCGTTGATGAAATGAGACCCCCCATCAGAAATTAGAACTCGTGGAACCCCGAACCGCGTGATGATATGTTTCCTCAAAAATCTGCAAACAGTCCTCGCATCAGCGGCTCGGGCGGGGATAGCCTCCACCCAACGACTCACATAATCAACGGCCAACAGAATGTACTCAAATCCCTGACTCTTAGGGAATGGACCCATGAAATCGATGCCCCATGCGTCAAAGACCTCACAGAAGTGAATGGGCTGCATCGGCATCATATCACGCTGTCCACAAGTGCCCATCCTCTGACAGTCAGTACACCTCTTCACGAACTCATCAGAGTCCTTGAAGAGGGTAGGCCACCACAAGCCGGATTGGAGCACTTTCTGTGTCGTTCTCCTCCCAGAATGATGTCCCCCTGCCTCAAGCTTGTGGCAGTAAGTGAGGACGCTATGGTGTTCCTCCTGAGGAATACACCGACGCCAGACGCTATCCCCTCCTTAGTGGTAAAGGATGGGATCCTCCCAGTGGTAGGACTTGGCCCTCGCAAGGAAGGTCTCAAGTCTCTGCATGGGCCAATCTTGTGGGACTTTCCCTGCAACGAGAAAGTTCACAATATCGACATACCACGGGAGTGAGGCGATAGCAAGGATCGCCTCATCTGGGAAGGTATCTCGAATGGGATCAATCTGCTCAGAATCCTCAGGTTGCTCTAATCGGGAGAGATGATCCGCCACCACATTCTTGACTCCAGGCTTATCCTTAATCTCAATGTCGAACTCCTGGAGTAGAAGGATCCATCTAGTTAGTCTGGCCTTGGCATCCTTCTTTGCCATGAGATACCTGATGGTGGTATGATCCGTAAACAAAGTCACTCTAGATCCAATGATATACGATCTGAACTTATCTAGGGCAAACACCACTGCTAGCATCTCCTTCTCTGTGACCGTATAATTCCGCTGGGCGGAATCCAATGTGCGGCTAGCATAGTGTATGGCAAATGGCACTCCATCCCTCCTCTATCCCAGCACTGCCCCTACGGCAAAATCGGAGGCATCCGTCATGATCTCGAATGGGAGAGACCAATCAGGCGGCTGGAGAACTGGAGCCTCAATAACATGCTGCTGGAGAGTCGCAAAGGACGAGAGACACTTGTCATCGACAAGGAACTTGGTGTCTTTCGTCAAGAGGTCAGTCAACGGTCGGGCAATCTTGCTGAAATCCTGAATAAATCTCCTATAAAATCCAACGTGCCCCAGGAATGACCGTAGCTGCCTCAAGTTGGACGGCGGTGTGAGTTTCCTAATGACATCAACCTTGGCCGGATCGACCTCCATGCCCCTGCTGGAGATGATGTGGCCAAGCACCGTCCCTTGAGACACCATGAAGTGACTCTTTTCCCATGATAGAACCAAATGAAACTCGATACATCGCTGGAGTACCCGGTCTAGGCAGTCAAGACAAGAATCGAATCCGTCGCCGTAGACCGAGAAATCGTCCATAAGGCCTCCAAACACTCCCCTACCATATCTGAAAAGATCGACAGCATGCACCTCTGAAAAGTCGCAGGGGCATTGCATAGCCCAAATGGCATGCGTCGAAAAGCATATGTGCCGAAGGGACAGGTAAAGGTGGTCTTCTCCTGATCCTCAGGAGCGATGGCCACTTGGTTGTAGCCCGAGTACCCATCCAGGAAACAATAATGGCTCTTCCCTGCCAGTCTCTCAATGATCTGGTCAATAAAAGGCAGGGGGAAATGGTCCTTCTTGGTGGCTTGGTTGAGTCTCCTGTAGTCAACGCAAACCCTCCAAGAGGTGGGTACTCGTGTAGCGATCTCCTCTCCCGACTCACTGATCACAGTCGTGATGCCCGTCTTCTTGGGCACCACATGCAAGGGGCTGACCCACTTGGAGTCGGAAATGGGATAAATAAAATCTGCGCTCCACCATTTGGATATTTCCTTCATCACGACCTCTCTCAGGTTGGGGTTCAGTCGCCGCTGGAACTCACGCGACGGCTTCGCCCCCTCCTCAAGATAGATATGGTGGGAGCAAACTGCTGGACTAATCCCATGGAGATCCGCTACGCTCCATCCGATCGCCTTGCGGTTCTTTTCAAGAACCCCCATCAGACGGGATTCTTGCTCTCCAGTCAACTCGGCGGAGATGATGACTGGGTACATCTCTGGATCGCCCGCAAGGAATCGATACTTCAGCGAAGTAGGGAGCGGCTTTCGCTCTGGAATGCTGGGTGCTGGCAAATCTGACTGCGGAAGGAACTGAGTGAAAGCTGCTAAGTCTGCCAAATCTGCCTGGGAAAGTGAAAGCGTACTCTCGCAAACTGGATCGGGAGAAGGCTGCTCAACTGCACTGTCTCTGCTCGGCTCTGCATCTACCTCCTCCTCATCTATAGGCTCAGGTGAACTCAGGTCTGGCATCTGATCATAACAATCGGCCCAATCAGACTCTGAATCCGAGGGATCTGCATCAATCGCGGTGGCATCAATACCACCGGAAAACGAGGTGGCCTCAGCACCACCATCACTGAACATCGTATCGCGATCAAGGACCGGCTCTGCTGCCTCCATGGTATCCTGAACCAGGTCTGTGCTCTCCAGACTCTCCTCTGCTATCGTCTCTGCATCAACTGTATCTGAAAGTGAGAGGGTGGTCTGTGTCTCAAGATCTGCCCAAGCTGCCTCATCATCTGTGATCACAAAATCACAGTCCTAGTGGATGTCTGGCTCTGCGTCTGTCAGCTGCTCTGAATCGGTACTCGCATCGGAGCGGGCTCTGAGTCTGGCTCTGTAGTCCTCGACCGTCTCTATTTGTATACTCTCGCCCTCGACGCGAAAGTACACCTTCCCACTATCATGATCAGTCACCGCCTTGGCTGTGGCCAAGAACGGACGACCAAGGATGATGGGGGTATCGGTCACTGACTCAGGGATCTCCATGTCCAACACTACGAAGTCCACGGGGAATTTCAGGCCCTGAATCGTGACGATAACGTCTCGTAATAACCCCTTCGGCCTCTTGACAGATCGATCAGCGAACTGAAGGACTGTCCTACTCTGTCGAAGTGTGCCCAACTCGAAGCGGTCGAGAAGGGCTGCCGGAAGAAGGTTGATCGACGATCCGCTATCTAAAAGAGTACGGTCAAACCTCTGCTCACTAATCTGGCATCTGACATATGGGGCCCCTGAATCTGGCCTCTTGGCTGGCACGGTTCTAGATCGCGAAGCACGTGGCTTTCGTCAGCACATGTATCTCCGAAGTGTGGTTCCTCCTTCTCCTCCTGACTGTAGTCCTGTCTCTCAAAGATCGCTGGAGAAGGGGGATGTGCTGCAAAGCCTCCTGGAGGGTCAGCTGGATGTGGAATCGATCAATCATGCTCTGGCTGAACTCCTCAAGCTCTCTCTTTTTTTGGATTTTCTTTTTTCTTCCCCTTCCCCATCTGAAGGGCGCTAGGGAAGGGGATCACAGGGTCCTTCTCAGATGAAGGACTAGGAAAAGGTCTAAGCGGTTCAAGGACCGGATCCACACATACATCATGCACCACAGTGGGACCAGAAGAAAGTAAACCTTTTCCTTTATTCATAGCAGAGTTCCGAGATACATGAGTGCGAGGAAAAACAACATCTCTCTCTGTACACACACCGGTGGCCTCAGTACCACCACGGGCTGGCTCTGCTGCTGCTGCTGCTGGTAGACGTCGTGCGGCATCAGTACCGCGGGCTGGCTCGGCTGAACGGGTGGCCTCAGTACCACCTCCTCGAACTGGTGAAGCGGCGGCCTCAGTACCGCCGGTGGGATCAGCATCCTTGGTGGCATCAGTACCACCGTCATCATCTGGAGCGGCCTCAGTACCGCTCTCCTCCTCCTCATGTGGCGCCTCTGGAGTGTCCTCGTGGTGAAGCTCAGATGAGGCGCCACCGCCTGCTGGGGTCCTACCGCTCCTAAGTGTGACAAAATCAGCATCAAATAGATCCGAAGATGTATCATCAAAAGGGTCACTAGGAGTGGCTAACTCAGTATGTACTACCTGCTCAGATTTCCTCTTAAGGTTGTTCGGATTCGGCTCGATCTGGGCTGGTATGGAGGCCTTCCCTCTCACCAGGTCCCGCATCTCCTGGCGGAACTCGTCCATCTCCCGTCTGAATGTGGCCTGCTGGTCCGTGAGGAGGCGGGCGATGTCATCCAAAGCGGGGCTCTCGTGGGAGCCCAACGGGTAGCCTCTCTAGGGGTGAGGCTGCTGGTAAGAGGGGTAGGATGGAGGCTGCTGCTGGTATCCCTGGTGAGCCTGCTGCTCACGTCTCCAAGACTGTCCCTGCTGCTGATAGGGATGAGGACCGTAGGATGATGGCTGGTGCTGCTGGTGTGCTGGGTGCTGCGGCTGCGGCTGGTGCTGGTCTCTCTGCTGGGAGTACTGCCCTCCCTGACCTGACGGCTGCTGCTGGGGCTGGGCACCACCACTCCCCCACCTGAATCCGGGATGGTCTCGTCGGATCCCAGGCTGGGGGCGGTCATACCAAATCCCGTTGACATCCATCAACGGCTCTGCATCGAAGGGGTCTGGCGGCAGTATGGCCAGAGGCTGATCCGGCTGGTAGACCACCATCTGCATGTTTGGAGATGGTGGGGACTGGTAGGTAGGCTGCGGCTGCTGGTACGGCTCCGCCTGTACAAGGTGAACCTGTCTAGGCTGCTGTGAGGAGCTGGAGCGCTGGGACGAGCTGCTGCTGCCGCCGGTATCACCTCGCGACAGAAGACGGGGCTGTGAAGCCGTCTGTGTCTCCTGAAGACACATGAGCTGGGTCTTCATGTCGCTCAAAACCTGTGCCATCTGTTCCATCTGCGTGATGCTCTGGCACTGCTTCTTCTCTATCAGCTCCATGCGGTCCAACTTCTCGCTGATGATACCCATGTCCGCAGCGGATGACTCTGCCTGTGCTGCTGCGACTGCGGACGAACTGGATGGACCTGCATCTACCCGTGCTATCCGCTGGTACTGCACGGGTCCTGGCTGCTGAGGCTGGGGTCTCTGAGTATACAATCTGGTCTGAGACATCACCATGTAGTTCTCGGACATCTCCTCGTAGATGGCCCAGACCTGATCGTGGTCCTTGGCGAAGTAGGACCCGCCGCAAGAAGCGTTCACCAGACCCTGAAGCTCTGGCGTCAACCCGCTGAAAAAGCTCTGAACTAGGTTCGGCTTGGATATGTCGTGGTGCGGGCATCTGTCTAGGAGCTCTCGAAACCTCTCCCAAGCCTCGTGGAACTGCTAGTTGGGGAACATGGAGAAGTTGCTGATCAGGGCCCTCGCTGCATTCGTCCGCCCGAGTGGATAGTACTTTTTCAAGTACTCGGTGCGGAGCTGCTCCCAGGTGTAGACAAACTTCCCTAGATGCTTCAGCCAGGTGGCTGCTCTATCTACCAGTGAAAACGGGAAGGCTATCATCCGGATCGTATCCTGGTCCACGTGGCGATCTTGGACAGTGCTGCAGATCATCAGAAACTCCTGGAGGTGGAGATGGGGCTCCTCAGTAGCAAGTCCGTGGAAACGGGGCAGTAACTGCAAGGTGTTCGGGGGGAACTTGAAGTCCCCCACGATAGCTGGCACTACCACCCAGTGATGCATCAGAGTCGATCCGGGGTTGTGCAACTCCCGCATCGGTCGTGGTGGTCCTCCTGCCGCGGCGGCTGCTGCGGCTGCCGCTGCGGCGGCTGCTGCTGCTGCGGCTGCTGCGGCTGCGGCCTCTGCATCCGGCATCTCCTCAGGCTCGCTCAGTATCTCCTCAGGCTCGCTCCGCTGGCCTCGCTCTGCTCTGAGCCTCTCCAACTCTCGCCTCATCTCTATCATGAATGCTCCCTGATCACGTAACTGCTGCTGAACGGTCTCGAGTGATGCGATCAGGGTGGAGTTGATCGCCCCCTGGTCTAGAACAAAATGCTGGTCTCCTCGTGGACCTCCGGGGTGATCCTCTGAACTGCCGGCCATAGCGACGTCTGCAAAATCAAATGAGCCCAACGCAGGTGTTGTCAAATCCGCTAATCTCTCCTCGGGCTCATGTCTCTCAGTGCCGAAAGAAAGGGGGTCGAGGGGGAACAGGGCGGAATCGTACTCGGGCTCGGAGAGCTGGTCTCGGCTCTCGCGGGCTAACCTAGATGATCGGGTAGACGTGCCCGAAAGTGGTGCAGCCAGAGGCTGCCTAAGAGACCGTCTACCCATCATCTTGATCTGGCGAGTAGTGCGGATGAGATCTGGAATCAACTATGATCAAAAACAAACCCCCGGTTCACCAACGCAACGCGAGCTGAAGACCGTGAAAGTTCGGTCAAATTATCTTGTCTATTTTATTTTGGTGAACACACAAAATATCAGAGCGCTTACATGACCTGTTAGGATATCCGACGCTATCCCAACCGACTGGCCCGCACGGAAAAGTCGGTAATCAGTCGGGTCTAGCACCGGGAGGCTCTACCTAGGGTGCGGGTCACTCTCTCGCGCATCCAAACAATACAATGAGGGGGTTGCTCTCCCCAAGATAAAGTTTTTAGGGTGAGCGGTTTTTAAGATCAAGTATGATTAGCAATCCCGATTTTATTGTTTTTCTTTTTAATATTTTTCAAAGCAAACAAAAGGCCTAACGAATTTTTCGGTTCTCCTGATTATTAAGTCCGAAAACAGGGGGGAGAAGACGAAAAAGCCGATGCGCGATGAAATCAATGATGCATGCAAAGTAAGGAAGGCGTACCTGACTCCAGCACTCTACATGCAATATGATCCGCGCAGAATTTAAAGACAGGAAATAAACTACCTAAATGATGCAAGCGGGAAAAACTGAGTCCTAGATGAGCAATTCCTAGCGCAGAACCGTCTAACTCAGTCACTCGCCCTCGATCCAAAGAGTCCGGTCTAGACCCACCCCTCCTCTTCTCGACAGGTCGAGTTCAGGAGTAGCGCTTGACGGGGCAGGCTCGCGGCGCGTAGGCTCTCAGGAAAGCGACTAAGTTATTTTTATTATTTATTTTTAGTAGGTCCAATTAACGATCTATGGGAACAGATAAGCAGTTAGGTGTGTGGATCCTACTAATTACGTCACAAGCACCAGAAATTCCTAAATCTAGGGGCTCGAGCAAAAAACCGCGTAAACACCGGAAAAGGCAGTAAAAAGAAGAAGAAAGCCGCGAGAAAACCGCGAAAAACCGCTAAGGTCCTAAAGGGTCCCCCGAGCACACCGGTGCTCGGCGAAACAGACCCGCTACGGTAGAAGTGTCCAAGCAGTCCAAGAGTTCAAGTCCCTGTATTATTACAATAATAATAAATGAAATAAAGTCCTAAGCTATCCTCACCCACTCAGCTCTCTCTCTCTCTCTCTCTCGCTCTCTCCTGCGGCTCGATGAAGAAACGAGCCGCCTCCGCTTCGCTCGGGTGCACCGGCGCTCCTAAGAATGCCGCCCTCGCTCCTCGGGCCCTCGCAAGAAACAGAGAGAAAAGTGGTCAGTCCAAAAGTTATTGTCAGAAATATGAGAAGAATATATGCAACAAATCTATACAAAAAGCCGCGAAACTCGAAAAGCCGCGGAAAAAGCTAAAAACGACTACTAAGTCGTGCTCCCCGGCAACGGCGCCATTCTGTTGACCGTCCGAATGACTAAGGTAAAGGTACAGAAATATAGGTCGTTGCGACCTCAATCACTCAGACTAAGTCAATCAAGAAAAATGTTGAACCACTCGAAAAATACGTAAAATCAAAACAAAGCGGTCCTGCTAGGAGATTAACCTGGAATAGCACCCAGGGTCGAACACAAGGAGCACGGGTTGGCCAAAGGCCTACGAAGTAGTCAAAATGAGAGAAAAAGGGAAAACATTTTTTTGTGGTTTTTAATTATTTTTAAATTTTTTTGGATTTTTAATATGTGAAGAAAATAAGGAAGCACAAAAACACACACACTTTATCAATTTATTTAAAGCATCAGAAATCAAGCAAAAATTCAAGAAAAAATGTTTTTATGTTTTTTGGGTTTTTAAGTGTTTTTGGTGAATTTTTGATAATTTTCTGAAGTGTATTTTATTTTCTAAAAATCAAACAGTGCTAAAAAGACAAGGTATTGTCCAGCCAGGTCCAAAATCCAAAGATAAAATATCTAAGGATCTCAAGAGGGCCTGGAGGTAATTTTACTGTATACTAGAGAAAACAAGGAAAATTTGAGAACCAAAATTATTGTTTTTGGGTTTTTAAATTATTTATTATGATTTATATGAGTTTTGAGGTGTTTTTAAATTTTTAGGGTTTTTACTCAATGAAAAATAGCCAAAATTGGCTAGAAAATCAAAGGACACAAAATAAACAGTACCTAATTTTTATAGAATTTTTCAAGGAGTTTTTATATTTTTTTGGGGTTTTCCAAACTGAACAGTGGCTAAAATGATGGTTTTTGAATTTTTTAAAAATAACAAATAAACTCAGAAATGTCCCCCAAAATTCTCAAAAATCCTACAACATGGCAGGAGCCATGTGTCAAATTTTTATCGAATTTGGAGGTGAATTGATATTTTATTCAAAAATAGCAAGGGGGCACTGTGCACAGGGACCAAAGTGCAAATACCCAAAGCTCTGGGGGTCCTGGTGCAAATTACCCAAGAAATCACGCGCGAGGCACGTGCCTGGGGCACTCAGGGACCTATATGTAAGAAAAACAAGTCCGAGGACCTTTTGGTAACTCGTACCAAAAAGTCCAGGGGTTGTTATGCAAATATCCCACTAAAAGACGCACGTGCGCAAATAAAACACTCACAGGGGCATAAATGCAATTATCAAAAAGTTTTCATTCATTAAAGAACATCCAGAACTACAGGGCCAATATCGCAAATACACCAAGTATACACGTGACGATGCACGTGGCTCACACAAACAGGGGCATAAATGCAAATAAACTAAAGGATGAGGTCCAATGTGCAAATAACCCAACGTAAATAAAGTACTCGAAATATTTACAGGACTGAAATGTAAAGCATAAACTACGAGGGGGCCTAAGGTAAATTACCCCTTTATTACGTCGACGGCTGGATGAGCGCCACGTAGCTGATCTGACGGCTGAGGACGGCGGGCGCTTTTCTTCTTCCGCACGTGAACCGATCGACGACGCAGAGCGAGGCACGTGGAGGATCTGACGGTGCTCAGGTGCTGGTGCCTCGCTCCTCTGTGCTAACGGTCCGGATCGCTCCTCTGGATGATCGGACGGTGGTGGCTCCTCGATAGATGGACGGTCACGATGAAAACTGGAGCGGAGGGCGATCGGACGGTGGTGGAGGACCCTCGAAGAACAGGTGGCCGGAGAGGTTCGCCGGCCTCGTGCGCGTGCTGTAGTCCTCCTCAGCTGCCTCTGATGATCGAAGAAGGTCGGCGATGACGTCCCGCAGCTGGTGGTGGCCTCCGATGGCCCAACCGAGCCCTGGAGGGGCTCCGGCGAGGACGGCGGAGGGAAGCTCCTGGCCTGGATGTGAGGGTGCCTCAGAAGGCTTCCTCTGGACCTGCAAAACAGCTCAAGAGCTTCGCGGGTCGAGGGCAAAGTGCCTCGACCCGAAGAAGCGGCGTGAGGGTGGACGGTGCGTCGGGGCAAGCGAGCTCCGGCGAGCGGAGGACGGTGGAGCTCGAACCCCAGCTCCTGTGCGAGCTGGGTTGAACGAAGGGATGGAGAATGTGCGCGGAGGAATGGCGATGGTGACTGGGTGTTCCGATGATCGAGAAGATACGCGATATGGTCGGAATCAAAGGAAATCGGCGGAACTAAGATTTGGGGGTAACTCAAAATTAAGCTAAACAAGAAGGCTAGAAGGTTACCTGGGCGGTGTGGAAGACTATGCTGGAGCTAAGGTAGCTCCTGGTCGTCGCCTCGAAGGTTGTCACGGCCTGAGGCTCGAGCTCCTGCACGGGGCGGAGCACGGCGGCGCAAAGTCGCCGGATCAGTGGTCCGGCCACCCCCTCCTCACTGCTACAAGGGCAATCGCGAGCTGTCACCTCAGGGATTGCACTGGAGGTCACGGGAATGAGAGTGGAGAGCCAAAGATAGCGAAAATGAGAGGCGGAGCTCGGCTATATACGTGAGTGCCGACCCGACTAGGGCTGGTCGGGTAGGGCTGCAAGAAGCGCGGATCCCCATGCGAATACCCCGGCGGTCATGTCGGATGTACGAGGAATCGATAGGACCCGGGGTTTGCGGAGAAGGCGAGCAGATCAAGAGCGGAAAAAGAGGCGAAACCGGGTTGGGCGCGAGATCCGCAGGAGAAGGCGGTCCGCGGAGGGAGTTGACCGGGGGTCAACATCCCCCGTAGACCAATGGGACGCTGCCACGTGGACAAGATTTGAAGTTCAAAAATAAGGCAGCAAATGGCCGATTTTGCAAAAACTTTCAACATGAAATATTTTTATCTTATTTTTTTCTATTTTTTGGTGATTTTTAATTAATTTTTAGAAATATAATTAAGGTATTTACAATATATAGCTATACATAGGTATATGTACAATATAGGGTTTTTGATTTTTAATTATTATTTTTATACAATTTTATTCCTATTTTATATTTTATTTATTTATAGAATAAAATGAGGAATAAAAGGATATTTTTATTTTATTTTTATTATTTATACACAGAGGTGAAATAAATAGATCTATACAACTATGTACATGGCATATGTACAATATGTTTTTGTAATTTTAATTTTTGTTATTTTTATTTGATTTTTGTTGTGTTTCTTTTTATTTATTTTATTTACAAAATATACCATCGAATATTCACAAAAAGTTTTGGAAATAAATACATTTATTTATAGGGTTAAATAAATAAAGGATGATGGTCTATGCATATGGTGGAGGGATATTTTTGCATTTTTTATTTTTAAATTTTTATTTTGTTTTTAATAGTTTCTAAATATATACAACATATGTACAAGCATATTTTTGGGTGAGGAAAATATAATTTTATTTAGTTACAAAAAAAATCTAGACACATGAGCTCCTATCTCTCTCTACTGTGGCTTTTATGCGGTCAGGCCCATGCTGAGCCCTCCCTTGGGTTAGGTTGCTCAATATTTATTCTAAATATTTCCCTCTTTTTCTTTTTGATCTTTATTCTTTTATTTTTGCACAAAAACATGCTAATTATAGGTTTTTACACAATGCATGCTTTTGGTAATTATTGATATTTACATATATCTACATGTATTTGCAAAGGTTTGTGTAGCTAAAATATAAGAATAAAGAGTGATGAATGGGTATTCATCACCGTCGAATATCGGAGGTTGTCACCTAAGGAAGATAAGCTCAGTGGAAACTTTGGTTCTTACTCAAAGTTGTGGTGAAGGTTGAGCTAAGCAGTTGCGATGCATGGATACAGCAAAAGAAGGATGATGGTATTGCTTTGGATCTTGCCAAAAGATGAAGGGTTGTCACTCAACGAGGAGTTCCTCAGTTGTCACCTAATGTAGTCGGATCTCGTTCCTACTTCGTGGAAGTGGCAGATGATGTGCGATCGTCATCGGTGGTCGTACCCCCTTTATGGGTGGTTGGCATCAAGCGAGAAGGGAAAATGTTGTAGAAGAGGTGTAGTAGGTGGTCATGTAGGTGATGGGCAACGGATTGCAGGGAGAGGATGCACAAGTATCGGCTATCGTGGAGAGAGAGAGAGAGAGAGGCGGGGATGGTATTGTGTGCGATTGCAAGAGGATGTGGGGGATGGACGCAGGACGCGGGCTCGGTCATGAGGAGAGAGAGGGAGGTAGAGGATGCGAGAGAGAGAGAGAGAGAGATGTGGTGGTTGTAGGGCTTGAAGCGAGAGATGTGAGTCGCACCACCATGCGAGATCGGAAGGAAGGTCGCGAGTCCTACGAGGAGCAGGGGCACCGTTGTGAGATGCAGCGGTCAGGCTGAGGAGAGGGAAGGAGGGGGTCATTGGCCAGCCCAGGCATTGCCACGTGGTGAAGAATTTAAAAAATAAAAGTAGAAATTAAAAACTAAAATGATAGTAATCATAATCATAAAATATATAATAATAAGTAAAGTAATAAATAAATAAAATAAAAAAGGAAAACTAAATGAGAATAAATACATAAATAATTTATAAATGAAATAAATATATAAAAAATGATAAAAATATTAGTAATTATAAATAAAATTAAAATACAAGGGAAAATAAAAATGGGGTGATATGTGGCTGCTCCAAGATCTCCCACATGTCACTCTCAGAAAATTCAAAAATAAAATCCAAAAAAATAAAAAAAATCAAATCAAAAGTGGACAACATGAAAATTGTTCATCTTGACGATATTTACAACTTTCATAAAGGACCAAAATAAAAAAAATCATATGTACAAAAAGTACTTTTGGTTGTATAATATAGATATAAAATACCACATTTTTGTATTTCACAAATTTTTTTGCAGTTTTAACTAAGCTAAAAATCGAAATAAAATCATATAAAATATAAATAAGTATCTACAATTTAATCTAGTTTTTTTGTTTTAAATAATTAAGAAATTAATGAAATAAAATAAAGGGGATATATGTACAGACTATATATACATACTCAAGTTGATTTATTTGTTTGACTTTTACTTCTTTTTTTAAGGACCCCAAATCCAAATTTCACATATGAACTCCAATTCTTTTGAATTTAGTCTTATTTTGTATATAATTAAACATATATTAACCAAAAGTGAGTAGAGTCCATAGGAGACTGTATGAGATAGATATTCACATTTTAAGACTTTTAGTCTCGAAATAGGGTTTGGCTTTTATTGGAAAAATATACAACTTAGTAATTTTGGTATTTTTATGTTATTAATGTCTGTAATATGTACACTATAGAGTTGATTTTATTAGATTCTAAGTTAATAATAAATAAATAAATAAAAATAGGGGTAAATATGGGTAACTACTTATGATATTTAAAAAAATGAGCTTCTTATTCATGCAATTATGAATGCTAAAATGAGATTATCATATTTAAGTGCATAAATGGTAATAATGCAAAATAAATGGAGAAATGTAGCTAATTAATCGGGAACAAAGCCTTATTTTCAACTTTTAAAGTGATGAATCATATTCATGGATCTTCATCTTTTTCAACGCCTCATGCTCCCAAAGAAGGTGGTGGATTTTCGTACGATGAAATCAGGAGGTTCTCCACATAGATCGATGCTATGGATTGTGGGAGTCACATGTCTCATCCGTGCGATCACAAGTGCTCTATACATCATATAAGAGTTGAGACAGGATGTCTCTTCTCTTAAAGACTTGTAGATATCGATCATGCTTCAAAAGGTAATCCGATTACTCATGTGATCATGATGAAATAGTATGAGAATTGTTCACATGCCATGTGGTTTCATCGAAAAATTTTAAATTATGTTGCAGCATCAACTAATATGCTAGTCAACCTAGATGGGATGCGGTTCAATCTCCACGCTTCCATGATTCATGAGGCTTAAAAAAAACCTTCAATTTCCCTCAACATAAATATCCTCCTCTCTCTAAATTTTCATAAAAATTAAATGATTCTATCTCTTTGACTTTGAGAGCACGTGTGTCAACAATCAAATATTGTTTTTATATTCCTCCCACACAAGCATCATCTCTCACTTTCTACTTTGTGTATGTTGTTTTCTTCTTTCGACAATAGCAAACGATGCCTTTATGGTATGATGAAATTGTCGTCATCATATTATGAGAAGTAGCAAGTTGTCAAATGCTAGCAATATCTTTTATTTTAACAATTAACTTTAGAACATTTAATTTTAGATATCACACACACATGTGTGTGTGTGTGTGAATTTTGAAAATATATTTAAACATATGATGTACATGTATCAATTTGCGTGGAATATTGGTTATACAAAGCAATAAGATGCTATTGTTAGAACTAAATTATAGTGATGGAATTCTTTAGCAAGTAAACAAAGATCTCTTTTCCAAGAAAATTTCATTGTCCAAATGTTTACATTTAAATTTTCATCATAATGAAACAAAGTTCATAACTCACACATCACGAAAACATGGAAAATTAGTAAACATTTGTCATAAAACTTTGTATGTTCATCACATGAACTAGCAATTACAGCACAACGATTTTGTTCTTTGCAAAAGTATTAATTTAAAAAAATTATTTTCCTAAAGTGGTTTCATATATTTTAATGAATATTAGGAAGATATCAGGGTTAACTCTTGAAGCACGAGTGTCTAAAACAAGAGACTTCACAAATCAAGTCCTATCCGAGGACTCTCCTCTTGCATGTGTGAAGATGAATCGTGTTGCTTCCCACAAACTTTGATATCTTCCTCCTGAAGTGTCCATGCAAGGATGAGTTGCAATATCTTTATTTCATCATACGAAATCTATTCTTCCTGCACGTATGTAAAGCACGACGAAAAAATGATCTTCTCTTCTTGTAGGGCCACACCTATGAAAAGAAGAAGCGAGCTTGATGGTGGACATGTAGGGTTGATTGGAGAGAAGCCTAGATGTGTAGAAGAGAGTCTTCTACTCTCAAGTTCTCTCTCTAAATATTCCAATAAATTATGTTCTCTTAATGTAAGGCACTTGTGTTGGGAAAAAGAGAGAGGTATGCGCTCTCTTAAATACACATGGTGGATGTCCCCCTAGAGTCCTAAACTATGAGAAGACGTCTACCATGTTGTCCCTTAGATGATCAATCAAAGGCTAGGATTTAATCTTAAATCTTATTTTAGTTAAGAGACAAGTTTCCTCTTATTTATCATCTAAAATATATAACAAACAAAAATAGAGGGAGTACTAATGGCTTAGGACTCAAGGGTGGACGTCCAAGCTTCTCATGCTTGGGCATCCATCCCGTTTGTTTGTTGGCTGTTGTTGCATGATCATCATGAGAATTCAATTATCATATGTAGGAAATTTATGAGAGAGTTACCTCACAACAAAATGTAAATCCAATTTACATTTAATTTTCAATGTGAATCATATTCACATTTATTATAAATATAAATATATATGATGTGGATTATATCAACAGAGCCCCATATATATATAGGGAAAAGGGAGTATGCACCATCGGGAGCAGCCAACTGGCTACACCCGGCCATTTTTTTCATTGGTTTTTTATTTTTTTGAAAAAAACTTATGGATATTTACTTAAATTATTGTAAGGAATATGTGTTTCAAATTTCATGCAAAACAAACACTCCTAGCATGCCCATCTAGATATAGTCAATTTCAATAATTCTGAAACCGTTAAAATGTCATAACCTTGATGAAGATGATAGAAATGTCGAATTTAGTTGAAATTGGTATGATATCATGGAGATATATAGTGATTTGAATACCCCTAGGTTTCATTTCAAAAACACAAAAAATCAAAGAAAAAAATGACCGGGTGCAGCTAGTTAGCTACACCCGCCGGTGCAGCCTCCCCAACCCCATATATATATATATATATATATATATATATATATATATATATATATATATATATATATATATATATATATATATCCATGTATGATGACTTGAAATTTGTACATCTATCCAATTTCATGATTTATACCACTTTTAATGAAACGTAATACACTCCTATCTTTGAGCTCAAGCTGAACAATTCACACTCTAAGTGAGCTCAATGAAACAAGTCACATTCTATGTAAGCTGGAGGAAGTGTCAGTGAGTTGAATCTAACTTCCTTGACTATTTCTAATCAAATTCTAAATAATTCAGAGTTTTAAATAGGCTCAAGGAATGTGCTTATTTACATTTCCATCATCATCTCACTTTTCAATATTTGGACTTTGAAATTGGAATCGGAATTCGGACATTGGATGCAAATACGATGAGACTTAATCCAATTAATTCTCAAGTCATTAAGCTAAGAAGTGGAGCAACTAAAGTCCATCCAGTTTCATCATTCTCTTGAAATGTAAGTGTTATGGTAGATGATCTATTAGGATAGATTTAACGTTGAATATTTTTAATATTCATTCATCCTTCATATTGGAAGACTTTGATATATCCAAAGTTCAAAACCTAGCTTGACTATCTTCTTTGGAACATATCAATATATTTTTCATTTGATAATTGGACGACAATAGTAATCATGTACTTCAAAAGCGTATGTTAATATCTCAAATTCGTATCTTATTTCATAAACAAGATGACCATGCATGGAATTCGTTATGACCGTGAATTATCTCATGAGTGAGCTCTGTCTTCCGGTTCATCGAGTATGAACACGTATGACTTTTATGAGAGATCATACTTCTTGTATTTCGTCATATGCACACCAACTCGTTGGTATATGGCCCTTGGTTAGGCCACCAACCCATCGCTCTGTCAAATGTGCAAACGTAGGCATATAGATGTGTATCTGTCTTCAATAAAAGGATGTGTGTTTGATCATGACAGTTATGATTCAGGTCTTAGTTTATCTCAACCTCATCAAGTTAACTCCTTAACTTGATTATTCCGACTTCTCAAAATCTCCATTCATAGAGGACAAGCATCAAGAATTCAGTCGGAAATCATTCTTTAGAGAATGATTGGTATCTCTTTCTCGGACTGTAGATCACTACTGATATCACATGTAGATGTCAAGTGTGTCCTCCCAATTGGATGATATTCAATATGACCATGGTGCATAACCATAATTGTACAATTGGATCTTAATATCAGATGCATTCACAATCAGTCATTTTCATATGAACATGATATAAACTTTGACTTTTACTGCATTAATAAGTCGTCAAGGGCTTAAAGGTCCAACACATACATCACACTAAAATAGTCTCTTGCCGTAAGTTGTGACAATAAATTGTCGGTAGCAATACAACTATGGCTATAACCAAGCTTTTGACAATGGATGATGGCGATGTTAATGTATGGATATGTTTCCACAAGCTTAACTCATGTCACTAGAGCTTGTCATAATGTATTGTTGTCGTAGTGAAATCCAGTTCACACCGATAGGACCATAGGAGCTAAAATAATAATATAATTATTTATTTTTTTTCTAATTTTTATGAATTGTTGATGTCATCATCAGTTTGACCAGTCTATACCTTCTTTCTAACTATTTGCTCACTTAGATATATGGGCTCTAGACTTGTATTACAAAAGCATCGAGAAGGATTCCTGGTGCAATAACATTGTAACATTCAGTTCGCGTATGACTGACAATTAAGCATGCCCAGAAGGGTCCCTGAACGGAATCGTCGGCACGGATTTCTCCGCTCGAGCCCTCTCCCGTCGACTGTTCTCGGCATATTTCAAGCTGGCAAGATGATATCCTTTGCTCTGCTCCTCAGAGGTCCACTCGGAGAGGTAGTAGCCCTCTTCGGTTGCGTCAGGTCTCGGCCCGAAGAACATGCCACCCCACTGGGGGATGTGGAGGAGGAGAACGGGGAGAGTGCAGCAGACAATCATGATACCCATGTATGTGATGCCGTCCTCCTTGCTGTACCTGGTCCCTCTGAAGAATATCAGCTGCGTCAGAACAGCCCCCGCGTTCCCACCCCCTCCTGTCATGCCTGAGATCAACCCCAACGCCCTGCAACGTTGATGTATTACTGTATTAATATCTCATATCGTTATTAGAACTTAGATTTCTTCAATAGATTTCAAAGCCACTAATTCCTCGTGAGTTAAGTAATAGTTTTAGCGAATATCTAAGTACAGCCGTGCAGGCGTTGAAAGTCCCACGAGAGAATGAACGACGATAACCTAAAACATATGACGTCTATGAGTCTGCAACATTATTGTAACGGTAGGATTGGCATGCGACTGAAATGGAAATAGATGCGAGGTGATACTCGTCGCAAGTAAAGAATTATCAGGTATTAGATAACGAGCAGTAAGGTTAATTTTAATTTATCGGATATCAAAACTGGTGGTTTTCACAGGAGTGAAAGAGATATCAGTTTTAATATTAGATATAGTCCAACAAAATTGGGCTACAATGGGTTTTTTTTCAAAATCTGTCACTAAATTAGTTGTTCAGTATTTAACGATGATATTATTCATTACTAAATGATTTTTGTACTTGTAATTAACGATGAATATCATATTTATCATTAGCGATGGTATGTTTAGCGATGCTTATCCTTCATCATTTTTCAAAATTTTACTAGTCATCACTAAATTTTAAACTAAAAAATTAACGATAATGAGTAAAGATTTTGAAAAATAATAACGGATAAATGAAGATATATAAAGTACTGCTAATACTATAGCAACATATATAATATTCATTGCTCTTCAAGTATATCATTTTACAATTAATAATATTGTTGATGCATGTTCAACAACAGTTGATTTAGTGATAAATATTAAAAAAAAGGTCACTATAGCTACTTTTATTGTAGTGGTATTTGCTATTAAAACATAATGCTGCAAGTGATAAAATATGTGATAGTATCTTTTCAAACCTTTTTTTAAAATTACATTGTGAATTGATTCCTTTCTACGTATACCATACATAAAATTTCCTTATAAATTTATGCATAGTATTGCAATATTTTTATATAGTAAAAGAATTATAAATATCATTTTATAATCGGCAGTCCCCAATATTTTTTATATGGTAGTACGTTAGATCCTTTATATTTTTCATACATTTCAAATACTTATAGTATTTTTAGATTTACTTTTTAGGATTTTTATCACTTATGCTCTTCTTAACTTTTGTAATATCATTATGCTATGCATTTTTTTAAAATCAATTGTGCACATATATTCTTACAAAAATCACATTACTGTCCTTTTGTAACATCAGTCATGCCCCTGCTTTACTCTAACAAAAGGGCATAATTGTGTATTTTGTGAGAAGACAGGGGAACGACTGATATTCTAAAAAAAGAGGGTCATAACTGACATTACAAAATGTACTAGGGAAACAAGTGATAAAAATCTTACTTTTTAAAGTACAATCTTATGGATTGATTCTTGAAGATATCTTAAACTTATTCGAACTTTAGTCAACAGTATGTCACATATTTTTTTGCTACAAATAGCTAACAGTACTAACTAAATGTACGCAGAAAATAACTCAATCAAGGATTATTGCATATTTGCAAAATTCAAGATATAAGAAATATAAGTATATGTAATCCATATAAAATTGGATATTAAGAAGTTTTGAAATGTAAAATACACAAAAGAATTAAGAAAAATAGGAAAAAATTGATCATCATTATTCTAAGAATTAATAGGAATATATAATAAAGGGAAATGCAAGTAGTTGTAGCTTCTTTGGGAATATGCGCATATACTTCCATTCGCCATAGGTATGTTTGTTTATTTTTCCCAGAATGTGTCTGAATGAATGCAATAAAAGGACATATAGATTTTTTTAGGTGAATATATCATGTTTAGCATAAGATAAAATAACAATTTGAATATTCATTGTCATGTCTTCTAATGTTGTGAGTAGTAGAAGCAAGTTAGCAAGCACAAAACCAAACAAGCAAACATACATGCACACATATTTAAGAGGTTCATCTTTAACTAGGCTACATCCTCGAATGGAGGCAACCAGTTTCACTATATGGATCGAAGGAAAAAATACATAGGATGTATTGTAACCCTAGGGAATTTATATAGAACTCTGAATAAAAATGAAGGTTAGAATTTATGCTTAAGTGCATCATGGAAGCGTGAAGATCACATCCAATGCGATCATGAGCGACTAGTCATACTAGTGGCTCGAGGTAGCAGAAATTAAAATTTTAAAGAGATGAAATGACATGATTCGAGAACACTTCTCTATCATTTCAACAAGACCACAAAGAAGATATATGAATACTCTTAAAGCGTGGTTGTGATCGACGTCTCTAAAATAAGAGACTTCCTGTCTCAAGTCCGACCTAACAGAGGAGACGCTTGCGAGTGCGTGGATGAGATGCATAATTCTCTCAATTCAAGTTGAAGATCCGAGCAATGAATCTTCTAATTGCATTATCAAATCCGATGTCTTCTTTATGAGTGAGGGGCACTAAAGAATACGAAGAACCACGACGATCTAAGCGGTGACACAATGGCATAGCGACGATAACGAGTCTCACTAGGTCAAGAGGTGGACAACCACTCTTGAAGGGGGTGTGGGTGTGATGAGAATGAGAGAGAGAGAGAGAGCTCTTGCAATTGTGTTGTCTAAAAGAAGAGTTAGGGTTGCCTTTTCTTTTATAATATTTTAGATATCCAAGGATCTCAATCTATGTGCTATACAAAATTAATGGTTGAGATTGTTTTGTGCTTTTAATCAATAGTCATGATTTTGTGGCATAAATTTGCAACAACAATGATTTTAAATTAAATTAAATATATTGAATAATCATCAATATAATTTAATTTAATCAAATCAATATGCATAGAAGGATTAGGAAGGAGGCAAGACTCCTTCCATTTAAGGAGTGGATGGCCATCTTGATTTTGGACTCTAGAGTGGTCGCCCACCCTCCAAAGTTGGAAGGTTCCTTCCTTCTTCCAATTATGCGAGATCTTGAATCTCCCATAATCCTTCATTATTTGCAACAAATTTTATTGCAAATATATTCATAAAAATAATTCTAAATTATTTTGTGACAATTTCAATCATGTCATTGAAAAATATAAATCAGTTTCATACGTCCAAAATAAAATGTAAATTGTATTTTCAATTTTTTGTTCAATATGAATCCAATTCACATCAACATTTAATTCATAAATAGCATCTAAAATTTGCTCTCCCTAATATATTATAAATCAAATTTATAATATATAAGATTGATATGAATAGTGATGTCCATATTATTCATATCTTTGATAATTAAACCATATTTAATTATCGCGTATCTCCATTCTCATGTACCTAAGTAATATGAATCATATTCATATTATTAATGATAATTAAATCACTTTTAGTTATTAATTTTTCCAATGCTCAGATATATTATTCAACAATGGAATTATTCTTGAATCCTTTCAAGAATAATGGACTTTCTCCATGGATACTTGAAGATAAGGACAGGGTGGTTGTATATTCCATGTATAGTGACTTGGATATTGAGATCGTATCTCAAAATCTAGATATCAAGGACCCCTCAAAGATTCTTGATTAAATCAAAGCCATAAATCTAATCTTCTCATTGCATCTGAATCATATTCAGGTCAATGTTAAACATTTCGACTAATATTAGATTACTTCTCTAGTGAGAGGAGTAACTAAAATCCAAACATGTTTCATTATTTCCTTGGAATAAAAGCATCATGGTTATACAATTGTTTATGAACACATCTCCGTTGAGTATTCCTATACATGTACATCCTACGTACGGGATGATCTATAATAAATCCAAAGTTTTATATCAGTTTTAAACTATCTTCTTCAGGATTTTATCATTTAGTTTTTCATTTGGTCATTGGGAATTGATATCGATCATATGCTTTCCAAAAACATATATTATACCTACAAAATTTTGTCATACTTCCAAAGCAAGATGACCAAACATGGAATTTGATCTATCCCAATGCCTCATGAGTGAGCTCATGTCTTATGGTTAAGTAGTGATCATGTATGATCACTTTAACAGATCGTACTACTCATATGTCCTCGTGTGCACATTAAATCTCTTGTGTATAGACCTTTATTAGGTCATCAACCTATCGGTCTGCCAAGTGTACATACTTGGACATATGACAATACATCCATCTCCAGACAGAGGATGCATGCCTATATTGTTATAGTATACGACATAGGTCTTGGTTATCTCGATCTCGTTAAGTCTACTATTTGACCTAACTCATCTGATATCTCTGAATCTTTATTCCTACGTTAAGGACCTGCATCAAGAGGTTGGTCAGGTATCAACCTTTAGAGCAAGATTACCATCTCCTTCTCAGGCTGGAGATCATCTCTTAATAATCGTTTGACTATGCTTGATTAGTCCTCAATATAACTCATTAGATAACATCTAAGCACCAACATCTATGATCCAACCATTGAATCAACAACTATCATCATTAAGATGGTCATGGTATGTAACCCTAATTATACTAAGGGACCTTATAAGTGCATTCATTTATTTAATCTCCAACATGGAGTGAAATAGACTAATAACCTTTATTGATATATCAAAGATTATAATAACATTTATTGTAGAAATGGTTCACCTCGGGATCATGTGGCTAACAATCTCTCACTAGCCCTTAGAACCATTCATGTAAAATCTTTAAACCCATGCTCATTACATGCTGGTCGAAAGTCTTTTGTGTCAGAGGTTTGGTAAGGGGATCAACAACTCTATCAGTAGAGGCCACCTTAGTGATGATGATGTCACCATGCTTTTGAATCTTATGAATGATGTGGTATTTTCTTTCCACGTACTTGCTTTTTTGATGTCATATGGGTTCCTTTGCAAGATATAGCTCTGACGTTATCACATAGTAACGGGATGAGAGTATCATAGGAAACTACGCCATGTTCCATGATGAAATTGTGTAACCACACCGCTTCCTTTGCAGCATCTGATCCGACAATGTATTCGGCTTCTTTAGTTGAATCCATTGTAGTGTCCTGCTTCTTGCTTCTTCAAGTAACAGTACAACCATTCAACAAGAACACAAGCCTTGAAGTTTACTTGTATTCATCTATATCAGATTGGTATTCTTAATCTGTATATCCTAAAACTTGGAGATCACCATCTATATAGACCAAGATGTAATCTTGCATCCATCTTAGATACTTAAAGATATTCTCCATTCCATTCAAGTGTGTTCTCCATATAAATATTGGTAACGACTTACCACTCTCACTGCATGGAAGATCTGATCTTTTGTGTACATCATGACTTACATTAGACTTCCCACAGCTTATGCATAGGGGCATCCAGCCATGACTTTCTTATCCTCAACACTTTGAGGATCCATCCCTTGAGATAGGTGGATACCATGTCTTACGGGATGAAAGTCTTTCTTGGATATCTCCATATGGAAACGTTCTAGGATCTTCTTAATGTACCCATATTGTGACAATCCCAAAATCCTCTTTTTTCTATTTCTAACAGCTTCAGACCCAAGATATAAGAGGTTTCTCCATGATCTTTCATCTTGAAGGTATGTGACAACAAAATCTTAACACCGGTTATCATCCATGTATCATTTTCAGATAAGGATGCCATCTATGTAAAGCACGATGAATACAGTGGCACTCCCACTGAGCTTCTTGTATGCACACGATCCATCAGGATTATGGACAAAATCATAACTCTTTATGATTTCCTCAAATCTGAAGTTCCAACTACGAGAAGCTCGTTTGAGACCATAGATGCATTTCTTCTTCTTGGATACTTTACCTTCCTTAGTTTTGAAGCCTTGAAGTTGCTCCATATAGATATCCTCCTTTAGGTATCCATTGATAAATGATATCATGATGTCCATCTACAAGATGTCGTAGTCAAGATATACAACTATAGCTGGCAATGCCCTGATGGTTAAGCATAGCCATATGAAAAAATGTCTCATCGTAGTCAATGCATTCTCTCTTCATGTAGACTTTGTCTAGGAGTCATTCCTTTAAGGTCTCTACCTTCCCATCAGGTCCCCTCTTTCTCTTGAAGATCCATTTACACACAATGGATTTTACCCCTCTAGGTGGATCCTCTAGGGTCCATGCACCATTCCTATGCACGGAGTCTATCTCAGACTTCATTTTTAGCATATATCTATCCATGTCATGATCTGTGAGTGCCTCATCAAATGAAGTTGGATCATTGTCAATTTCACCTGGTACATGGAATCTGTACCTTTCAGGTGGTGTAACCACCCTCAAACTCCTTCGAAGATGTACGGGTGTTTCATCATTATTTACTCCTTCAGTTTTTTGTTCAAGAAGATCAATATTCTTAGGGCAATGAGTTAGTTCGCTTCATTTTTGTGTTGACTCTTAAGGAAGTCATCCCCCATAAATTTTACATTTCTAAAGGCAAAAATGTTTTGAGTATCGAGATCATAAATTTTGTATCCAATACTGTCCTTTACATACCCAATGAAGTAGCACTCTCGTTTGTGAGATTCTAGATCCACGTTCTTCGCATGGACCAAGCAACCCCAAATCCTCAAGTGTCTAATACTGGTCTCGGTACCATACCAAAGTTTCATGAGGAGTTTTGGGTAAAGAATCTTGCTTAGGATATATATTATAGTCTATACTGCATATCACCAGAAAACTAAGAAGCGAATGCACTTTACTCATCGTTAAACGGACCATGTACGTGATGGTCATGTTTTGTTTTTCAGCAACGCCATTATGTTGGGGAGTTCTAGGATGAGTGAGATTGGAGATAATTCCTCTCTCTTTGAGGTATTACTTAAATTTATCTGAGAGATGCTCGCCACCTTGATCATATTGAATCTATTTAATCTTCTTATCGATTTGGCTCTCAACCAAAGAAATGAACTCTTTGAAATTTTCAAAGGTGTTAGATTTATGATGTAATAGGAAGATAAAGTTGTATCGTGAATGGTCATCAATAGATATCAAATAATATCAATATCCATTTCGGATCATAATACTGAAGGGGCCGCATACATCAGTATGCATTAGGTCAAGAACATCTTCCATCGTGTAACCTCGTTACGAAAAGGTGTCATGCTCATTTTACCTTGAATACAATATTCACGATTAGGCAAAGGTTGAACCCGTTGAAAATCTAAGAGTTCATCCTTTATCAATATGTTGATCTTATCAACTAATAAATGACCAAACCTTTGATGCCAAATCATGTTTTAATAATTTCCATCCTCTCTAGTTCTTTTAGGGTTTTTATTATTGGTAGTAACATTCATGACAAGCGGAAGTTAGATTACCATCCGTAATTTGTTTATCATAACGACTTATGACAAGTTTATTATAGAGTAAGAACGAATATCCATTTCTAACAAGCATAGATACATATATAATGTTCCTTCTAACATTCGAAACATAAAGACACTCTATAAGTACTAGGACTCTTCCATTAGGTAATGATAGTCTGCACGTCCTAATAACGAATGTTGCAATAGTTACATCATATCACATTTGGATGACTATCTTCCCTTCATCAACATTCCTAGTTTCCTAAAATAGATGCAACAGATTGCTTACATGAACATAAGCAACAGAATCGATGATGCCACTACCTTCTCATCCTACGAAAAAGTTGGTTTCAATGATGAAAGTAGATTCTATACATGTTGGGCTTTATCTTTCTCTATTCTGGGCAGTTACACTTCCAGTGCCCTGAATTTTTACAGTGATGACTGACATCGGTTTTATTAGATGCTATCAATGTAGAAACATTATAATATGATCCAACAACTTGACTCTTCTTCTTTTTCTTCTAGACAGGACCCTTCCGAGCCCCATGCTTCCGACCTTGCTTCCCTTTGACTTGTACAACCATTACATTGTCAGTAAGATTCTCTTTCTTCAGTACGTCTTCTATAGACTTTAATGAAGCCCTGAGTTCATTGTTAGATAACCTCAACTTATTCATGTGGTACAATCAACAAAGTTTGTGAAAGACATGGGTAGAGATAATAAAATGAAGTCAGACGGCATATCTACATCCATCTCATCCCCGAGAGTCTCTTGTTCCAAGAGATAACCAAACATTTTGATGATATGTTTTTGAACCGAAGTCCCTTCCTGCATCTTGTAGCAAATAAGTTCTTTCTCAATATTGTAACGTTGAGTGTGGTTGACATCACCAATCATCTCTTTAGATTTAGTATTATAAACTAGCAAGAATATATATCCACATATTGCTTTTGAAGCACATTGGATAATGATCCCAGAATACGACATCTAGCCAATGAATGATCTTCATGACATTTTTCATTGAATTTTATTTCTTATAATGTTTGAGGGTTTGTGTACATGTTCTTTGAGAGAACATAAGAGGTGCGATCTATTGAAAGAATAAGGTCCAAATTATGGATCCAATCCGAGCAATTCGATCTAGTTAACTAGTTGACCTCTAGAAGCCTGCTGAGTAGGTTATGGATTTCATGTCTGAAATTAATAATGCACTATATTAGAACATATAAATAATTAAATATTCAAATTTAAAATTCTTTTAAAGGATTTTTAATAAAATTAGTCTGTCTTTTCAACCTTGAAAGTTCATTCCCTTGTTAAACATTCAAAGCAAGAGATATATTTATCTCTATATCTCTAGCAATATTTGGTATCTTATTTTTACCTTTGTTACATTTCAATCATATGAGAAACTGTAACTCAGATAAAAAGAAGCGAGAACTCATTCCGCTTTGCATGTACAACAAGCATTTCTCAAGTCCGTCTTAACACCCGTACGTGATGAATCATAGATTTGTCATGACATCACATGCATTTTTCATCACATTTTATGCATAATTTACATTCCATTCATCACAACATATGGAACACAAAACTTATCAAAATAATAGTAATAGTAACAATGATAATCATCATCATATATTGTACCATAATCCATAAGGATAAAATCACTCCATATAGACTAGTTAAGCCAACCTTGGGAATATAGTCATATTACATGCAATATACATATCCTAAAATATTAATCACATATAATTTGATATAAACAAAATACATAGCGCAACTTTTAGCATATTAAATGAGTAGTTTATAGAACCTATGAAGTTATGACTATCATATAACTAAAAAAAGAGAGGAACAATTGACGTACTATAAATCCATGTGCATATCTATGAAAACTACATTAACACTTCCTTATATATAATAATACAAAACTTTCAAGTATTGGGATAGAAGTAAATGCAATCTTAACATAATATATACCATTATATAGGTAGATAGATCGTATCATCTAAAAGCATATTGGCACGGATCCAAATTTGCATCCTTTATAAAAAAATCTGATTAAAATTTATATCAACATTTAAATAAATCCCGTATTTGATGTCCTGGAAAGCCATCTTTTGCACTACTAAGTGCCCAAATAATATTTTCAAATCGATATATTAATCAATACTCTCGGCACTAACTACACGATAACACCCCCGGCACTTCAACAACAAAGGACAGCCCCACCATCTTTCCCACCACGTGACAAATCCATTTAAGATATATTATAACCCCTTGTTTCTTGTGATGACATGAAAGCAATTAATGCATCCAATATCCAACGGCTCCAGACCATCGGTGAAGTTGCAACTTCTAATGCATCCGACGGTTACAACATCGTCTCCTACCTCTAGTTGACCAGAACAAATGAGAAAGACCCAACTTTGTCCTATGTCTCTTGGCCTATTCCGACCATGTCTCGGGCTTTCAAATGACCCTTCTTCTTTTCTGGTGATAAGACATTCATGTCACCATACATGTTCTTTAGAAATTTCACCACTTGGTTATAAATAGATAGGAAACTCCAATGGACGGAGGCATCAAGCTAGAGTCGTGCAAACACACAAACCATCTCCACACCTTCATGCACCTCCACCATCGAGATAGCAACACGTCTCCCATCAACCTTACACCAAAAATCTCCAACACCTCCATTGTCGAGGACCTCATCTCCCCTAGACCCTTTATTCACCTGCTACGATACACATCATCCATTGCCTTGGGATTTCGCTAGTAACAACAGCAAGTGCATCCCATCATTGAGGAGAATACAACTCTCTCCAACTTCATCATTCACCATTTTTCGACTTCTTATTTCCAATTGCTTTGAATTTAGACGGGGGCTATACTTGATCTCCTATCTCTTGTTGCATGTAAGGCAATGCAAGGAGAAAGCATCACATCCTTGGTCTCTCGCAGTGAAGGTCGGTTGCCATAGTCGACAAGCTGGAGTTGTTAAACTTCTTGTCAATTACGTTGAGGTCACTAGGAAGTAAGTTGGAGCTTCAATCACTCACACACCTGACAGGCAATCTTCACCAACTACTCAAGCCGCTCTGCTAGCATTCAAGCATTGCCTTCCCATGGACTAAACTATCGACAATTGTGGAGTATACGCTTCATTGTCGACATCATAAAAGGACTTTTAATGCAAAGAAATGCATTGTATTTTATTGTCAACTAAACTTTGAACTAAACTGTAACTTAAGCAAACATTTGAGTTCTATTACAAGATCTCTACTTTTAAACTTAATATATGCCCTTTCTAATTCATATATTGCATAACAAGTCTCTTATAAACAATTTGCTTTCCATTTTAAACCTTATATTTTAACTTAAGGCATTCCCCACTTGCATTTAGAGCATCCTTTTACACCAAGAAGAATATACTTTGCATATTCATGCATATTTCAACATTATTACATATTGTATTTTTATTTATACTAAACATCAGAACAAGTACATATTCAGGTGAAGCACAATCTAATATATATATATATATATATATATATATATATATATAAATGAACAAATTAAGTATGATAATTCTGTCGAGTCCCTGAGTTCGACACTCAGACTTGCCCTATACATCTATTGAGGCTGGTTCATTTTAACTTTTATTTGATCAATTGCGGTTTTTCGATGCGTTTCTCAACTACTTGGTAAAAAACACCATTAACTGTGGAAAATTGCTTCAGCATTTTGGCACCATTGTCGGAGACTCGGTAACATTGCACACTATTTACTTGTTTGATTTACTTTATTTTAACTTGTTGCTCACTTCGTTTTGTTCTTTGCTAATGCACAATAGCAAGGAACTTTCGTATAGCCAAAAAAGCAGGTTTATGTTAAGGACAATAGGCATATCTTTGATTTAGGCATTCATAGATCCTCTACACATCTCTGTGTTGCATTTAAAAAAACTTTCGTCTGGTTGCATTCATCTCCCCATGTCCCCCTCCTTTTAAACAACCCGAAAAAAGAGAGAGTAAAGAAGACTATTTACTATAAGGGAATCCTCTCTTAGATCCACTCATATACGATCTGTTCTACCATCCTCATTCTTATCGATCTAATTTAAACCTTTCTGCTATGGCCGAAAATCAAAACCCCAACTTCATGGATGTAGTCTTGAGAGAACTTTCCCAACTCCATCTAATAACTACGTCCATCCCCAATCCGAGACCACTATAATCCTGCTATCGAAAACTTAGTTCCGTGGGTTCAAATACTGCTAGCTATAGGCAACTTCGAACTTAACGTTGTTACCATGTCTCTTCTACCCAAGTTCCATGGGAATGAATCTGAAGATTCATTTCAACACATCCAAGACTTTCTCGTTGTTTGTGATACCGTGAACATTGCTAACATGGAACAAGAATATATCTATATGAAAGCATTTCCTTTTTCTCTTAAGGATAAATCGAGCCATTGGCTTCGCAATTATGGCACACCTATCGTGACTTGGGACACCCTTAGGGAAGCATTCTTAAAGAAATACTTTCCCATTGGAAAAACAAATGCCTTAGACAAGGCATCTCTTCCTTCACGTAAAAAAAATAAGGAACCTTTTCATGAAGCATGTGAGAGATTTAAGGAGCTGCAAAGAAAATGCCCCCACCATGGGATTGAAAAATGGAGACTTGTTCAAATATTTTATGAAGGATTGGATGCATCATTTAAAAGAGTTATCGATAGATCTTGCAGCGGTGACTACTTAAACCAAGATGAACACTTTCTATGGTCACTATATGAAAATGTGGCTGAAAATTTTGTGAATAATTTCTCAATCGACCATTACAATAGAAATATGAGACCAGTTGGGGCACTTGACTATGCAACTTCGTACTATGTACCATCTGTGGATTTGCAACTCATAGCACAAAGGCTGGACAAGATGGAAATACCCTCGAAGCAAGTAGAATTGATGACTAAGAGTATAGAGAACCTAGCCCAAACCGAGTCGAACATCTGTGGGGTGACCTCCAACCCCAATTTTGTTGACTTTATCTCACTTTCAACTCTGTCACAAGAATTGACTATATACTCAAAATCAATGAATTGGGTTCCAAAGAATCAAGAAAACCCATGCTTCCCGACATACAATCTTGGATGGAGATATCACCCTAACTTTGGATGGAGAAATCATAACCCAAATCAACCAGCCCAAGGACACAACACTGGAAACCACATGTTGCATACTCCCTTTACACTGACTCCATCACAACAACTGACCATTCACCACAATAACCAACATACTACTTATGTCGACGTAGGTGCATTGGTGGTTGCCATAAAAGAGTTAAAGGAAGTCCAAGAAAGACAAAGTGTGGAGACATCAAGACAATTTGCTGAAATAATATCTTATATGCTAGCACTATCTCCTCAACCCCTACCAAAACCCAAGACATCTCATATAACTTCATTAGGATTTCAAAACACTCCATTGGACTTTTTACCCAACCACAAAGAACACAAATAACCACACCCCTATTTATTACACAACCATTACAAGGTCAAGTACAATTAAAGACTCCCAACTCAAGCAAGACTAATTGAAGGATATAGTTAGATCCTCAAGCGCATCACGGAAGCGTGATCGTCGTATCGGATACGAAGAAGAACGACTAGTCGTACTAGTTGTTCTATGCAGCGGAAATAAAAAATTTTCATGTGACGAAACCACATGATCCAAGAATACTTCTCGGATCGTTTCTTTTAAACCACAAACAAGTATTAGGGTTACCTCTTGAAGCGTGATTGTGATCGAGTCTCTAAACGAAGAGACCTCCTGTCTCAAGTCCGATCCGACGGAGGAGACGCTTGCGAGCGCGGGGATGAACCGTGTGCTTCTCGCAATCCATGTTGATGATCCAAGCTGTGGGACCTCTTGATCTCGACACATGAGATCCGACGTCTTCTTCACGAGCGAGGCACACCAAAGGAGACGGAGATCTATGAACAAACAATCGGGCAGCATAACGACGACGCTGCGGCGATGGAGAACCTCTCTAGGGCATCCATGGTGGACGGCCATGAGAGGGAGAGAGAGAAAGAGAGAGAGAGAGAGAGAGAGAGAGAGAGAGAGAGATTTGTTGTCTCAACTATTGTGTAAAGAAGAGCAAAGGGGTGCCTCTCCTTTTATAGCATTTTGGGATCCATGGATCTCAATCCATGGGACAACACAAATCCAATGGTCCTCATTGATTTTGTTTCTTTCAATGGCTAAGATTTTGTTGGTAAAAAACCAACAACAATTAATTTAATAAAAATCAAATATATAATAAATATAACTTGATTTATATCAAATCAATCCTCATTGAAGAAATAGGAAAGGAGGTAAGCCTCCTTCCATAAGGAGGGTGGACGGCCACCACATTCCCAATGGGAATTGTGGTCGTCCACTCTTCCTATATGGAAGGTGGATGCCCTTTTCCTATTACATGAGATTACATTATCTCATGATTCTCTCCAATATTTGCAATAACTTTTGTTGCAAATTTTCAAAAAAATAAATCCAATTTATTTTGTGAACATTGCAATCATGCCATTGGAAATTTTTGTGAATCTCATTCACAATCCAAAATAAAATGTAAATTACATTTTCAATTTAATGTCCAATGTGAATCCAATTCACATTAACATTTAATTAACAAATGTAAATTATAAATATCTCTCTCTTATATATTATAAATCACATTTATAATATATATGACTAATATGGATATTTCTATCCACATTATTCATATCCATGATAATTAAATCACCTCGGATCTCATTTCTCTTGTTCTCAAATAATATGAATCACATTCATATTACTTACATCTTTGATAATTAAATCACATTTAATTATCTCAGATAACTCTCTTTATAATAAATCAAATTCATATTAATCATGATAATTAAATCTCATTTAGTTATCCATTTTCTCAATGCTTGGATACATATATCAACAATAGAATTATCCATGAACTCCTTCAAGGATAATGCGCTTTCGCCGCAGATACTTGGAGATAAGGACATGGCGATTGTATTGTTCCACGTATAGTGACTTGGATATTGAGATCATATCTCAAATCTAGATCGCCGCCCAGCCATAGATGCTTGATTAAATCAAGACCGTAAATATAATATTCCCATTGCATCTGAATCACATTCAGATCAATGTCCAACATTTGGACTAAGATCAGATTACTTTTCTACTGAGAGGAGTCACTAAAATCCAGGCTCGTTTCATCACTCCCTAGGAATGGAAGCATCATAGTTATACAATCGTTTATGATCACATCACCCTCAGGTATTCCTAATACCTGTACATCTTGCATACTGGAAGACTCACATTAAACCTGAAGTATTTGATCAACTTTATACTGTCTACTTCATGATTTTATCAGTAAGTTTCTCATTCGATCATTGGGAGTCGGTCTCGATCATATACTTTCCAAAAGCATATATCATACCTAGGTCTTGATCATATACTTTCCAAAAGTATATATCAAACCTACAAATTCGATCAAGCTTCCAAAGCGAGACGACCGTGCACGGAATTTGATTCTTCCCAATATCTCATGAGTGAGCTCATGTCTTTCGGTTCAGTAACTGAACCTGTATGATCCCTTTGAGAGATCGTATTACTCATATGCCCTTACATGCACACCAGCGCGTCGGTGTATAGACCTTGGTTAGGTCATCAACCTATTGGTCTGCCAAATGTACATACTCAGACATATAACAACACATCTGTCTCCGGTCAGAGGATACGTGCCTATATCATGACAGCATACGATATAGGACTTTGGTTATCTCAAACTCGTTAAGTCAACTCTTTGACCTAACTAATCTGACACCTCTGAATCTCTATTCCTATGCATAGGACCTGCATCATGAGGTCGGTTAGATATCAGCCTAATTGAGAAAGGATTGTCATCTCCTACTCAGGCTGGAGATCATCTCTTAACAATCATTTGACGGTGCTTGATGAGTCATCAGTCTAACTCATTACATATTCATCCAAGCACCAGCCTCTATGATTCAATAATTGAATCAATAGTTGTATGATCATTAAGATGGTCATGGTACATAACCCTAATTGTACTATGAGACCTATTATGCAAATTATTTATTCTTCATTTCAGATCAGGGAATGATATTTGCAATAACATTTATTGCATAATGGCTCGCCGTGGGCTCGCATGTCCAACACTAATCAATATGCAAATGCATTTACCTTACGAAATGGGAAGTCCACTTCTGATCCTATACCTCAAACGAATGATAAGGACAAACAAGTTAAAGTAGATGATGATGCCACTCCCATAATACATGATTTGACTGACGCTTATGTCCTGTATATTCTGTTCCATCCACGACTGTCCCATTTTCCATAGCACTTCAAAGAACAACTACAAAATCTCCCACCATAGATCTTGAATTAAAAAAATTATTTTCTTACATTGTGATTGTGATTCCGCTTATTAAAGCATTAGAGCAAGTCCATGCTTTCTCTTGCTTCTTAAAAGATAAGTGCACACCAAAGAGAAAACCAAATGGAAACATAAGTCAGACCATACAGAGATAGAGGGACATATTTTACCAAACCATCATGAATATGATCTCATCACTTCTACCAGAAAAGAAGAGAGATCCAGGAGCACCATTAGTACGCTGCATTATTGGAGATCTGACATTTGAGCGTACCCTTTTGGGTAATGATGCTTTCATAAACCTCCTTCCCACCGCTATAATTGAGCAATACAACCTTGAAAGAATGAAACCTGTCTCAATGATATTAGAAATGCCTGATCGTTCGGTAAAACAACAAGAGGATTATTGGAGGATGTTCTAGTTACGGTCCAAGGAAAACAATTTTCCAAGGAAGACAATTTATGTTGATTTTGTGGTAATGGATATGGACCCGACACCAACCCCCTCTCAGACACCCACCATACTTGGAAGACCATTCTTAGCTACTGCGAAGGCACGTTTTGATTATGGAGACGAAAAAATTAAATTCAAGGTAAATGGTGAAGCCGTCCCCATTGATCTTATCACTCCCATTGCGACTGACCTAGACACTAAAGATTGTGGGTGGATTAAAAATTGTGCTATGATTGAAATATAAGAAGTTTTATACCGATCCAATTCACCAAGGACCCACTGGAGGCTTGTATGATTATCCCAAATACTACCTACATGGACCTCACCCACAGGAATAGCACATACTTCGTAGATGCAGCATTAAAAGAGCCTTTGTGCCCCCTCTATGGAAAAGAAATTTTAGAATTGGACAAAGCATGCGGCACACTGATCAATGAGCTCTCATTAGTAATGCCAATGCTAGAACTACCAATTGAGACACTTTGCCCACCCGAGGAACACATACAGCCTCACCACCTTATACAGCTTATAGTACCATCTATTTCAACTTATGAACCCACCTTTGTGACCCCACCTACCCCCTAGTCAAACTAAAACCACCCCCACAAGATCTGAAACATGTCGTCTTGGATGATGTTCAAACCCATCATGTAATAATAAATGCTAACTTAGAACCATTCCAGGAAGAGAAATTGATGGAAGTATTAAAAAGAAACTCCCTGGCTATTGGATGGATTATCTATGATTTAAAAGGAATTAGCCTGACATTTTGCACCCACCATATTTATTTGGAAGATAGTGCAAAAACATCCTGTGAAATGCAAAGACGTTTAAATCCCAATCTTCGGGAGGTTGTTAAGAATGAGATCCATAAGTGGTTGGATGCGGGTATAATCTGTCATATATCTGATAGTCAGTGGGTTAACCCATTGCAAGTGGTACCAAACAAGGCTGGATTGACTATTGTAACCAATGAAAAAGTGGAGGATATACCAACTCATGTAGCAACAACATGGAGAGTTTGTGTTGACTATAAGAACTAAATAAGGCAATAAGAAAAGATCACTTTCCCTTATCCTTTATTGATCAAATTGTAGAAAAATTAGCAGGGAAAGAATTTTTTTTCTTGATGGATGTTCTGGATATAATCAAGTTATCATTGCCCCCACCCTCATCGAAGATCAAGGAAAAATAATATTCACCTGCCCTTTTTGAACATATGCCTTTAGATGAGCCATTTGAATTATATAATACTCCAACCACATTTCAAAGATGTATGATGGCAATTTTTGCAGATTTAGTAGGTGATTTTATGGAGATTTTTATATATGATTTCTCAATATTTGGCAATTCATTTGAGGAAACTTTGGGATTTTTAGATAGAGTACTCCAAAAATGCATCAAGGTTAATTTGATATTATCTTGGGGAAAGTTGCACTTTATGGTTCGACAAGAGATAGTTTTGGGCATAAAGTGTCAAAAAGAGGAATGGAGGTGGATCCTTCAGAAGTTGAGACCATAACATATGAATCCCCCAACCTCTATCAAGGGTGTTCGATCCTTCTTAGGGCATGTAGGATTTTACATACGATTTATTAAAGACTTTTCAAAAATAGCCCGACCACTTACCAAGCTGCTAGAAAAAGATAAATAATTTCAAATCACTAATGAAGCCTTACAATATTTACATTGTTGAAGCAAACAATCACTGAAGCACTTGTATTACAACCCCGATTGGACATTGGATTTTGAAATAATGTATGATGCATCGGATTTCGCCATTAGGGTAGTTCTTGGACAAAGAAAGGATGGCAAACCTTATGCCATCCATTACGCCAGCAAAACTTTAGATGATGCATGAAATAATTATATTGTTACTGAGAAAGAGTTGCTGGTTGTTGTCTTTTCATTGGAAAAAAATCGATCATATCTTTTAGGAACACATTTCATCATCTATACAGATAACTCCGCATTAAAATATCTTTTTAAAAAGAAAGATGCTAAGCCCAGACTTATTAGGTGGATCCTCCTGCTACGAGAATTTGATATCGATATTAAAGACAAAGAAGGAGCTAGGAATGTCTTCGTTGACCATCTCTAGGCTACCGAAACCCTATCTTCATGAGTCAACCTCTGAATCTTCACTACCAATCTCTAAGACCTTTCCCAATGAATCCATCCTTTTTGTTTATCAAATACCATGGTATGCAGACCTAGTAAATTACTTGGCCATTTCCAAACTGCCTGATCATTGGCCTAAACACAAAAAGGATAGAATCATTTCTATGGTCCGATTTTATCATGGGTAGACCCACTCCTATTTAAAGAAGGCACATGCTTATATGGAGACGATGTTTTCCCAAGACTGAAATCCCTAGCGTCCTTGCTCACTGCCATACATTTGGGTGTGGAGGACACCATTCTGGGAAACGTACTGCAACCAAAGTTCTACAATGTGGATTTTACTGGCCTACAATATTTAAGGATGCTCATCAATTTGTATTGTCATGCCCAACATGTCAAACCTCAGGTAATATGACACATCGAGATATGATGTCATTATCACCAATCCATATAGTTGAAATTTTTGACACTTGGGGAATTGATTTTATGGGACCATTCACAAGGTCGCATGGGTATCAATATATTCTCCTAGCCGTTGACTATGTTTCCATATGGGTGGAGGCGATCCCTACACGTATTGTCGATAGCAAGACTATTGTTAAATTTTTAAATGATATTTTTGCAAGATTTGGACTATCTAAAGCAATCATAAGTGATGGAGGAAGCCATTTTACACTACTAAAAAAGAGTATATTGGCCACACAATCAGGCTACGGTATATTAGACCGAGGCTAAAAAGTATTAGCGACAGTAATTTACCGTGGTCTAACCCTATTGGTGACGGTAATTTTTGTGGCCATTGTTATGATACCATGGTAATATAACCATGGTTTTTAGGTTTAGGTTCCAGTAACTTTATCGTGGCGTATGTATAATACCTGCGGGAAATTTGACATCACTAAAACACGTCACCGAAATGAAATGAAAACCCCATTTGCTGCCCATTTTTCCCTCGTCCCTAATTTCTTCTTTCTCTCGAATCTATCTCCTCATGGACGTCCCATTTATTCGGAATCATCCTATCCCAAAACCCTAGTTCTCCCCTCTTTGTGTGCCCTCTAACATCCTCCTCCTCTACTCGCAAAACATCATGATCGACATCACCATGCCCTCTCAATCTATTCTCCGTTTCTATTTTCATCCCCATGCCGTCAACGACAACATCTAGGTCATCATCAACTTTTCTCCCTCCTACAACTTGCGGATGCTAATGTGCCTCCTTTCTCATCATTATAAAAAGATTTAGGTTGCTTTTCTTGTTTAATTCATATATCCATATGTTTTCTAATTTGATAATATGATGCAATTTTAAGAGTAAACATCCCAAGCTGTGATAGAATATCTTTGCTTTTTTTGAGCAAATGTCTCAACACAAAAATACCTCATTCCCATTGTAGGCCCAAGCCGCGATGCTCTTGATTATCTTTTAACCCGTAATCTTTAGTGCCTCATATAAAATCATGTGTAACAATTACAGATGATATGTATTATGACATTACATGGGGATTGTCTTATGGTGCTTGTCGATGACATTTTTTCAGGTTTGGAAGTGGACTCCATGAGCAGTAGCAGTTTGTAGACATTTGTTCCAATGTGGTTGTGTAGAGGAAGCAACTAAGGTATTCGAAAGTGCTGGCTGCTCTTTTATTATCTAAAAACTTTTGTCAAGTTATTTCAATAGTTAACTGTAATGTTTTTAATTTAAGATTGCTACGCGCTTACTCTGCATTACCCACTCCTGTTTTTGTTAATATCTTGGAATCGACTAAAATTTGTGACTAGCAATTTTGCTTAAATTTAACGAAGGTTGATAAATCAAAAATGCAGTTTTGATGTTGAAGCCTATTTGATCCCTTAAACCATATCTGAAATGCTTATGTGTAGATCTGCTTTAATGAATGATAATGGTATTTGCAATTTAAAATAAAATTATAATTTGCATTACCTCTATGGGATCTGGAATGTAGTTTTAACTATTTTGACAAGAATCACCAATCAAAATTTATGGTATGAACCTGTGATTATTGTGATTTTATTTGTTGTATGGTTATATTAAATTTAAAGTCATGATTTTTGGTTCATGTTGTTGCATGTGTTACTAGCGCGCATTAGTGGCTCAAGTTATGAGAATGCAATTAAAGTTCGGTATTTTAAGAACTACCATACAACAGAGCATTACTACTTTTTTCTGAAGTTGCATCTACTGGTAGATGTATCATTGCAACGATTTATAGATTTAATTAAATTTTGGCCAAATTCTGTGTTGTTAAGTGAGTCATGTTTATAACTGAATTTTATCTTATGATAGTGTTTCTATGGACTGAGATGAGAAAGTATTCATGTCAGGATTATGGCATCTTCAGTCAAGTAATTCTGTTATCAAATATCGCAGTTTGACTCTATTAGTGGGGTGATATTTCTCTATGGAAACAACTTACTATTAACATAAGCACGTGTATTGGGATGAAACTTATAAAAAACAAATAGATTTCGATATCATTCATTACGTACTTATCTCTTTTCCTTAGCGCGTGTTATATTCATTACGTACTTATCTCTTTTCCTTAGCGCGTGTTATATTTGTTTAATGATAATTTGACCAAGCAAATTTTAGTATCTCACCTTAAAAATTCTCCGAAAAGTTGATACAACTTAATTATGTATCTTATCCTAAATGAGTTTTTGTATCTATTTTAGGGGCTAAGGACATCGGTGAAACAACTTCTTCGGAGCACATATGTAAGATCAATAACTAATAATTGTGCTTCCTTTTCATACTTATATATACCTTCTACTAGCCAGCTTAACTACAATGATATGTCTTGGTATTCAAAGTGGATTGCTTTATTTATTTTATATTTTTTTCTTTGTCACCACTTATAGGGAAAGCACCAAGGCCACTATCAAGTTCAATATCCTTCAATTCGACATTGTCGCCAAGCTCACCAATCATTATTAATTCAGGTTAGCATCACTTATATCTTGCGTGCAATTTGATATGTAGCATGTATCATCATTATGCCCAAATACTTGTGTTGGTTGTAAGTTGGTTGGTTAGCTTTTTCAAAAGCTGTGATGTTTAATATCTAACCTTGGGAACAAGTTTCTTATTTCCTTGCCCAGCATGTTGGGTAGGAGGATGCTACCCCATCTTAGTATGTACTCGGCTGAACATTGCTATGTTGGGCTCTTTTTTTGCGAAAGATGAAGATAACTGCTTCACATTGCAAAAAATAATTTAACAATGAATTTTAACACCATATGCTAAAACCAATAGTATCAATTTTGAAGTGCATATTTAATCTTTACAAAAATATTTGGCTTCATTATGTATTTCAAATATATGGAACGTTCCGCTTAAACGGAGCTTATATGCAGGTTCACAAATTCATCAAAGACACTTAAACATATATAATCAAAATTCATTACTTTATATAAAATCTTTATACTTTTATTTATTTTTGCATTATCCAATAAAACATTATCGTATGTTAATGAATATGAATGCATCATATTTCCAAAATATATGAGTGAAAAACATGTACAAGAAATTTTACTTCAAAATTTTGTAGTGGCTTTGGTAACACTATTCATTGGTAGATTTAAGTAATTTTACTTCAACAAGCATAGTTGTAGTTACTTGAAGTTTATATGAACACATTCCACAGAACCAAGAGTTATTGTCCAAACGTTACATATAGCATATTGATGAGACAAAAGTACTCATCCATTGAAAATCATCCCTAGCTCTGCATGTATTTAGATCGTTAACATCCAATGGGATGCGTTGAAATATACCAAATATTCGTGAACCTGTATAGAAGTTGTATAATGTTTTCAAACCTCTTTTTATGACCTCATCAATGGCATTCTACTGTGTCGTGTAGGTACTAATATGTATTATATGAACGACGATTCTAGAGGTCTATCACGATGCTGATCATTTGGAATTTTGAATTCTCCATCACATTTCAATAAGGAGCTTAACAACTTTATGTTTTGAGTTGCACCAAGAGCTGAACAAAGATTCTAGAATTTTGACCTTTATTATTTGACTATTTTATCTAAGTCAAACTTAAAATCAACGAGTTTGAGTGAGTTTCCATTTGTTTAGATCCAGTTTTAAATTCAAAATACATGTACACCAGAAGTTGTATGGTGTGTTATATGGTTTATCTTTTCAAGCAAATTTTAAATCTTAGATGATATCATTCATAAGAATTTGCACTTAAACTGAAAATTCTTGTAGGTACTTAGTAGATTATTCTGGTCAAGGTTTGTTAAACTCAGAATAAATTTGTTGTGGATGGCTTTTTCGTTCTGGTGGACTGATTGATTACAACATCTGGATTTCTCTTGTCACAAATATTAGCTCTAGTGACTGATAATATTATTGTATATGTAAATTCTCATGCTTAATTTTGTCATTAATTAGTTTTGATTTAGTGAATTGCAGGCGTTATTATATGACATGCAGTGGAAATACTGAATCAAGCACATACTTTCTCAGCTAAAGCCAGAAGTCGATCACCGTGAGAATGCTCTTCATCTAAAGTACGGGGTGGAGGAAAAGATGGAACACCTGATAACCAAAGACAATGATGCAGAGTTGGATGAGCTTTAGATGAATAATAGTTTTCTCTTATTTTTATTGATTGTTAATTTTAATTTCTAAACTTGTCTGGCATTGTCACTTAGATATAGTTTCCTATTAAGTTCTATACTTATTGGATAATAGTTTTGATGGTATCTTTTGTAAACATTCATACTATTATGAATGTCTTATATATTATGGCGATGTGGGTGTTTGAACATCAATATATGCGTGTTAGTTTGATAATGTGAGTAATTGAATATTTATGTAAGAATAGAGAAGATTGTAAAATGTGAGAATATCTTTTTTTAACGGCTTTATTTTATTTGCCACGGTAATCTATTGTGGCTAATGATGTAATCTATGCTAATGTATCGTGGGTTATAATTTTATGTCACTGTAATTTACGTGGCCAATGATTTTCAACTACGGTAATTGATCATGGCCAATAATCTTATATCATGATTACTTTACCGTGGCATAGAATTTTAGGCCACTATTTAATTACCGTCGTCAGTGATATTAGGCCATGGTATATTACCGTTGATAAAGAGTTTATTTCACGGTAATTTATCATGGCCAAAAATGTTATGTCACGGTAATTTACGGTGGCATATGAATGGAAGCTTTGGCCACGGTAAACTTCTTGTCACGGAGGTTTAAACCACAGTATTTTTACCGTGACCTATGATTTCAGGCCACGGTAATTGACCTTTTAGCAATGGTATCATGTCGTGGCCTGTTGTGTGATTTCTACTAGTGTTATAAATGCATCTATTAAGAAATTGATGAAGAATAATGGAGTACAACATACCACCCACAAACAAATGGAATGGCTGAACTTTCAAATCAAGGAATCAAAACCATACTGCAAAAATTTGTTAGATCGGATCGAAAAGACTAGTCAGCCATATCGTCTCATTTATGGGAAACCTTGTTATCTCCCTATAGAAGTCCATCACAAATATTTATGGGCAATAAGGAAATGTAACTTGGATTTAAATGAAGTTGGAAAGAAGATATTATTGGATTTATATAAACTTGAGGAATTAAGATCCCAATCTTATGATAACAATCTGACCTATAAGGAAAAGATCAAAAACGACACGATGCCAACATTTCGAGAAGAATTTTCATGTCGATCAGAAGATCTAGTTATTTGATGCTAAGCTGAAGTTATTTCCTTGTAAGTTGAGATCAAAATGGAAAGGACCCTACCAAATTGAGAATGTTTTTGATAATAGTTTTTTAGAAATATTTGATAATGAGAATAATGTGACATTCTGAGTAAATGGACAGAGACTTAAACCAATGGTTGAACCTGATGGTCCTATGCAAATAGTTGAGACATTGCTTCTATAAGAATCGTAAGAAGGGGATCCTACAAATAGTACTAATAAATAAATAAACCTACAAAATAATAATAAGAAACCTATAAAAATAATGTATGTAAATTATTATCAGACAAAAAAAAGAAAAAAAAACAAAACAAAAAATAGTATATCAAAAGCTATTAAAAACCTTGCATAATCATTGCACTCCACATCTTGGTTTTATGTTTTCACTTTGCATATACCATTAGGACATGGCATGTTGTAAGCATGGGGGTATGAATAGCCCTTTCAATGATCAATCATTTTAGTGCATATTTCAATCGCATCTACATTGCATAATAATTTCCGAAAAAATTCAAATCCTTGAAGAACTTTTCAACAATTACTGCATAGTTTACCCATAAAAATGCATTGCATAACTATTTTCCAAAATAAGAGAGAGTTTTAAAAAGAAGAAGAAGAAGAAGCATTTGCATTCCCCGTCATTCTAGAACTTGCAAGTTTTCAAAAATACCTAAATTTTTTATCCCTTTCCTTCACCATACTTTGGGAGGTTAAGTTAAGTCTGTTCATGACATGGGATGACTAAATCTACTTTCATTCTCAATGGATTCCCTTAGGAATGAGTATTTTTGTTCCTCATGTCTATCCTGACTTAATCTTTGAGTTCCGTTGACTTTACCGGTGACCAAATTTGTGCCCACTAGATCATCATGATCAGTATGTGTTAGTCTTCACTTTTGAACATATTTTGAACATTTTGCACAATGCACAAAACTTGACTGAGGTTTGGTGCTCGAGGAACCGTGGCGGTCTAATTAGTGTAAGGAGTTATCCTCTTGGTAATGGTTGCAACTTAGCCTAACCAATGCCTAAACCTGATCTAAAGTCGATGAAGTTCAATGAAGGAAGATTTGGGGGACACAACGTACCCTCTATAAGTCTAGATTTGTCATCAACTGAGCCCTGACCATTGAGCCACATAGCCAATATCATTTTCCTATCACATATCATACTTCTTATTAAAAGAAATACAAATCCTTCAAGAAGAAAAGCAACACCCAAAATAATACTTGTGTACCTAAGTTTTACCGACTTTGTGCCCAATCCAAAAAAGAAAGGAAGAGAGTTTATTAAAAGAGGCCAAAGAACCCATCAAAAAAGAAGAAAAAAAAAGAGGCCAAAGGGCCCACCCAAAAAAAGTAGAAAAGAAAAGAAAAGAAGAAGCTGAAGACAACAAAGAAGAAGAAGAAGAAAAGTATGGGGGGGGGGGGAAGCGGAACTCAAAGATTGTTGAAGAAGTTGATTAAGGTGATCCGACTTGATCAAACTTTGAAACTGATTAAAGTCATGCGGAACTCAAAGATTGTTGAACTAAATACTCGAATCTAAGTGAGATCTAATGAGTCTTGAAGAATGAATCACTCTAGTTGTCACATGCAACCTTAACTTAGACTTCAAGGAGAACATATCCTGAACTTAAATTCTTCCTTTCCACATCATATGTTTCAAGTAAGAACTTGCAAAGGACTAGCAAAATTTAAGTATGGAGGTGTGATGAATCATAGATTTGTCATGATAAAATGATTGAATCACGCGGAAATCGACTTCAATCACATGCATTCTTCATCACATTTTATGAATAATTTACATTTCCATTCATCACAACATATGACACATAAACTTATCAAAATAATAGTAATAGTAATAATAATAATAATCATATATTGTATCATAATTCATAAGATAAAATAATTCCATATACACTTGTTAAACCAACCTTGGGAATATAAACATATTACATGCAACATACATATTCTAAAATAGTAAACACATATAATTCGATATAAAGAAAATGCACTAGCACAACTTTAAGCGTATTAAATGAGTAGTTTATACAACCTATGAAATTATCACTATCGTATAACTAAAAAAAGAGATGAACAATTGACGTACTGTAAATCCATGTGCACATCTATACACACTACATTAACACTTCCTTGCATATAATTATACAAAACTTTCAAGTTTGGGAATAGAAGTAAATGCATGCTTATAATAATATATACCATTATGTACGTAGATAGATCATATCATATTAAAAGCATATAGGCAATGGATCCAAATTTGCATCCTCTATAAAAAAAATCTGAATTAAATATATCAATATTTAAATAAATCCCATATTTGACGTCCTAGCAAGCCATCTCTTGCATTACTAAATGCCCAAACAACATTTTGAAATGGATATATTAATCAATGCTCTCGACACCAACTACACGACAACACCCCCGGCCCTTCAAGAACAAAGGACAACCCCGCCATCTTTCCCACTATGTGACAAATCCATTCAAGATATATTATAACCCCTTGTTTCTTGTGATGACATGAAAGCAATTAATGCATCCATTATCCATCTGCTCCAGACCATCCTTGACATTCCAACTTCCTTTACAGACGACGTACTCGATAGAACACGTGGTATATCATCCATTCTCCATCTTTCTTATGTATCGGCAGAACAAATGAGAAAAACAATCTCCAACATCACCCGTGACTTCCTGATGATACTTAGAAACTAATGGCACCTGGGATTTTGTTTTACTCGGGTACTTCCTTTATAGGACTCATGTAATTCAACTCGTCACAGAGTGGCAAATTCTTGTACAAGTTTCTTCGTTTGTGAAGTTTCAATACAATTACCTTTTACGTATAAAAAAAACAATTTCTCGTGGTCTATTCCAACCATGTCTCGGGCTTTAAAACGACCCTTCATCTTCTTCGATGATAAGATATTTACATCAACCATACATGCTCTCTAGAAACTTCACCATTTATCTATAAATAGACACAAAACACTAATGGACGGAGGCATCAAGTTGGAGTCGTGCAAACACACAGACCATCTCCACACCTTCATCCATCTCCACCACCGAGCTAACAGCATGTCTCCCATCAACCGTACGCCACAAATCTCCCACCACCTCCGATGTCGAGCAGGAACTCGTCTCCCCTCGACCCTTTGTTCACCTACTACCATACACATCATCCATTGCCTTGGGATTTCGCTGGTGACAACAGCAAGTGCATCCCATCATTGAGGACAATACAACCATCTCCAGCTTCATCATTCACCATTTTACGACTTCTTCTTTCTGATTGCTTTGAATTTTGACGGGTGCTACAATAGATCTACTATCTCTTGTTGCATGTAAGGCACTGCAAGGAGGAAGCATCACCTCCTTGGTCTCTCACAGCGAAGGTCGGTTGCCATAGTTGACAAGTTAGAGTTGTTAAACTTCTTTCCAGTCACGTTGAGGTCACTAGAAGGGATGTTGGAGCTTCATCCACTCACACACCCTGCAGGCAATCATCACCAACTACTCAAGATGCTCTGTTTGTATTCAAACGTTGCCTCCCTGTGGACTAAACTGTCGACAATTACGGAGTATACGCTTCATTGTCCACATCATAAAAGGGCTTTTAATGTAAAGAAATGCATTATGTTTTATTCTCTACTAAACTTTGAACTAAACTGCAACTTATGTAAACATCTAAGTTCTAAAGCAAGATATCAACTTTTAAACTTAATGTTTGCCCTTTCTCATTCACATATTGCATAACAAGTCTCCTCTAAACAATTTGATTTCCATTTTAAACCTTATATTTTAACTTAAGGCACCCGCCACTTGCATTTAGAGTATCCTTTTACACCAAAAAGAATATACTTTGCATATTCATGCATATTTCAACATTATTACATATTGTATTTTTATTATACTAAACATCAGAACAAGTACATATTCAGGTGAAGCACAATATAATATATAGATTCAGAAATGAATAAATTACATGAGATAATTCCGTCGAGTCCCTGATTTCGATACTCGGACTTGCCCTATACATCTATTGAGGTTGGTTCATTTAAGTTTCATTCGATCGATTGCGGTTTTTCGACATATTTTGCAATGACTTGATAAGAAAACACCAATTTAACCGTGGAAAAATCGCTTCATCACTACGCATACAATCTTACTCTGTAGAGAAGCAAAGAGTCTGATCCATGTGCGCTTGTATGTAGAAGTTATCACTTTGCACAAGTATTTTCTGCATACAATCCATGGCGACGGAACCCATCACCTTGACGGGATACCATGGATGTCATTTATATGATCCTTCATATCTCATTCAAAATTTAATTAATTATTATGCATCATATTCTCATAATTAATTCTTCCAAGGGAATTACAACTCTATTCATAATATAGTATTTATAATTGGATCTAATTAATTTAATCACGTTAAATTATTAATCAATCCAATTTAATCAACCAATAAATAATTAGAGTTTGCTTAATATTACAATATAGTACATACCCTCACAAGTACGTATTATTTGTATTTTAATAATTAGAGTACAACTTGACTTACACATGTTATTCTTTCCTCAAAAGTAGATCCACCCAGTACACTCGAGTTATGCAGGAAGGGAGCATTTCCTTGACTTGCAAGGTGTTAATTAAGAAACCAATCCAGCATACTTAGACTAGGCGGTTTCACCATTCTGATTGAGAACAACACAAAATAATGTCAATGTACCTACGGTTTTATCGATCAACTTTGATGATCGGTATTATACTATATAGTAATCTCTCAGAAGTACTAGGCATCTTAAAACATTTTTGAGATCATAATTTTCTAGATATATCAAGCAACCATGTTTTGCATGTAAAAGTTGTCCTAAAACTATTCTAAGATAAACTAGGGTTTTGTCATGAAACATACATTCAATGATCATTGATATTTAATCAATTATTTTCATAAATATTAGGTATTAATTTTAATCAAGGTAAGTTCACAATTTACATGATTTTCATTGAACAATAAACTCATTAAGAAAGAAGACTTGATGATCCAATCATCATCCGACCGTCTCCGCTAAATAATGAATATCTAGGGCAAACGGAGTCAGAATCATGTGAAATAAATTCAAGAAATTTGATGATTTAATTTCCTACTTAATACAAAGACTATAAGAAAAAAATAATTTCATGCAAAAATAATTTTATTATGGGACCTCTCGAATTTTATTCATGCCCTTTTGGTGCCAACAAATGGTTAATTCTTTGGGGAAATATTTAGAAATTTTTAATACATTTTAGTATCCAGAAAACACGTTCAAACGGTGTATAAATAGGGAAATTTGTCTTAACGAAAAAATAATTTAAAACTTACATCTCATGCAAAACAATGAGTCCCTATGCATCCGATACACAAAATCTCATTCACCTAGTGTTTTGGATCATATCCAAGACTTTAACCTGGTCTGATACCACTTAAAGGCTAGTGTTTAGGCCTTGACACATTATGAAAGCATGAAAATTTCATCCCGTGCGATCAAGACTAAATGGTCTTACTAATTACTCGGGAGAGCAGAAATTAAAATATTAAAGAGATGAAATCGCATGATTCGAGAACACTTCTCGAATGATTTCATCAAGACAACAAAGAAGATATAAGAATACATATTGAATTGTGGTTATGATCGATGTCTCTAAAGTAACAGACCTCCTATCTTAAGTCGGACACGATAGAGGAGACGCTTGTGAGAATACCTGGCCAACAGGATGGGGGCCCGCCTACCCAGATCGCCCAACCCACTCATAGGTCTGGCTTGGGATAGAAATTTTGGCATGAGCCGGCCCGACCTGGCCTGCAAAACATAAAAAGTACATTAATATGAGCTAAATAATATATGTATTGATATGATACACTTCAAGTTTTTCATATAAGACACTATTTTTAAATAAAATTTAATAGTTTACAAGTCAAGTAACATGTAAATTACTTATATTAGCTATATAAAGTATAAATGATATTAATAAAATCATTTATACATATTAAATACCATTAAAAAATTCAATGTAAAAAAGAACGAAATGGGCCATGGGTCGGACCATAGCGGGCTTTGGACAGAGGTTTTTTAACCTCGGCCCAGTCTACTTTTGGCCAGTTCTACTTGCGAGTACATGGATGAGATGCGTACTTCTCTCAATCCATGTCAAAGATCCTAGCAATTAATCTCATGATTTCATCTCACGAAAATCGGAGTCTTCTTTACGAATGAGGGGTACCGAAGAAGACGGAGATCCATGAATGGTCGAAGTGGTGGCACAACCGTGGAGCGACGACGACGAGTCTCTCTAGGTCAAGAGGTGGATGACCATTTTTGAGAGAGAGAGAGAGAGAGGGTTCATGATGAGAATGAGAGCGAGAGAGAGTGCTCTTGCAATTGTTTTGTCTAAAAGAAGAGCCAGGGTTGCTGCTTCTTTTATAATATTTTGGATGCCCATGGATCACAATCCTTACGTTACACAAAATCAATGGTTGAGATTGTTTTGTACTTTTAATCAATGACCATGCTTTTGTTGGATAAATTTGCAACAACAAATAATTTAATTTAAATAAATTGAATAATCATAAATATATTTTAATTCAATCAAATTTATATGCATAGAAGGATTAGGAAGGAGGTAAGTCTCCTTCTAATTAAGGAGTAGACAACCATCTTGATTTAGGACTGAAGGGTGCCCTTCCACCCTCCATAGTTTGAAGGTGCCTTCCATCTTCCAATTATGTACGATCTCATATTTCACATAATCCATTATTATTTGAAACGAATTTTATTTCAAATATATTCACAAAAATAATTCTAAATTATTTTGTGACAATTTCAATCATGCCATTGAAAAATATGAATCGCATTCATACATATTAAATAAAATATAAATTGTATTTTCAATTAATTGTTCAATGTGAATCTAATTGACATCAATATTTGATTCATAAATACTATGTACAATTAACTCTCTCTAATATATTATAAATCATATTTATAATATATATGATTAATATGGATACAGATATCCAAATTATTCATATCCTTGATAATTAAACCATATTTAATTATCTTAGATCTCTATTCTCATGTGTCTAAATAATAGGAATCACATTCATATTATTCATGATAATTAAATCACATTTTGTTATCAAATTTTCCATGCTCATATATATTATTCAACAATAAAATTCTTGAATCTTTTTAAGAATAGTGTGCTTTCTCCGCAAATAGTTGGAGATAAGAACAGAGCGATTATACGTTCCACGTATAGTGACTTAGATATTGAGATCATATCTCAAAGCCGTAAATCCAATCTTCTCATGACATATGAATCGTATTCAGATCAATGTCCAACATTTGGCTACTGACAGGAGTCACTAAACAAAACCTATTTCATCACTCTCTCGTAAAGGAAGCATCATGGTTATACAAATCATTTATGATCACATCACCCTTGAGTATTCCTATTACCCAAACATTCTGCATACTAGAAGACCTATAATAAACCTAAAGATTTAGATCACTTTTAAATTGTCTTCTTTAGGGTTGTGTATCATTAAGTTTCTCAATTGGTCATTGGGAGTTGATATCAGCCATATGCTTTCTAAAAGCATATATCATACTGATGAATACCCATTCATCACTCTTTATTCTTTTATTTTAGCTACAAAACCTTTGCCAAACACATGTATATTCATGTAAATACAAATAATTATCAAAAAGCATGCATTGTGTAAAAATAAATAATTAGCATGTTTTTGTGCATAAATAAAAGAATAAAGAGATAAAAGAAAAAGAGGGATATATTTAGAATAAATATTGAGCGACCTAATCCCAAGGGAGGGCTCAGCATGGCCTGACCGCATAAAAACCAAAGTAGAGAGAGATAAGGAAGCTCACACTTGTGTAAATATACATGTGTATAAATAAATAAAATATTTTCCTCTAAATAAAAATGGGTTTCTATGTGTATATTTGTAAATACAAAATTAAAATAAAAGTAAGAAAAATTAAAAAGGAATTAAAAATAACCTTCCTTGTGTATATTCACCATGTACATAGAATCATGTATCTATTTATTTATCCCAATAAATAAATCAATTAAAATCCCATAAAAATTGTACATATTCTATACTTCATAATGTAAATAAATAAAATAAAAACCATAAAAACAAAAATAAAATAAAAATAATAAAAATCAAAATCAAAATAAACATTGTATATATACCATGTACATACTTGTATATATCTATTTATTTTACCCTTGTAAATAAATAATAAAAATAAAATAAAAATACCTTTTTATTCCAAATTTTATTCTATAAATAAATAAAATATAAAATTGGAATAAAAATGCACAAAAATAATTAATTAAAAATCAAAAAATCAAAAATTCAATACTGTATATATACCTATATATAATACCCTAATGTAAATACCTAATTTTTATTTCAAAAAAATAAATAAAAATCACAAAAAAATAACTTATAAATAAATAAATATTTTTCATGTTTTGAGTTTTGTGAAATTCGACCATTTTCTATTTATAATTTAATTTATAAAATTCAAATAATTGGCGGACTCTGATTGGTCCACGGAGGATGTTGACCCCCGGTCAACTCTTCCCCCAGGACCACAAGAGCCGGATTCTGCGCCCGACCCACATGTTCTCCCATTTATTGCGTCATGATCCAATCACCAAAACCCAAAACCCCGGGTCCTAATCCACCATCGTTCATCCCTGATCCACGCCCGAGGTGGATTTAAGGGGTCCGAGCTCCGATAAGCTTGCCCTACCCTCTCTTAGCCGGACCCCTAACCCTATTTAATCCGAGCTCCACCCACACTTTCTCGCATCTTTGGCTCCCCAGTTCCTTACCCAGGACCTCCACCACCTTCGCCTGAGTGACAGCTCGCGATTGGCGGTGTCGCAGCGAGGAGAGAGTGCTTGGACCATCGATCCGGCGACCTAGCGCCGTCGTGCGCCGCCCTTGCGTGGTGCTCGAGCCTCGGGCATCGACGACCCTCGAGGAAAGGAACTAGAGCTCCATCGGCTCGCCCCCAGTCGACTCCGATAATCTGGTAAGCTTAGATCTTCCTATCTTTCGCCAATTTTAGATTACGCCCAAATCGCCCCCATCACCTTCGACCGTCGATTCCGACCATCTCCGACCCCCTTTCGATCATCGGATGACACCATCACCTTTGCCCTTCTCCCACGCATATTCTACATTCCTTCATCCAACCCAGTTCGCACAGGAACTGGGATTGGAGCTCCTCCGCCGTTGCTTCGCCGGAGCTCCCCCATCTCGACGCACTGTCCACCCCCATTGCTTCTAACCGGGTCAAGGCATTTTGCCCTCGACCCAGTAGTCCCTCTGTGCCATTTTGCAGGTTAGAGGAGGACCATCTGAGGTCCCCCACATTCAGCACAGGAGCTTGAGCTCCGCCGTCGTCGCATGGGCTTCTCGGAGCCCCTTGGCATCATCGAAAGAGTTCTTCAGACGCGGGAGGCACCGACGCTTCTTCTCCGATCTTCAGTAGCTCCTGAGGAGGACCATCGCGCGCGTTCTGGGCCGGCGAAGTTCGCCGGCCACCTGTTCTTCGTGGATCCTCCAGAGCCGTCCATCCAGCCCTCCAGCTCCAGATTAGATCGTAGCCATTCACTAGAGGAGCAGCCACTACCGTCTGATTCCTTGGAGGACTGATCTGGACCGCCCATCTAGCAAGGGTTAGCACCGGCTATTCTCGACCGTCGATCCCCCCACGTGGCGCACCCTCCACCGTTGGATCAGAGCCAGGGAGTCTTTGTTCAGCAGCAACGCACCACCACCATCATATTCGCCACGCGGCGCCATCCCAACCCTTGGATTATAATAAGGGGTAATTTCACTTAGGCCCCTCTTCTATTTTGTTTTAGTATTTAGTTCTGTAAATACTTTTCGTAGTTTATTTTAGTTTAGAACAATTGCATTTAGGACCTTGCTGTTTCTTTTAATTGCACTTCTACCCCTGTGTATTGTGGACACGTGCTTCGTCACGTGTATTTTGTGGTAAATTGCATGTAAGGGCCTGTACTTTCTAGTTGTTATGAAATGAAAAGATATTTTTAGATATTTGCAAATATGCCCCTGTGAGTGTTTTAATTGTGCATGTGTCGAATATAGTGGGCTTTTTATACTTTTGTCCCTGGACTTTTAGTACGTGTTACCAATAGGTCCAGGGACATAAGTTTCTTTGCAGATAGGTCCCTGAGTGCCCCAGACACGTGCCTTGTGCGTGCAAATTTGGGATTTTTGCACCTGGACCCCCTGGGTTTCTAGTTTTGTTACTTTTAGGCCCCTAGAAGATATTTTTATTACGATCAGGTCCCTGTGCATTGTGGGCTCTTGGTTGTTATAAATAAAATATCATATTATATCCAAATTAAGTGAAAATTTGAAACGTGGTTCCTGCCACTGTGTAGAATTTTCACTAATTTTTGGGAATTTTTTGGAGCCCTTTTATTATTTTTGAAAATTCAAAAACACCTCTTTTTCTGTCTGTCCAGATATAAAAATCACAAAAAATATTAAAACCTTCTCAAAAATTCTGAAAAATTCAAATTTTGTGTGTTTTGGCTGCTTTGATTTTCTGACCAATTTTCGTCACTTTTGGATTAATAGAAAAGTTAAAAGTTAAAAACTTTGAAAAACTCATAAAAATTCTAATAAATCATAGAAGAATAAAAAATTAATAAACTCAGTCTCTGAGTTTTCCTTTCTGTTTATATTTTTCATGAAAAATACCTCCAGGCTCTGTTGAGACCATTTGAGATTTTATTTTGGTTTTAAGAGCTCGGCTGGACAGTGTTCTTGCATTTCAGCCTTCTTTCATTTTTCTAAAATTCTATAAAAATCAGAAAATTATCAAAAATTCATCAAAAATAGTAAAAAATGCAAAAATTCTAAAAATAGTTTTTCTTGATTTTTTGGAGCTTCTTAGAGTATTTAAATAATTGTTGCAAGTTGCTCGTTGTTTTGTTTTTCTTAATTTCTTTATAATTTAAAAAATTCCAAAAAATATAAATATTAAAAATCCTCCAAAAATTCTTTGCTTTTATTTTATTTGATTTGAGACTACTTCGTAGGCTGCAAGGCCATCACATGCTCCCTGAGTCCGACCCTGGTCGCTATACCAGGCTAATCCAATAGCTAGGGCCACTAGTTATTTTTCTTTGATTTTATCTCCGTTTAGTTATCTGTTCTCTATCTTTTTCTTGTTGAGCCAAGAGTTCTATCGATCTGGGTCGCAACGACCCGAGAGTGATATTTTTACCTGATCCGGATTGATCGGATTTTTGGCCGCATCAGAATGGCAACGTTGCCGGGGAGCACGACTTAGTAGTCGTATTTTTTTGCGGTTTTTCTTTTTCGTGGCTTTTTGTATAAGATTTTTTGTATATATTTTTCGTATATATATTTTTCTGACTTATTTATAATAACCTAGTCTGATCACATTCTTCTGTTTTCTTGCGAGGGGACAGTAGAGTACGGGAGCCGCGGAATAGCCGCGGAGTAGATTAGTTTTTATTCCAGCATTTGAATAATTATAATAATACAGGGACAGCAGGACACTCAGTAGACTTTTGAGACTCTCGGGGTCTGTTTCGCCGAGCACCGGTGTGCTCGGGGGATCCCTCGGTTTTTCGCGGCTTTTCTTCGCAGCTTTGGATTTCTTTACTGCGATTTCTCGTGGTTTTTCGAGCCCCTAGCCTTAGGATTTTTCGCTTGACTGTGACGTAATAAATAGGATCCAAACACCCTAATATATCTGCCTGTACCTATAGATCGGTATTTGGACCAATAATAAAAAGATTAATAAAATAGTCGATCCACTACCTCCGAGCCTAAGCACCGCGAGCCCACTCCGTCAAGCGCTACTCCTAAACTCGATTTATTGAGAAGAGGAGGGGTGGGTCTAGGCTGGACTCTTTGGATTGGAGGCTAGTGGTCGACTAGTCGTTCTTTCGAGTAGAAATTGCTGCTTAGGGCTCGGTTTTCCGCCTGCACCATTTAGGTAGTTTATTTTCAGTCTTTAAATTCTAGCGGATCATTTTGCATGCAGACTGCTAGAGTCAGGTACGCATCTCTTACTCTGCATGCATCATTGATTTTTCGCGCATCGATTTTTTCGTCTTCTCCCCCTGTTTTAGATTAAAATAACCAGGAGAACCGAAAAATTCGTTAGGCGATTTGTTTGATTATTGAGAAATACCTAAAAAGAAAAACAATAAAATTTGGGACTGCTAACTTTATCGACCCTAAAAGACGATCACCGAAAAATTTGTCTTGGGGAGAGCAACCCCCTCATTGTCTGGTTTGCTTATGCGAGAGAGTGACCCGCACACTAGGTAGAGCCATATTCGATATTTTTCTCGATTGATTACCGGCTCTTTCTGTACGGGACAGTCGGTTGAGAAAATATCGGATTACCCAACATGTCACGTTAATCGCTCTGCTATCCTGACTGATCACCTAATAAAATTGACAAGATAATTGACCGAGCCTTTACGGTCTTCAACTCACGTTGCGTAGGTGAATCGGGGGTTAGCTTGTGATCATATTTGTTTCCAGATCTCATCCGCCTGACTCGCAAGATCACGATGATGGGCAGGAGGTCTCTTAGGCAGCCTCTAGCTGCACCGCTTTTTAGCACTCCAGCCCACTCATCTAGGTCGGTTCGTGGGAGCTCAGACCCGCTCTCCGAACCCGAGTTCGATTCCGCCCAGTTCCCCCTCGACCACCCTTCTACCGATTCCGAGATACCAGTGCCAGATGAGATACTACAGTCAGATGATTTATCGGCACCTGAGTTTGGGTCTTTTTCCTTTGTAGAGACCATGGCCGGCAGTAGCGACGACCGCACCACAGGTCCCCGAGGAGAGCAGACTTTTGTCCTGGACCAAGGTGCTATCAACTCCACCCTGATCGCCTCCCTAGACTCAGTTCAGTAGCAGTTGAGGGATCAGGGAGCATTCATGATAGAGATGAGGCACGAGATGGAGCAGATGAGAGCCGACCGGGAGCAGCGCGGCCTAGGGGGTGGACCCGACGATGCGGCAGCAGCCGCTGCAGCAACCGTAGGAGTAGAGCCACTGAGACCGATGCGGGAGTTGCACAATCCCGGATCGACTTTGACGCACCGTTGGGTGGTACTTCCAGCCATCGTAGGGGACTTCAAGTTCCCCCTGAACACTCTCCAGCTTCTACCCCGGTTCCATGGGCTGGATACTGAGGAGCCCCATCTCCACCTTCAGAAGTTTGAGATGATTTGTAGAACTGTCCACGACCGTCAGGTGGACCAGGATACCATCCGCATGATTGCCTTCCCCTTCTCACTAGCAGACAGAGCAGCCACCTGGTTGAAGCATCTGGGGAGATTTGTATATACCTGGGAACAGCTCCGTACCGAGTACTTGAACAAGTACTATCCACTCGGGCGGACGAATGCAGCGAGGGCCCTGATCAGCAACTTCTCCATGCTCCCCAACGAGCAATTTCACGAGGCATGGGAGAGGTTTAGAGAGCTTACAGACAGATGCCCGCACCACGACATCTCGAAGCTGAACCTTGTTCAGAGCTTCTTCTGCGGGTTGACACCAAAGCTGCAGGGCCTGGTGAATGCTTCTTGTGGTGGTTCCTATTTCGCCAAGGACCACGATCAGGTCTGGGCCATCTACGAGGAGATGGCAGAGAACTACATGGTGATGTCTCAGACCCGATTGTATACTCAAGGACGAGCCTAGCCACAGACCATGCAGTACCAGAGGATAACACGGGTTGACGCCGATCCATCTAGTTCGTGAGCAGCAGCAGCACAGGCAGAAAGTTCAGCCGCAGACATGGGGATCATCAGCGAGAAGCTGGACCGGATGGAGATTATTGAGAAGAAGCAGTGCAGGGCATCACGCAGATGGAGCAGATGGCACTGACTCTGAGTGACCTGAAGACACAGCTCATGTGTCTCCAAGAGGCACAGACGGCTTCCCAGCCCCGTCTTCAGGCACGAGGCGATCCGAGTAGCTCCGGCAGCTCGTCCCGACGCTCCAGTCACCAGCAGACAGAGCAGCCACCTGGTTGAAGCATCTGGGGAGATTTGTATATACCTGGGAACAGCTCCGTACCGAGTACTTGAGCAAGTACTATCCACTCGGGCGGACGAATGCAGCGAGGGCCCTGATCATCAACTTCTCCATGCTCCCCAACGAGCAATTTCACGAGGCATGGGAGAGGTTTAGAGAGCTTATAGACAGATGCCCGCACCACGACATCTCGAAGCCGAACCTTGTTCAGAGCTTCTTCTGCGGGTTGACACCAGAGCTGTAGGGCCTGGTGAATGCTTCTTGTGGCAGTTCCTATTTCGCCAAGGACCACGATCAGGTCTGGGCCATCTACGAGGAGATGGTAGAGAACTACATGGTGATGTCTCAGACCCGATTGTATACTAAAGGACGAGCCCAGCCACAGACCATGCAGTACGAGAGGATAACACGGGTTGACACCGGTCCATCCAGTTCGTGAGCGGCAGCATCACAGGCAGAGAGTTCAGCCGCAGACATGGGGATCATCAGCGAGAAGCTGGACTAGATGGAGATTATTGAGAAGAGTAGTGCCAGGGCATCACGCAGATGGAGCAGATGGCACAGACTCTGAGTGACCTGAAGACACAGCTCATGTGTCTCCAAGAGGCACAGACGGCTTCCCAGCCCCGTCTTCAGGCATGAGGCGATCCGAGTAGCTCCGGCAGCTCGTCCCAGCGCTCCAGTCATCAACAGCCTAGACAGGTTCACCTTGTACAGGCGGAGCCGTACCAGCAGCCGCAACCCTCTTACCAGTCACCATCATCTCCTGACACGCAGATGGTGGTCTACCAGCCGGATCAGCCTCTGACAGTACTCCCGCCAGCCCCTTACGAGTCAGAGTCGTTGATGGATGTCAACGGGATTTGATACGACCGCCCCCAGCCCAGTATCCGACGAGACCATCCCGGATTCCGTTGGGCGGCCGGAAGTGCCTAGCCCCAACAGTAGCCGTCAAGACAGGGTGGCCAGTACAGCCATCAGAGGGATCACCACCAGCAGCAGCCCCCAGTGTACCCACAGCAGCAGCATCAGTCACAGTCGTATGGTCCTCATCCCTACCAGCAGGGACAGTCTTGGAGGCATGATCAGCCTCATCAGCTGTAGCATCAGCCACAGTCGTACCCCTCTCATCAGCAGCAGCAGCAGTCTCACTACTAGAGAGTCTACCCGTCAGGTTCTCATGGGCCATCCTAGGAGAACCCTGCCTTGGATGACATAGCCCGCCTCCTTACAGATCAGCAGGCTACCTTTCGACGGATATGGATGAGTTCCGCCAGGAGATGCGGGACATAGTGAGAGGGAAGGCCGCCATCCCTGCCCAGATAGAGCCGAACCCCAACAACCTCAAGAGGAAGTCTGAGCAGGTAATTTGTACAGAGTATGCCACTCCTAGTTATACATTTGGAGATATGTCTGCATATTTGTTTGATACTGATTTTGTCACACTTAGGAGCGGTAGGATGCCAGCAGGCGGCGCCTCATCTAAGCTACACCAACACCACGAGGATACCTCCAGAGCGCCCGACGAGGAGGAGAGCGGTACTGAGGCCTCTAGAGATGATGACGGTGGTACTGATGCCACCACGGATGCTGATCCCATCGGCAGTACTGATGACGGTGGCACTGAGGCCACCCATGTTGCCGAGCCAGAGCGCGGTACTGAGGTCGCGAGTCTACCAGCCGATGGTGGTGCTGATGCCACCGATTTTACTTCTGAGATTCCTGTAGTTTTTCCTTCTGCTGATGTACCTTGAGACATTTCTGGCAATAAAGGAAAGAGTTTATTTTCTTCTGGTCCCACTGTGGTCCTTGATGTATGTGTGGATCCGGCCGTCGAGCCGTCTAGACCCTCTCCTAGTCCTTCATCTGAGAAGGATCATGTAATCCCCTACCCTAAAGCCCTGCAGATGGGGAAGGGGAAGAAAATAGAAAACCCCAAAAAGAGGCAGCAGGAAGAGTTCAGCCAGCAGATGATAGACCGTTTTCAAATTCAGCTGACTCTTCAGGAGGCTTTGCAGCACATCCCTCTACACCAGCGTTCACTCAGAGACAGGACCACAGTTAGGAGGAAGAGGAGGAACCACCATTCAGAGATCGATGTATTGACTAGAGCCACTTGTTTCGCGATCCAGAACCGTCTGTCGGCCAAAAGGCCAGATTCAGGAGCCCCTTATGTTAGATGCCATATTAGAGAGCAGAGGTTCGACCGTACTCTATTAGACAGCGGTTCATCAATCAACCTACTTCCAGCAGCCCTTCTTGATCGCTTCGAGTTGGGCACTCTACGACAGAGCAGGACAGTCCTTCAATTTGCTGATAGATCTGTCAAGAGGCCGAAGGGGTTGTTGAAGGATGTTGTCGTCACGATTCAGGGCCTGAAATTCCTTGTGGACTTCATTGTGTTGGACATGGAGATCCCTGAGTTTGTGACCGATACCCCCATCATTCTAGGTCGCCCATTCTTGGCCACAGCCAAGGCAGTGACTGACCATGATAGCGGGAAGGTATACTTTCGCGTCGAGGGCGAGAGTGTACAAATAGAGACGGTCGAGGACATCAGAGCCAGAGATTCAACTTTCTCAGAGACTACTTCCGATACAGAGCAGATGACAGATGCAGGACCAGACATCCACCAGGACTGTGACTTTGTGGTTACAGATGATGAGACAGTTTGGGCAGATCCAGACGCACAAGCTATACTTTCACGCTCAGAGACCGCTGATGCAGAGACGCTAGCAGAGGACATCTTGGAGAGCACATTCCTGGTCCAGGATACTTTTGAGGCAGCAGAGCCGGTTCGAGATCATGAGACAGATTTGTTTTCTGATGACGGTGGTACTGAAGCCACCATGGATGATACATATCCCTCAGAGTCAGATTTTGATTGGACAGAGTTTGAGGATTTCATACCAGATCTTCTTCCACTGAGCCTACAGTCAGGGGGGAGGTAGATGCCATGCAGAGCAGAGACAGTCCAGTTGAGCAGCCTTCCCCTGATCTAGTTTGCGAGAGAGAGCTCTCATTTTCCCGAGCAGATTTGGCCGCATACACTCGAATTCTTCAGAAGTCAGATTTGCCAGCACCAGTTTGTCCAGAGCTGAAGCCAATACCTGTGTCGTTGAAGTATAGGTTCCTTGCGGGTGAGTATGAGATGTACCCAGTCATTATCTCCGCTGATTTGATTGGAGAGCAAGAATCCCGTCTAATGGGGGTTCTTGAAAAGAACTGGCGATATGATGGAGTGTAGCAGATCTCTAGGGGATCAGTCCGGCTCTGTGCTCTCACCACATCTATCTCGAGGATGAGGCAAAGCCGTCGCGTGAGTTCCAGCGGTGGCTGAACCTGAATCTGAGAGAGGTTGCCATGAAGGAAATCTCAAAGTGGTGGAGCACCGATTTTATCTACCCCATCTCCGACTCCAAGTGGGTCAGTCCATTACATGTGGTGCCCAAGAAGACGGGCATCACTACAGTGGTTACGGAGTCCGGAGAGGAGATTGTTACCCGGGTACCCACTTCTTGGCGGGTCTGCATAGATTACAGAAGACTCAACCAGGACACCAAGAAGGATCATTACCCCCTGTCCTTTATAGATCAGATCATTGAGAGACTGGCAGGGAAGAGCCATTACTGTTTTCTGGATGGGTACTCCGGCTACAACCAGGTGGCCATTGCGCTAGAGGACCAGGACAAGACTACCTTCACCTGTCCCTTTGGGACATATGCCTTCAGACGCATGCCATTTGGGCTATGCAATGCCCCTGCGACTTTTCAGAGATGCATGTTGTCTATCTTTTCGGATATGGTGGGGGAGTGCTTGGAGGTCTTCATGGATGATTTCTCGGTCTACGGCGACGGATTTGACTCCTGTCTTGACTGCCTAGACCGAGTACTTCAGCGATGCATTGAGGTTCTCCTGGTATTATCTTGGGAGAAGAGTCACTTCATGGTGACTCAAGAGACGGTGCTTGGCCACATCATCTCCAACAGGGGGATGGAGGTTGATCCGGCCAAGGTGGACATCATTAGTAAACTCAATCCACCGTCCAACTTGCGGCAGCTACGGTCTTTTATGGGGCACGTTGGTTTCTATCGACGATTCATTCGCGATTTCAGTAGGGTTGCCTGACCGTTGACTGATCTGCTTACGAAAGACATCGAGTTCCTTGTCGATGACAAGTGTCTTTTGTCGTTTGAGACTCTCAAGAGATGTGTGATAGAGGCGCCTGTCCTTCAGCCACCCGATTGGTCTCTCCCATTCGAGATCACGACAGACGCCTCTGATTTTGCCGTGGGGGCCGTGCTAGGACAGAGGAGGGATGGAGTCCCTTTTGCTATTCACTACGCTAGCCGTACATTAGATGCCGCACAGCGAAACTACACAGTCACAGAGAAAGAAATGCTAGCCGTAGTCTTTGCCCTAGATAAGTTCATATCATACATTATCGGATCTAGAGTGACCATCTTTACTGATCATACCGCCATCAGGTACCTCATGGAAAAGAGATGTGTGATAGAGGCGCCTGTCCTTCAGCCACCCGATTGGTCTCTCCCATTCGAGATCACGACGGACGCCTCTGATTTTGCCGTGGGGGCCGTGCTAGGACAGAGGAGGGATGGAGTCCCTTTTGCTATTCACTACGCTAGCCGTACATTAGATGTCACACAGCAAAACTAGACAGTCACAGAGAAAGAAATGCTAGCCGTAGTCTTTGCCCTAGATAAGTTCAGATCATACATTATCGGATCTAGAGTGACCATCTTTACTGATCATACCGCCATCAGGTACCTCATGGAAAAGAAGGATGCCAAAGTTAGATTGACCAGATGGATCCTTCTACTCCAGGAGTTTGACATAGAGATTAAGGATAAGCTTGGAGTCAAGAATGTGGTGGCGGATCATCTCTCCCGATTGGAGTATCTTGAGGATTCTGAGCAGATTGACCCTATTTGTGAGACCTTCCCAGATGAGGCGATCCTTGCTATCGCCTCGCTCCCATGGTATGCCGATATTGTGAACTATCTTGTCGCCAAGAAAGTTCCACAAGATTGGCCCAGGCAGAAACTTGAGACCTTCCTCGCGAAGGACAACTTTTACCATTGGGAGGATCCCATCCTTTACCATGAGGGAGGGGATAGTATCTGGCGTAGGTGCATTCCTCAGGAGGAGCACCACAGCGTCCTCACTTACTGCCACAAGCTGGAGGCGGGAGGACATCACTCAGGGAGGAGAACGGCACAAAAAGTGCTCCAATCCGGCCTATGGTGGCCTACTCTCTTCAAGGACTCTGACGAGTTCGTGAAGAGGTGTACTGACTGTCAGAGGATGGGAACTTGTGGACAACGTGATATGATGCCGATGCAACCCATTCATTTCTGTGAGGTTTTCGACGCATGGGGCATCGATTTCATGGGTCCATTCCCTAAGAGTCATGGATTCGAGTACATTCTGTTGGCCGTTGATTATGTGATCCATTGGGTTGAGGCCATCCCCGCCCGAACCGCAGATGCTAGGACTGTTTGCCGATTTTTGAGGAAGCATATCATTTCACGGTTCGGGGTGCCTAGAGTGTTGATATCAGATGGGGGGTCTCATTTCGTCAACGAGAAGGTAAAGGCCCTTGCTAGCGAGTTCGGAATAGACCATCGAGTTGCCACTCCATACCATCCTCAGACGAATGGTCTAGCTGAAGTGACGAACAAGGAGATAAAGACTATATTGCAGAAAGTCGTCCGCCCTGATCGAAAGGATTGGTCACAGCTTTTGGACTCGGTCTTGTGGGCATATCGTATGTCTTTCAAGACTCCTTTGGGTACATCTCCCTTTCACCTCGTTTATGGCAAGCCATGCCATTTACCTGTTGAGCTGAGACACAGGTCACTTTGGGCAGTCACAGATATACTTTTGAATCCAGATAGTGTAGGAGATCAGAGGAGGGTAGAGTTAGCAGCCCTGGAGGAACTTCGAGATACAGCCTTTTCAAACAGCCTGCATTATAAGGAAAGAGTGAAAGAGTGGCATGATTCTCATATCAGCCACAAGTATTTTGAGCCCGGACAGAGAGTATGGCTGTTTGATACTAGGCTTAGATTATTCCCAGGGAAGCTACAGAGCAAATGGAAGGGACCGTATTTAGTGAGAAAGGTACATGACAATGGGAGTATTGATATATCTGAGTTGTCTTCTGAGAGTACCTTTCGAGTGAACGGCCAGCGGCTCAAGCCATATCTAGATCATGAGCCGTGGGTCGTTGATGTTGCCCCTATTCATTTTGCGTGATATGTGGTCTCTTGACTCACATCTGTTGCATCTTACGCTTGATTTTCACTGTTCTTCCGACATGTATAGATCCATATGTCCATATCACTCTATCTTTAGTCCCACATCCCTTTTTTCGTCGTATAATTATGCTATACTTAGGGTGTACTTTACCCTAAGTATAGGGGGGATGTAGGACTCTCGGGTATTTCTTTTGATTCTGTCGACCCCTGTTTTGCTGCCTATACTTAGGGATATTTTACTCTAAGTATGGGGGGGTAGACCCTGTACATTCTTCACTCGATTTTCCCTTTGTGTATAGCCTGCTATACTTAGGATTAGTTTGATCCTAAGTATAGGAGGAAAAGCCGAGGTCCCTTTAATTTTCTATTCTTTCATTCGTCTTTGTATATAGCCTTCCTTTTCACTTCCCTATACTAAGCACGAGTTATGTCTTCTTCATCTCTCTTTGACTCTGAGGACATCGTTCGAGCTAAGTATAGGGGGTGTGTATATATTTCATATATACTTTAGCCATAACTCGTACTTTGTGTGAGTGTGTTAATAAATAAAAATGGCTAAAAAACCCAAAAATCCATAAAAATTAAAAAGTTTTCCCTGTAAATAAACATTCTTTTACATGCACATACATAGCTTATTGTACTAATTATTTTTGTAAAAATGTTTTCGAAGACTTTTGGTGTAAATAGTGTGTAAATATGTGTATATCAAAATTATGTATATTAGGACAAAATTTTTCCAAAATGTTTTGAAAATAAAAGTTTGCAAAAATCATGTATAAATTTGTGTAAATATTTTTCAAAACTTGCATTCATGCACACATCCATGATTTCAAAACATTTTTCAAAAATTTTGCATTTGTGTAAATATTTGTAAATAGCATCCTTGTAAATATTTGTATAGTTTTCCCGGATCATGGTTGACAGTTAAACTAGCCTGAAAGTAAATTGGAAAATGGAGCTTGATTAAGATCTTAATTTACCTAATCATAAGAGGAACCTTATAGGGCTTAGGGTTAAGGCTTTTCAGGTCCATAGTGACTTAATTCTTTAAGTCCACTAGGCTATGAGCATATGTCATCTTGATGAGCCTAAGTAGAGCACTTAATAACACACGCATGACTCTCAGAGACAATGGCTTGACTTGCACCAGCACTTCACATAGCTCTCCACGATGAGGTGGTGAGGAGGCAATTTCCTTTGGCTTGGGGTAGCATATGAGGGTAGTACTTCTAGGCAGAACCTCTTTCTTCTTTTAGTGAAGGAAGTACGTCTCAACTTGGTTAGTGGTGATGAAGGCTAAAGACAGAAGTTGTGGGTTGCAATAAAGCTTCAAAAGAGGGATAGTCTACTGGCTCAAGAGGAAAAACTCCTTGTATATATGCTGCACCATGTAAATATGTTGTACAGTTGCACATAAAAAAATGTGTGCAAAAATAAAAGAACTCCAAAAAATGTGGTGGGTCGGATTGAAATTTTAATAATCCCAATCGGAGTGTATATAGTCAAAATCAAGCAAAAGCTTATGGTATACATGTTACATCTCATGAAGCTTGCAGCGGGAGACTCAGCTACACTAGTTAGAGCTCCCAAGGATACATGGCTACACTGGCCATGGTCCATTCTCTTCTTCCCCTCTTCTTGAGCCGGTTGCACTTGAACTTAGAAGGGAATTAACCCGCTTCTCGAGGAAAGAGTTGCTAGACCGAGGCATTAGAGTTACCAGGTTGGGGGAGGGTTGTTTCTTTGTTACTTCTGAGGCGGGGAGCTACATATCACTTACACCGCAAGGAAAGATTCATGGTCATTAGAGTTTGTGTATGTAGACTTGTTCTGATCTGGTTTATTGGGGAGTCTTGCCCATAGATTGGTGGAACTTAGAGGCTGCTGAGCTTTAAGCTTAAGTCCGAATAATATTCCGACACATTAATAATCCAAAGATCTGATCGAGCTCCATATTACAATTTAATGAAGGCAAGTTTAATAATCAGCCTTAATCCATGTATATTCTCCTCTTTTTCTTTTTCTTTCTCTTTTTCACTTCTTTTTCAAATAAGTGTTTGCTAAGGGACTAGCAAATCTAAGTATAGGGGGTGATGAATACCCATTCATCACTCTTATTCTTTTATTTTAGCTACAAAACATTTGCCAAACACATGTATATTCATGTAAATACAAATAATTATCAAAAAGCATGCATTGTGTAAAAATAAATAATTATCATGTTTTTGTGCATAAATAAAAGAATAAAGAGATAAAAGAAAAAGAGGGAGATATTTAGAATAAATATTGAGCGACCTAATCCCAAGGGAGGGCTCAGCATGGCCTGACCGCATAAAAACCAAAGTAGAGAGAGATAAGGAAGCTCACACTTGTGTAAATATACCTATGTATAAATAAATAAAATATTTTCCTCTAAATAAAAATGGGTTTCTATGTGTATATTTGTAAATAAAAAATTCAAATAAAATAAGAAAAATTAAAAATAAAATAAAAATAACCTTCCTTGTGTATATTCACCATGTACATAGAATCATGTATCTATTTACTTATCCCTATAAATAAATAAATTAAAATCCCATAAAAATTGTAATATTCTATACTTCATAATGTAAATAAATAAAATAAAAACCATAAAAACAAAAATGAAATAAAAATAACAAAAATAAAAATCAAAATAAACATTGTATATATACCATGTACATACTTGTATATATCTATTTATTTTACACTTGTAAATAAATAATAAAAATAAAATAAAAATACCTTTTTATTCCAAATTTTATTCTATAAATAAATAAAATATAAAATTGGAATAAAAATGCACAAAAATAAGTAATTAAAAATCAAAAATTCAAAAATTCAATATTCTATATATACCTATATATAATACCCTAATGTAAATACCTAATTTTTATTTCAAAAAAATAAATAAAAATCACAAAAAAATAATTTATAAATAAAAAAATATTTTTCATGTTTTGAGTTTTGTGAAATTCGACCATTTTCTATTTATAATTTAATTTATAAAATTGGAATAATTGGCGGGCTCTGATTGGTCCACGGGGGATGTTGACCCCCGGTCAACTCTTCCCCCAGGACCACCAGAGCCGGATTCTGCGCCCGACCCGCATGTTCTCCCATTTATTGTGTCATGATCCGATCGCTAAAACCCAAAACCCCGGGTCCTAATCCACCATCGTTCATCCTTGATCCACGCCCGGGGTGGATTTAAGGGGTCCGAGCTCCGATAAGCTCGCCCGACCCTCTCTTAGCCAGACCCCTAACCCTATTTAATCCGAGCTCCACCCGCACTTTCTCGCATCTTTGTCTCCCCATTTTCCTACCCAGGACCTCCACCACCTTCGCCTGAGTGACAGCTCGCGATTGGCGGTGTCACAGCGAGGAGAGAGTGCTCGGACCATCGATCTGACGACCTAGCGCCGCCGTGCGCCGCCCTTGCGTGGTGCTCGAGCCTCGGGCATCGACGACTGTCGAGGCAAGGACCTAGAGCTCCATCGGCTCGCCCCCAGTCGACTCCGATAATCTGGTAAGCTTAGATCTTCCTATCTTTCGCCAATTTTAGATTACGCCCAAATCGCCCCGTCACCTTCGACCGTCGATTCCGACCATCTCCGACCCCCTTTCGATCATCGGATGATACCTTCACCTTCGCCCTTCTCCCACGCATATTCTACACCCCTTCATCCAACCCAGATCGCACAGGAACTGGGATTAGAGCTCTTCCATCTTGATGCACCGTCCACACCCATCGCTTCTAACCGGGTCGAGGCATTTTGCCCTCGACCCAGTAGTCTCTCTGTGCCATTTTGCAGGTTAGAGGAGGACCATCTGATGTCCCCCACATTCAGCACAGGAGCTTGAGCTCCGCCGTCATCGCCTGGGCTTCTCGGAGCCCCTTGGCGTCATCGGAAGAGTTCTTCAGACGCGGGAGGCACCGACGCTTCTTCTCCGATCTTCAGTAGCTCCTGAGGAGGAGCATCGCGCGCGTTCTGGGCCGGCGAAGTTCGTCGGCCACCTGTTCTTCGTGGATCCTCCAGAGCCGTCCATCCAGCCCTCCAGCTCCAGATTAGATCGTAGCCATTCACTGGAGGAGCAGCCACCACCGTCCGATTCCTTGGAGGACTGATCTGGACCGCCCATCTAGCGAGGGTTAGCGTCAGCTATTCTCGACCGTCGATCCCCCAACGTGGTGCACTCTCCACCGTTGGATCAGATCCAGGGAGTCTTTGTTCAACTGCAACGCACCACCACTGTCAGATTCGCCACGCGGCGCCATCCCAACCCTTGGATTATAATAAGGGGTAATTTCACTTAGGCCCCTCTTCTATTTTGTTTTAGCATTTAGTCCTGTAAATACTTTTCGTAGTTTATTTTAGTTTGGAACAATTGCATTTAGGACCTTGCCGTTTCTTTTAATTGCACTTCTACCCCTATGTGTTGTGGACACGTGCTTCGTCACGTGTATTTTGTGTTAAATTGCATGTAAGGGCCTGTACTTTCTGGTTGTTATGAAATGAAAAGATATTTTTAGATATTTGCAAATATACCCCTGTGAGTGTTTTAATTGTTCATGTGTCGAATATAGTAGGGTTTTTATACTTTTGCCCCTGGACTTTTAGTACGTGTTACTAATAGGTCCAGGGACTTAAGTTTCTTTACAGATAGGTCCCTGAGTGCCCCAGACACGTGCCTTGCGCATGCAAATTTGGGATTTTTGCACCTGGACCCCCTGGGTTTCTAGTTTTGTTACTTTTAGGCCCCTGAAAGATATTTTTATTACGATCAGGTCCCTGTGCACTGTGAGCTCTTGGTGGTTTTAAATAAAATATCAAATTATATCCAAATTAAGTGAAAATTTGACACGTGGTTCCTGCCACTATGTAGAATTTTCACTAAATTTTGGGATTTTTTGGAGACCTTTTATTATTTTTGAAAATTCAAAAACACCTCTTTTTCTATCTGTCCAGATATAAAAAACACAAAAAAATATTAAAACCTTCTCAAAAATTCTGAAAAATTCATATTTTCTGTGTTTTGGATTGCTTGATTTTCTGACCAATTTTGGTCAGTTTTGGATTAATAGAAAATATAAAAATTGAAAAACTTTGAAAAACTCATAGAAATTCTAATAAATCATAGAAAAAACAAAAATTAATAAACTTAGTCTCTGATTTTTCCTTTCTGTCTATATTTTACATGAAAAATACCTTCAGCTCTGTTGAGACCATTTTAGATTTTATTTTGGTCTTAAGAGCTCGGTTGGACAGTGTTCTTGCATTTCAGCCTTCTTTCATTTTTCTAAAATTCTATAAAAATCAGAAAATTATCAAAAATTCACCAAAAATAGTAAAAAATGCAAAAATTATAAAAATATTTTTGCTTGATTTTTTTGGAGCTTCTTAGAGTAGTTAAATAATTGTTGCAAGTTGCTCGTTGTTTTGTTTTTCTTAATTTCTTTATAATTAAAAAAATTCCAAAAAAATATAAATATTAAAAATCCACCAAAAATGCTTTGTTTTTATTTTATTTGATTTGAGACTACTTCGTAGGCCGCAAGGCTATCACGTGCTCCCTGAGTCCGACCGTGGTCGCTATACCAGGCTAATCCAATAGGTAGGGCCACTAGTTATTTTCTCTGATTTTTTCTCCATTCGATGGTCTGTTCTCTATCTTTTTCTTGTTGAGCCGAGATTTTTATCGGTCTGGGTCGCAACGATCCAAGAGTGATATTTTTACCTGATCCGGATTGATCGGATTTTTGGCCGCATCACATACCTACAAATTCTTGCCATGCTTCCAAATAAATACAACCATGCATATCATTTGATCAGTCCTAATACCTTATGAGTGAGCTCATATATTCCGGTTCAGTAGTGAACTTGTATGATCCCTTTGAGAGATCGTATTACTCATATGCCTTCATATGCACAATAGTTTGTCGGTGTATTGACCTACCTTGATTAGATCATCAACCTAACAGTTTGTCAATTGTACATATTCAGATATATAGCAATGCATTTGCCTCTAGTCAGAGGATGCATGCATATATCATGATAGTATACAACATAGATTTTGGTTATCTCGACCTTGTTAAGTCAAATGTTTGGCATACCTTATCTGAAACCTTTGAATATTTATTCATATGCAGAGGACCTACATCAAGAGGTCGGTTAGATATAACCTTTAGAGAAGGATTGCCATCTCCTTCTGAAGATGGAGATCATCCCTTAACAATCATTTGACAGTGCTTGATGAGTCTTCAATGTAACTAATTAAATATCACCAAAGCACCAGCCTTTATGATTCAATCATTGAATCAAAATATGTATGATCATTAAGATCACCATGATAAATAACCCTATGATGAATATGTGATTCATCACTCTAAAAGTCGAAAATAGAGCTTTGTTCCCGAGCAATTAGCTGCATATTTCCTTTGTTGTGCATTATTTGCATTCATCCATTTCGAAATAATATCTGCATTTTGGCATTCATATTTGCATTAAATAAGGAGCCAAGTTCACTTGTAAATATTCACCATATATTAGCTAAATCACCTGTTTGCATATATTTTATACTAACTCCAAATCCAATAAAACTAACTCTATAGTGTATATATTACTAACACTAATAAAGAAAAAATATCAGAAAATACTAACTTGTAAAATTTTCCAATAAAACCCAAATTCAAGTTTGAGACCAAGAACATTAAAATGTGAATATCTCTCTCATATAGTGTCTGATTTAGGTTTACTCACTTTTAAAGTTATATGCATTCAATGACCTTCAAAAAAGACCAATTTCATAAAAATTGATATTGTATGTGAAATTTGGGCTTTGGACACCTATTGTATATTGTACATTGACCAAAATACTCTTTATTTTTATCTTTTTATTTTCGTAATTATTTAAAATCCAAAAAATATTAAGTTGTAAATATTCTTTTCATATTTTTTTCTAACTTTATTTTGATTTTTCTCTTATTTAAAAATAACAAAATTTCATAATATAAAATTGCAGTATTTTATATCTATAAGGTACCCCCAAAAATACTTTTTATACATATGACTATTTTGATTTTTGGTCCTTCATGAAAGTTATAGATCTCGTTGAGAAGAGCAACTTTAATGTTGATCACTTTTTGATTTCCCCTTTTATTGTTTCTTTTTTTATTTTCTTTGTATTTAATTTTTTTCTAGAGACAACATGTGACAACTCCTGAAGCCGCCATGTGTAACCCTATTTTTTTTAATTTATTAATTTATATTTTATTTTATTTTATTTATTATTTATTTTATTTATTCATTTTTATTTATTTATTTATTGTTTTTATTTATTTTCCCTTCGTTATTTTTAGTAGCCTACTTATTTACTTTATTTTTTTTATTTTTCCTTCTCCTTTTACTTCTTCTCTACTCCAAGTTTTTCTCCACTCCAAGTCACCAACTCTCCATTCAACTCTCCATTCTCTCCACTTTCTCCACATCTTTTCTAACTTCCCTCTCCTCCTTTTTTATTCCCTTCTCATCTCCATTTCTTAGCATACGATTAACCTAGATTGCTCTAGTTGTTGGGGAGGCGATGCAACTTAGGATCATTTTAGAAAATTAGATTTAGGTTTTTCATGCATTCGGGTAGTCTGACCCTCGAACTCAGTTATAATTATTTCATTTTCCCCAATTATTTCTCTATTTTTACTCCTCTCTTTATGTCTCTATCTAATACAAAATTTCATATTTTTGTATGAGGGTCCGGTGGACTCGGAGCAGCTTTCTTGAAGTCGACACATCTCGAAGAGCATCGGAGGCCGACAATTCGTGAAGCGAGCTGGCTGTTGAGGCATCAAGAAGAAAATTATTTGAAAAGAGAGATTTTAATTTTTGAAAAAAAACTGGTAATAACTGCTTGATTTACAACGGATTCCGTTTGGAATCTCACGTGTGTACTCGGACCATTGACATTAGACCCTTCGTGGTCATGTGATTTTCTTGACGTAGGCTGTGACTTGTACTCACGGCTCTTAGAGCAATTTCTTTTACTTGTATTTTACTTGTGCTCGTAGTCTATATGACCACACATCATACTTAATGAGACGCACTTAGGCTGTAGAGCTATTAGTCAAAATTAATTTGTTCATCACTCGCTAATATAATTATTTGTCTAGGAACGGTTTTCTCGTTTGTATTTTGTATAGTGTAAAATTTCAAATCAGTATTGCATCATGCATTGTAGAGAGCTGGAGGCACTGTAAGTCTTCTTACTCAAGCATTCATAATCGTTTTCTCGATTGCATCGGCTTTTTCCTATTCTCTCTCTCAATTTTTCTAACCTAGGATAAAGGAATTGGGACTGGATGGTAGACGTGATTTCTTGTGTGGATTAATTGAATTTGACTCAAAAAAATTGACTAAAATTAATCCTTGTTTATAGGAGAGCAACCCCGTCATTGTCCGATTTACTTGTAAGTGAGAGAGAGACGACACTAAGATAGAGCCAAAACAGGATTTTCTTATAAACTACTGGTTCTTTATTTTTAGGTGATTAGCTACTTCTCAGTGAGGATCTACGGGTAGTCGGTAAATGGTTCAGATTTCCTTAGCATGGTGGGAGGTTTAGAGGATGCCTTATAAGGATTTGTCCTCATGGAACGGGTATCCGTATTTATATGGTCCGTACTTCAATACTGGCTGAAAGTAGGTCCAACTAGTCGTAAGAACTGGACCAGTCTATAGGAAAGTACAGGCACCCAACAACTCATTAATTTTTCAAGACTTGCATCTATCACAAACTAAAACCGATAAGATAATTCAGCCGAACCTTTACAGCCCTTACGAATTGAGTCGGTGAATTTGTGGTTTGCTCTTCTTTTATTTTGTGTTTGTCTGTGTGCGTTATATTGTGTACTTACATGTTTTCTACCTCGATCCACTTACATTCATCCTTTCCTCTTCAAAATGTCAAGATATTGATCATCATATCTAGATCACTCCTCTTCGACCATAATCCGATCGTCTTCACCGTTTTATTCCTACTCACACCCCTATCCCAACTATGAAGTCAGAACTTCAACTGACTTCCCCACTTCTTCGTACTTCTCACTGACCCCACCTTCTTACACACTTGACCCACTTACAACCTGGGCTAACTCACCCTATAGTCTATCGCTTGCTGGAATTAATGAATAATTAGAAGAGCAAGTCACTGTTGAGACAAATTATTGGCAAAATTATGTGCCCCCTCAGACCTCATTCTCATCTCAAGTTGGGACCAGACAACAATTCTTATATACACATCCTGACTTGACCTTAGGACACAACTTGTTCAATCGAACAGACCAAATGGAGAGGCTTGCACCATATGATCATCCTGACTTGATTGAACCTAGTTCTCATTCCCACATTGACCAGCCTCCATATCACACGTTCGGAGAGCCTCCACATGCACAGACTTGGACTCATGAGATAGGCATATTAGCCCCCCATTCATTCACTCCATTATTCGAGGCTCCGACCAATATCTATCAGTCGGATGGTCCATACTCGACCCTGTATTTCATGCCGGAGTCTAGGCATGTTGAGTATGAAACTTTAATATCTCAGCAATATCCTATGAGAAGACAAACTACTTCAATGATTTTTATGAGGACTCCTTGGAGGATAATATTTCTAGGGTTGTGAAGAGATATGAATTTATTGAGGATAAACTTAGAAAGGTCATCGACCAAATCACTTCAATTTATCACTGCTCATGTATGGAAGTGAAGAATGGATTAACGAATTCAATGTTGAAAACTTAGAGGATACAAGGAAACACACACTGTATAACTGGAGTGCATTCTACCTCCCTCTTTTACTAACCATTTACCTTCCAATCGAGAGTCTGTACATCTGTCTACTCCTTCTTCACCTATTCAAAACAATGAAAAATTGAAAATCCCAAAAAGATCAAAAAATTTGAAAATAAAAAAAAAATCATAAAAATAGATAATGAAAATAATCTAAAAAAATTGGATCATGTCCTAAGGGAACTCGATGAAGAGTTGATTTTTAACATTCCCAAAGGCCATAGATCACTTCCACGAGCTTAAACGATTTGTGAAAAGTAAATTGATGCCTAAGTGGTCAGGGAATAAGCGGACAAGGACTGAAAGATACATAGTGTTTATGGCCACCTCTTTGGTGATGGGGAGAAAGACCAAGAGCCGCCGAGTGAAGTGGTTGCCTAGGGTTGAATGTGAAATCAAGGACACTACCTTCACCCATGCTATAATTGATGATGACTCACCGATAAATATCCTTCCGACCTCTGTTTTTGATAAGCTCAAACTCAAGCTAATCAGAAAGTTGAGAGAGATCATTCAACTAGCTTATTGATTTATAAAATAGCTGAGAGGTACCATTTCAGTCATCATTAGTTTCCAAGGTGCTTTACTCTAGGTAGACTTCATGATCATTGATATTGAGCATCAAGGAGAGTTACATGTTCTCCTATTATTCTAGAAGCCGCTCTTAGCCTCGACTAAGGTGACTATTGATTGTGAGACTAGGGAGATCAAATTCATAGCATTGGGAGCACTCCGACCACATCTATTCTTTGATACACTCTACTCTAAGGTAACCCACAAGGTTGTTGACAGTCGTAACCATCAAGAGGTAGATGAGTCACACCTCTCTGTTACACCTGAGATACCGGCTATCGAGACGACCATTGGATCATAGACTCCCCACACATCATTGACTGCCACGGCTTGCATCACTCCTAATGCCAAGCCTATTGAGATCACTGACACCTATCTGAGTCATGTGTTGGCCTTTCAGGAATATTACAATCTATATGTTGACTCATCTGATGAGGAACCCATGGTCAGCACCGCACTACATATCGGATCTTCAAAGGAGACAACCAAGACTAAATTGACCACACCCAAAATCACGGTTGCTCCTTCCTATAGTCGGTTATCTAGTGAGAGGAAGTTGAGAAATGATTCTTCGAAGAGTTCCCTTGAATCCCTCAAGACACGTCGCTCTCCACTCCCTCTCAATGATTCAGGTTCTAGAATAATGACTAAGAAAGGTTTCCTTCAACAAACCGAAGAAGGAATTTTTGGAGGAATCCTCATCGGGTCAGGATGTGGTGGTTTATATGAGTGAACTCAATTTGGTTGTTCTTAAACCATATCTAAGCAAGCAGCCGTGTGTTGAACTTCGTTGGATGATCCCTACACCTCATTATTATTCATCTGAGGACGATTCTGACAACGACACATATGTATATGACCCACTTCCTCGCTCTCTCAAGAAGGTTCGTCACAAACCTTCTTGATCCTTGTAAATTCTCACTCTTTGTATATATTTTCTTTCCCTCCCTCCCCAGTGACTCGAATCACTCACCCTAGCTCCATACCATTTCATTTTATGGCTATATTTAGGATGACCATATCCTAAATATTGGGGGAGAGTGACCCAAGTCTCTTCGTCATTATCTATGCATTCTCTAGATCTCATCGGTTCTCACACCCACTCATGTCCTATAATTAGGCTGATCAGAGCCTAAGTATAGGGGAGACCGATGCCCACTATGTATATATATAATTTTCCCTCCTGACCTCGATTGCCCCATTCTTTATATTCTTCTACACTTAGTCTGTTAGACCCTAAGTATAGGGGGGCGGATCAACTTTTTTACGTTTTGTTATTTTAGCTCTCCTACGCTTAGCACGAGCTATGTCTTTTTCTTCGCTCATTGTGCTCTGAGGACATAGCACATGCTAAATATAGGGGGCGTGTATATATTACATATGTAGTTTACCCATAGCTTGTACTTTCATGTATTTTTATATATTATGCAATAATTACAGGGTGGGTAAAAATTGGAAAAAACTTTTTTTATAAAATTCATGTATAATATGTATTGTATAATATGTGTAATATTTGTGTAAAAAGTTGTAAATTTTTTGTAAATAATACTTTTGTAAAATATGTTGTAAAATAGGAGGGATAACAAAAAATTGAAAAAATATGCATAATGCATGTATACTTGTAGAATATGTATATTGTGTACAAGTTGTAAAATATGTATATTGTATAAACTAAAAATTGTTGTAAAATACTCTTTTAAAAGTATTGTAAAATACATACAAAAAATGGGCTTCTTATTTACTCTTACATATCATCCTTGCATTAGGAAAAAGAGTGCCTAGCATGTCATATGCATCTCATCTACATATCTAGCATATACAAAATGAAAAGTTAGTGGGTTGTGAACCAAGTTAGGGATAGATGTCGAGGATAGATTTGATTTGAACTTGATCTACCTAATTTCATAGGAACCTTATAGGGACTAGAGTTAAGATTTTTCAGTTCGAGTGACTTAATTCTTTGAGTCTGTAAGTCTTTGTTCACATGTCATATTGATTGGTATATGTAGAATATTTCGTACACACGCACGATTCTTTTAGACAGTAACCAACTTGGACAAGCACCATGAACGTAGTTCTTCATTGATGAGATGGTGAGGAGGTAGAATCCTTTGTCTTGGAGTAGCACATAGGTGGAAACATTCGTCCTCCTCGAGGGAGGGTAGTGCATCTCAACCTAGTGTAGTGATGTTGACGTCTAAGGACGGGATGTTGTAGGTTGCAATAAAGATTCAAAAGAGGTATAGTCTACTGGCTCAAGGAGAAAAACTCCTTATGTACATGTTGCAACTTGTATATATGTCAAAAAAAGGAGAAAAGAAAAAAAATGATGAATCTCCAAAAGTGGAGAAGCCTGATTGAAAAGTAAAATGTATGCCAGAGTGTATATACAAGTATAAAAAAAGAAGAGCTTCAAAGATTGTAGTTGGATGACTTGGCTACACTGGTCAAGCATCCTAGGATAGGTAGCTACACTGGCTACTGTCCATTCTTCTCTCCACCCCCTCTTCTTGAGTCGGTTGCACTTGAACTTAGAAGCGAATACCCTGCTCCTCGAGGAAAGAGCTACTAGACCGGAGAATTAGAGTTAACATGTTAGAAGAGGTTATTTCTTTGTCATTTATGACGTGGAAAACTATATTTCACTTACACAGTACAAGTAAGATTCATAGTAATCAGAATTTACGTATGAGGATCTATTCTGACCTGACTTTTGAGGAGACTTGAATAAAAGACTTGTGTAACTTAAAGGTTGTTCGGTCTTAACTTCAATTCCCAATAAGGTTCCGCCACACTATTAATCCAAAGGTCAAGTAAAGCCCTATTTTCACCTTTTGTTCATGAGCTTGGTATGGAACCCAAAACCATTTCACTTTTGCATTCCATTTTAGTTGCTCAGGGATGAGTAAGATTTAAGTATAGTAGGTTGATGAATATGTGATTCATCACTCTAAAAGTCAAAAATAGAGCTTTATTCCCGAGCAATTAGCTGCAAATTTTCTTTTGTTGTGCATTATTTAAATTCATACATTTAGAAATAATATTTGTATTCTACCATTCATATTTGTATTAAATAAGGAGCCAAGTTCACTTGTAAAGATTCACTAGTATATTAGCTAAAATAACCTATTTGTATATATTTTATACTAACTCCAAATCTAATAAAACTAACTCTATAGTTTAACTAATAAAGGAAAAATATCAAAAAATACTAACTTGTAAAATTGTCCAATAAAATCCAAATCCAAGTTTGAGACCAAAAACTTTAAATGTGAATATCTCCCTCATACAGTGTCTGATTTGGGTCTACTTACTTTTAAACTTATATATATTTAAAGATCTTCGAAACAAGACTAATTTCATAAAAACCGGAGATCGTATGTGAAACTTGGATTTTGAGCCCCTACTGTATATTGTACATATTGACCAAAATATCCTTTATTTTTATCTTTTTATTTTATTAGTTATTAAAAATACAAAAAATAGATTAACTTGTAAATATTCCTTTCATATTTTTCTAACTATATTTTTATTTTTCTCTTATTTAAAAATGACAAAAAATTATAAAATATAAAATACGGTATTTTATATCTATAAGGTACGCCCAAAAATACTTTTTTTACAGATGACTTATTTTGATTTTTGATCCTTCAGATTAGTTGTAGATCTCATCGAGAAGAGAAATTTTCATGTTGATCACTTTTTGATTTGACTCTATTTGTTATTTCTTTTTTATTTTCTTTACATTTAATTTTTTATTTTTCTAGGTGCGACATGTGGCAGTTCCTGGAGCCGCCACCTGTCACCTTATTTTTTTCTTAATTTATTATTTCATATTTTATTTTATTTTTCTTATTTTTTATTTTATTTATTTAATATTTTAATTAATTAATTAATTAATTATATTAATTTATTTATTTACTTTTAATTGTTTTCCCTTCATTATTTTTAGTAGCCTACTTATTTACTTTATTTATTTTATTTTTTTCCTTCTTCTCTTACTTCTTCTCTACTCCAACTTGTTCACATCTTTTCTAACTTCCCTCTCCTCCTTTTTATTCCCTTCTCCTCTCAATTTCTCATTATCCGTCATTCTATTAGGAGAGAGGAGCCGAGCTTCTTCGTTTAGTGACAACAAACGTTAGGCTTCGAGTGATGACCTTATTTCTTCATGTTGTGATCCGACGGTTGTCCGTCGTCGTAGCTCTTCCTCCAAAACGAGTTGTTGAGCTCATCATCTGCCGCATGACTTGAGCCAAGATCGAGGTCTCCTCTTTGAGTCCTAATCCAAGACACAACACAGCGAATTCCAGCTAGTCTTCCTTCCAATATCTTTCTTCTTCTCCTTCTGCTTTCTCTTCATTCCTCTGCTTTTCTTCGTGTTCCCTAAATCGTGCATCAATCACCTTCGTCTTCCCTATCTTTCTCTACTGCATCGCACCTTTCATCTTCTTGCTCCACTCATCCCCCACCGACTATGTCACCTCCGTGCGCGGGCACAACAACCACCTTCATAGTGTGCCCTCTGCCCCAGCGAAACCCAGCCGCCTCCGCCTCGGCCGCTTGGCCTGCGAGCCATACCGACGATCCGCCACACGCGTTCCTCAGTCCACATGCTTGCCATCCACATCTGCCGGCGAGCCTGCTGACCTTCGACACCTCCTCCATCACCACCAGTCGTGTCTCGATCGGTTTCCTCTAGCGATAGGACTTCACTGCCACGACTCCCTCATGTGCCACCTCGCCAGCTCCAGATGCCATCGCCCGCAACCGCCATGCATCGTGTGTCAACCAGGGAGGTTTCCTCCATCGCAGCCTCCTCTGTCTAGCGTGGCAGACCTCCGCGCTCCTCCTCCACCAGCTGTAGCTCCTCGCATCTCGCAGGTCGTACCCAACCCATCTCAGCCTTCTCTAACTTGAAGCAGCAAGCGGCAGCCACGCATCCACGCTCGTGCCCCCTATGCGCGAACAGCTCCTCGCGGACTCCACACCGCCTGCGCGTGCCATCTTCCATGTACATCAACCGACCAAGAGATTGCCTCAATTTGCCACACACTGCGTGGTATTAGCGCGCACCAAATACCGTCATGCACGTAGGCGCACCATCCTCCCCTCAACGGCCCTGGACCTTGGTCATCAGCCGGCCCTTCCACCCTGCTTGCGACGCATGCTCCCACGTCCCACCACCAGCTCGTAGACCATCGCACAAACAAAGGAGAGCCTCGTCATCGAAACCCAGCCGCCTTCGGACGAGCTCCCGCTCCGTCAGCACGTATCTCCGTCGTCAGTGCGAACCGACCTCCTCCAGACGGGCCTCTACCTTCTCATTATCCAATACCACCTCACAAGCAAGGCACGTGAGGCTTGGGGTTGTTTTGCAGAGCTGCCCCTGTTATTCTAAGATTTGCAGGAAAACCCACCAACTAGGAGCTCACGTGCCCCCCAGGTGCATGGAGGCAAAAATTGCAAGAAGACCCTCGTAAGAATAGGTAATTGCATATCAGTGTTGTCTGCATTCTTTTTATTTTCTTTTATTTCTGTAAATTGCATTAGGACCCCTATGTTTGTATTTTAATTTGAAATCTAATTAGCATTATTTCTTTTGTCTAAAAATTGCATATTGTAGAACAATAAATTCTTTATCTAATTGATGTTTCTTTGTAAGTTTGTGGGTTGTGATTTATTTAACAGAATTAATTTGGTGAAATATTGTATATTTTACCCAATGTTTATTTTGAATTTGATATTAAATTAATTTGTGCTCTAAAAATTGCTAAAAAATCACAGTGGCTAGAGTTTAGTGTTTTTTTAATTTCAAAACATTTGCATGCATATTAAAGTCAGAATAATTTGTTTGGTGATTCTCTTAATTTATTTTAAATGGGTCAATGATCAATTATTTTTAGGCTCTTATAATTTTCCTGATAATTTTATTTCTGCAAAATAATTGGTTTGTTATTTATTAAAATTAACTTTGTAAAATCACCTAGTCTGCATATTTAATTCATAGAAAATTCATTTTACCTCCAAAAATACTAAAAAAAGTGCAGTAGCTTAATTTCATCTGTGTTCAAATCTGGCCAAGTTTGAAATTTGTTTGGCTTTAATTTATTGAAATTTGCATTTTAGTTCTTCAACTTAGTCAAATTTACAATTCATTTATCACTTGCATTCAAAAATACTAAAAAAATACTCTCCTAAAAACCTAATTTCTTGACTGACTTCAAATAAACATAAGGAGACATTGGCTTCCTTGAGTTCGATCTTGGGCTTGCCCAAGTAAAAAAATTCAATTGCTTGTCTTTAGTTGAAAAATAATTAATTAAGTGGTTTTTTTATTAAATCCGATTTTTCCCGACTGCAACGAACGAACACAAATTCGAACGCTAATTCTTCCAAATTAACTAGGGTGATTTAGGGTTAATTACCTTAATTGTATTAAGGGGCCTTATAAGTGCATTAATTCATTTAATCTCCAAAAGGTAGTGAAATAAACTGATAACCTTTATTGATATATCAAAAATTACAATAACATTTTTTGTAGAAATGGTTCACCCCGGGCTCACATGACTAACAACAAACGGATTCTAAAGATAAAAAAATCCAATTACCCACATAAAATATAACTTATTTTTACACATTTTTGTTTTGATTTAAGTGAGTAACAAAAATGTTCTTCAACTGGGTTAACATATATTTAATATTCAAGGCATATCAATATCCGATGTTAAAAATATAATAATGAAAATTACTCGCTGCCAATTATGTTTTGTAACAACGAGTGTCACACTTATTATTAAAGTTTCATGTAACAAAAATCTTTTTATTAACTTATTCATTAAAATTTATATTAATCCTTGATAAATTTAAATCGATTACAAGACAAATCAACGAGTAGTCATTTTTATATGATTCATTGAAAAATACTAGCATATAATCAAGGAAGATTTCATGGCTATGGTTACCCATCCTTTTTCTTCAAATTTCAATTCGTCTGACTTGAAATTCATGAACAATGTGGTTTTTATGTTCTTGTACAAACGTAAACAATAATACATTGGCACTTACCACCCAACCGGTCTGAGAAACCTACCCCTAAGACTTTTATGTAAAGTTATTACCAACCAATGGGCACGTAAGCTTGGTGAGAAGATCCCAACATCACAATGCGACTTCGTGTGACTTCCTGAAACGCAGAGGTGCATCTAACACCAACATGATCACCTCCAAAATTCTATCCCAATGGAGTTATAACAAAACTAAAGTTGTTGTTTTTAAGATTGACCTTAAGAAAGCCTTTGATTCCTCAAATGAAGTGTTATGTCCAAGGCCCTCACCTTAAGTGGCTGCCCTCCAAAACTTGTGGAATGAGAAACTGCCTTCATCAAAAGCATTGCGACTTTCTTAAAAATTAACAACTCGTTTTTATGCCTTTTAGACCCTTCTTGTGGAGTTAGACAAGGGGATCTTGAGCTAGACAAAGGGATCCGTTGTCACATCTATTATTTATAAAACTTTTTGGAAGGTACGTTATAGAACCTTACCAAGCATAGCCTTATTGAAATATATCGTATATCGGAGGAAAACCTACTCATAACTGATGTGCTTTTGGCTGATGCGATTATTATTTTCTCAAAATTTGATGAGCATGCCTTTAAGTTTCTCAACTTCACCTTGAAGATTTTTGCTGAGATATCCGGCCTTTGCATATATAACAACAAAACTGCATTGCATTGTCTCAACATCTCAGATTCCAAAAATGGTCTCTTCTACAACTTTAACTGACAAATCTAAGATTTTCCAATTTGCTACTTTGATATACCATTGTCCTCTAAACTCTTGAAGATAAATGACTTGCTCCCATCATCAAAAAATTCAAAAAGGAAAAAACTTCTTTGATGGAATCCAGAATGCTATCACTGCCATCTAGGTTTCTTTACCAAACTCTTCTCTATCACTCACATGCTCTCATTTATGAAGGGGCCAAAAAATATTCCACTTGCAATCGACAAGATTTGGTGTTGTTTCTTATGGAAAGGAACCAATGAGGATAAAAATCAACATCAAGTTAGATGGGAAATCATGTGTCACCCCCATGTCTAATGATGGTAGGACATCCATGATTTAGAACTTTTTAACCATTCGATGCTTTCTAAATATTAGATCAAATCAAGAAAATCATGCATCTCTGTTTACTGAAATTATCTATGGGAGGTACCATAACTCACGACCTATTGTCATCCTTGAACCTTTGAATCCACGTGATTTGTCGTGTTGGTGCTCTATTACAGTTGACTTTAGGGCCATAAGAAATATGGCCTCTTATTGTATCAATTCAAGTGATCAAGCCCTCCTCTATAGGGACAACCTCAATGTGCACCCTCCTCTGTGTGAACTCTTCCTTGTATTTTGGGATCTTGCTCAAAATAATAGACTGCCCTATCAATAGCACACTCTGACCTCTAGATGCTAGACAAAATTAGCTAGAAGCCCTTACATGTTAGTCCAAATTCGCACCAAGACTAAAGGAATTTCTCTCTAAACATCATCCGGACTTTGTTGACACTTAATCTTCCTAGAAAAATGACCACCACATGATTGACAAATCACATTTACAATTTGCTTGTCCACAGGGGCTTGTGTACTAAATTTAGCATTAGATTTAGTTGAGGCCATTTTACCTCAGAGTCTCAATCTTCTTTTAGTAACTTAGCCACAATATGCTCAGGGCACAAGATAGACCCTTGAACATCGATATCCCTACGACAAATGGGTGTCTTCTATGTCTGGTTGATGTTGAAACCATTCTCCGTTTATTCCTACACTACCATTTTACTTTCAGCATTTTTCATTCTTAATATTTCAAATTGTTGTGGGAGCATGGATGAGTTTTTTGACATAATAATTCACACTCATATTCCTCATCTCATTGGCAGATATCCATCAAACAAACACCAAGCTCGTGATTGATCTGAAGGAGTGTTAATCTTGAATTCTTTTAGTCATTAACCCTTTGTTGCAGCCAAGAAATCGTCAGCTCCCTGAACCACATCCTCGCACTCATCGCCAGCTTGTAGCAAAGAACTGCTTGTACCTCCCTGAACCTTATTGTCCATTGAACTCAGACGATTTACCTTGGATCTATACATGGTACTATTTTATTTTAGTTTTGATGATCTATGAACATTATCACCATTTTTTATCCTTGGGTGGTGGTCTTTGGTTCTAAAAAATACCAAGGCCCCATGTTCCTACTTTATGCTTGTTTAGTGTTGTCCTTGCTTGCTGAGCAATGCATTGCTCTGTACCTTACTTTTTGATGAATGAAATTTGATCGTTTATCAAGAATAAAATATGAGTAATATAGAAATGAATGCAATATTTGTTACAAAGAACAAATCAATGAATAACATTGTTTTTGTGCATGAAAGACATGCCAACGATATTGAATTATTTATTGTCTTAGGCCCATCTTATTGTAGTGTTAAAGAGAATCATTAAAGATTGTTGAGTTACACATGTATGCGTGTGTCTGTAGACTAGTTGCTATTCCTTCAATCAGCAGATCTCGTCTAAGATTGGCGTGGATTCTAGATGTGAATATCATTATCTTAGGGCCCGTTCGGTAGGAGAATAAGCAGGAATAAGGATGGGGAATAAGGGGAATAAGTGTCTATTCTCTGTTCGGCTGGAGGATAAGAATAAGGAGAATAAGGTGAAATAAAGGTAGGTAAGGTGGGATAAAGATAGGAATAAGAGTGAAATAAGATGAAATAATGGGGAATAATCGTACCACGGGGAAGCGTGTTGGGGGCTTATTCCCCTTATTCCATTCCTCCTTATACCCCAAACGAACAGGGCCTTAGTGGTACAATACAAATTTGACCAACAACGATGGCTCTGTATTTGATGTTTACATTTTGAAAAACAGAGCGATCAAATAAATCTAATGTGAATCCGAGAAGATATGTGATGGAGCTAGAGAACTAAAAAAGTAGAACTTTCTTATTGTTCACGCTCAATATTACACAAATACTCTCCCTTTTTTAATGCAAATAACACACATATCCTTGTAATTATATGTCCCTCCTTTTATGACACTATACTTATGGGCAGTGTGAAATCCTATTTAGCGTCCTAACATGAAAGAGTCAAACAACACTTTATACATACGAATGAACTTTAAGATACTCTACCACAAAACGAACCTTCAACATTTGGAAGTTTGATAATATTCGTTAAATCACAACTAGTACTAATGCATTGTCAAAGTAAATAATATACTATAAAATTTACAATGAATAATATATTAATTAGTAGCTATATCATCACTGAATTATTGACTGATATTCAAAATTTTCCATCAATGATTTAAATTAAAATAAGATATATTATCGTTTTTATAGCAATTAAATTTATATTTGTTAAGAATATCACATATTCTAGCTAATTTCAAACGAGTCATTGGATTGTTTAAATCTATTGTCGATGTTATATGTCCAGCCTCGCGAACACTGCGCCCGATACAGAGGCGATGCCCGCATTGCCGATGTCAGTTGACGTGAGGTTGAGGTTGTCGCGTATGACCGGGAGTAGCGGCGGGGCTGCGAAGGTGGAGACGAAGCAACAGAAGAAGGAGAACCACGAGAGGTGGAAGCATCTCATGTGGGGATCGGCCAAAGAGAAGATGGGAAATTCAGTGGCTTTGTGGTCGGAATCTACCGGCAGCTCAAACCGATTCCTCGGAACCGTAGGAGAAGGCGGCGTTGCTGCCATGGTGATTGCTAGACCAAGTGAATCCGCTACCCAGTTTTCTGGCGGAACTACTAGTCCTTGTCCGCTTTATTCTCCTTCCAGCGGAAGTCAAAGAAGAAAACGACAGATTAAGATCGTTTGATGGATGGTTCGAAATAGCACGGAGTTTCAATAAGCGTGTTTGACTTTCCACGTACGAAAGGGACCTGCAACAGCTACGCCTAATCCATTATTTATATATTTAACACAAACGACGAATCATTGTGTGGGACTCCTTCGGACATTTTTTAACAGCAAATGGTGGAGAATATCCTCGGTTGGATGGTTCATGGCATCACTTGAGGTATCCATCTCGCATCTGCCCATAACAACTGGCTTCCGGACTTGACACGGAGTTACGGTCATTGGTAGAGCAGCAGAGGAGACACCGTGGAGATTCTTTTGAGCCAAAAGGAGTTTGTAGTTGGTTTTGAACATACGAAGAAGTTTGTCGTAGGACTTGAGCATACGAAGGAGCATAGGTGTGAGACGAGAACGAGGAGATTCGGAATCTAACGAGAGATTCCCACCTCTTTGGACTCCCTGGTGGCTAAACTTTATCCCTTGAAAAGGTTATAGTGCATCAACATGAAGCTCATGTAGATTCAAAATTACAAGGGGATGATCATTTGCAACATAGCACGAGGGATAGGGGAGTATAAAGGAGGGTTCGTCCCCACTTCCCATTCCTCATGCTATTCTCGTTATTTGCGCCTTAGAGCCTTTCTCACCAAAAATCGGAGGGATAGCTTACCTCAGCCTCTCTTGCTGCCACCTGGCAACCACTCCCTCTAACTTACAAACATTATCCATCCTTATTCCTCATGACTTACAAATTTTATCCATCATCCTTATTTGTGCTAATCCTTTCAATTCAAATGAACAAAAACAATACACTATCCCTCCACCTTATCCACCCTTATTCCTCTACCGAGAGGCTCCTAAGGATTTTCTTTATGGGAGTAACTAAGGATGATCTTTCGATTGGGTTTGGCCCAGCCTGAAGCCAAGCCCTTGTAGCTCCGTCCAGTTAAGGCCCGAATAAAAAATGGATCGGGCTAGGGCCGTGATATTTGACCCCCCTTTTTTGGGTTAGGTTCGGGCTCAGCTCGGCACATACCGCATAGCTCGCAAACTCAACCTGATAAAGATCTTGCTTCTTGGCCTACGAGCCTACCCCGAATATTCTCTAGTAGGCATCTGGAGTATTAGGTTCGAGATAGAGATGGGGTAGGCTCGAGTAGCTCTGTCCCTTCATGTTCTTAGTTCCTCTCAATGCACGCAATATAGATTGATACATGATGAATCCATGATTCATTATCAATCTTCTTGAATTTTGTCTTAAAACCCCTTAGGGGTCGTTCGGTTGGGAGGTTAAACTCTTCTTTGGAGAGTTTACCCTCCCTAACCCACTCCTTCTCTCTCTAATGTGGGTCCGACATTTCTCTTTTTTAAAAAATAAATCAATCAATTTTCCATCATTAATTTCATCAAAAAATAATATATTATGCCATCATATCATATAAAATTATAAACTACTCCACTTCAACTCACTTTTCCAAACTCCAATACAATCACATCACAATAACTACTCACTTTTTCAAACTTCAATACAATCATATCACAACAAACCCACTTCTAACCCACCCCCAGTTTAACCCTCTATCCAAATACCAAAACACAAAAACGGGTTACCCTATACCAGTTAACCTGTCTAACCCGCGTACCAAACACACCCTTAAAAATACATGTAAATACTCATTAATTTTCACTTTTTAACAAAACTCTACTCATGAATAAAAATGCATTTTTATGCATTAAAAACATATAAATAAATAAAAGAATAAAAATAAAGAAATAAAAATAAAAGCAAAGCGTAGATATGTATATATGTAGAATGTGACTTAGAAAATAAATATATTGAAGATACATTTATAACCTAGTCTCCGAGACCAAGTCAACATGGATTAGTCGAAAAATAAATAAGTAGGGGAGATAAGGAAAGAAAATAAATAAAATAATTAATTTCATACTCTAGACACTATTCATTATTTATCTAATAAATGTCAAAACTTCAATGATTTTTAATTAATTCATATAAACATATTTTTTTTATCAAACTCTTTTCCCAATTATTTCTAAAAATATATAGAAAATATAAAAATAAGTTAAAAGTAATTTCTTGTATATATGCCAAGAAATCCAAATTGTGAATTCCGAACATCATAACTTCCTCATACAAAATCTAATTTCTGTCTACTCACCTTTAAAGTTCATAAAATATTATTATATAATTAATAAAGGTGATTTCACTAAAATCGAAGTTCGTTTGCAAAAAATTGGTTTGGGATCTAACCACAACTAAGTTTCAGGGATATACATTTTATCTAGAACACATTATTCAAGGTTTTAATAATTTTATAATTTCTAATTATTCTCTTGATATTGTATTTTAATTCTAATTTACTTCATAATTTTTGGAGTTTATTTATTATTTTAAATTAATAAGAATATTAATATATAGGTATAAATGAATTGTATCACTTACATATATTTTTATAAAACTACTTAAATTAATTTATTAAAATCTATAAAAATTTGTACATACTTTATTTATTAACCTAATAATTAATAAAATATAAAAATAACATATTATTTATTAATCTATTAAATTAAAATTTCAAAATCTATTTATTAAGAATTATTTATACCTATGTATTAATATAATATTTATATTTCGTAAAATATTTATCATTTATAAAACTTTTATACCATAATTTACATAATTTAATTATATAATTTCCATTTTTATATCTATTTAAAGTAACCTTATTTACTATTTAATCTCTATTTATTAACCTATTTCTTGCATCTGGCCAACAGGTGCTGACATGTGTCAACACCTGGTGCCTTCTTCTTCAAGAAGGCAGGCTGGTGGGCTATTCTAACCACCTACCTTCAACTAATTTTCTCGTCGCCTTCTTCCTCCTAACTCCGATCTCCACCTTCCATCTTCTACCTCTAACTACCATCACACACACCCGCCATTGATCCACAACTAACCTTCCATGGATTCACCTATAAAAGCTCCCCAGGTCGGCCATTCCTAATTAACTCTTCATGAACTAACTCTTTCTAGAAAACCACTAGCCGATCCACCAGTTTTACCATCGTCCTCCACCTATCTCCGTCTGTGATAGAGACAAAGGCGTGCTTCGCGTGGAAGAGTGATCATAGAGAAGGTTCCAAGGCCCCATCTCCGCCTTACATCATCGCAGTCATGACGTTCAACTCCGGGAAGCTGCCCCGTGAAGCCACGATCAGCAGCATCTTACACCCTGCTATCCCCAAGTACTCATTCATCTTTGCCCTTTTTATTCTTGATATTCCTATTCCCATTAGTCCTCTTAAGTACGTAGTTAAGAATCTCTAATCATCTTCTTAAACGCATACTCAAACCATCTTTCAAATCCGTCTCGCGGTTACTTGAAATTCACATCCACTTCTCTTGAAACTTCATGTCTTTCATTCATAATTACTGGAAACCTTGAATTTAGATATGCAAGAATCTTAATTCTTGAGTCTATTCAATATCGAATCGAGCATATAAATCTTTAATGCAGGTTTAACCTTTCATCTGGAGCAACAAGGACTCCGCTGGAGCTTCATATTCAACAAATAATTTCAAGGAATTAGGATTGACTTACAAGTGCATGTTGAAGCTCCACTAAATCACCATCTTCGTCGACCTCGCGCTGCAGTTCCCCTCAGCCTCAAGACCGCTCACCCGCGGGCGAGCTCGAGGGTGTAGGAGATACCTCTCTGTCCCTGCAGGAGGCCAAAGCAATCAACCCATCATCGTGAAGAATTCAGAGAAGACGTCATCTTCGTCATGCATGCAACAGAGGAAGAATGGCTCAAGAACTCTAGAACACACAGTTACGTGACATGTGTCGATGGCCCATATCGTGGCACGGATTCTAATCTCAACCGTGGCTTTCAAAATGGTGGAAAAATTGCATCACAAACCGAGACGAAGTTCCAGAATTCAATCCTAATACAACAAGTTTCCAGAATTACATTTAGTTTTCATTGCAATTTAGTCCCTACCAGGGACCCATTTGTAATAGAACAAACTTTATTCTTCTTGCACTTATACCCATGTACTGTAGGGTTACTTTGGACCTCATTTTGATCTTGTTTTTTCTCGAATTTTCTAGGGTAGTTACAAAATTTCTAGCTATTTTTGGTTGATTTTTGTCGTATATTTTTGTCGATATGATTTTTGTAAAACCATGTATTTTTTGGTGTTTTCTTGAATTCTATTGTAATTTCAAGAAGAAGAATAAATATTCGAGATTCTTTTATTCCGTGAAAACTACAATACAGTTATTCTGCCTCGTTGAGTTCGACCTAGGGGAACTTACCTGGATAAAAATTAGTGTTAAGGATTAAAATAGGAGAGAAGCTGCTTATGTTCATCTTTTCTCTATCTCTTTTATGTTTACCCAGATTTTGTTTGATCAACCCGACTTTTGTTTAGTGGTTTTCTGCGACCGACATCCCTTAACCACTAGCAAAAGTCGCGTTATCAAAATGGCACTGTAGTTAGGGAGGCATTAGCTATATTACAGTTTTCGACTCTATTTTGAGATTTTTTTCTCTCTTCATGGAATTTACAGTTTTTTTGAGTTCTTTTCGAGTATTGATTGATTTGTTTTACGATTTTTTTTCTGATTTTACGATTTTTGTCGAGTCTTTTCAATTTTATGATTTTTGCTTTCACATTTTTTGTGTTTTTTAACAAAATTTTGTAGGGCCTGCAGGATCAGCTGGGTCCTTCAGAAGCCGGGACAAATGAAAGTGTGGAGACCGACTCTTTCTCTTATGGGTTGGTTGTAGAGGAGCAAAATCAGTTAGAATTTTTGTAATATTCTTGTGTAAAAAAAACAACCAAGGGTATTTGCCTATGTTTTTGTATTTTTTAGAAAGGGGCCCCGTAAGAGCATCCCAACTTGTACCTCTCTCCCTCCTTTCTTGGGGTCTATTGCACCGAGTGCCATGCACTCGGGGGAGTAGGGCACCCACCACTATTTTCTTGCATCGTCAGATTGCACAACTTTTTTTAGGCTAGGTGCTTGTTAGGATTTTTTATTTTCTTATATCTGATTGTGCCTGCGTAGTTAGTTTTAGGACTCGCAACCTTGGTGCATGTTTATTTAGGAAAATAAAAAAATCGTTAGACGTGCTATGAAAAATCCAAAAAAGTGAAAACTGCAAAAATAAAATCGGGACTGCTTAACTATCTGGACATAAAATAAACGTAAGGATCATTTTATTTGGGAGAGTAACCCCTAGCACATGCATTTCAGGTATCTTCTCTAGATTTGTGAGTGAGGGATGACACTTAAGGTTAGAATAAAAGTTTGTATCTCTTTCGAGATACTACTTAGTCCATGCATTTAATCACCGTTCTTCAGTGGGGACTCTCGGGTAGTCAGAAACGGTCCGGGTTTCCTTAGCATAGTGGGGGGTTTAGAGGACACTACATAAGGCTCCTTCCTCAAGTAACACGAGTAGCTAGAAATGGTTCATACTTGCGCCCATACTGGCTGAGAATAAGTGGTTTCCTGTAAGGACTCGTGATAGTATTGAGGGGCAATTTTGGGCACCTATCAGCTCACGTTAATAAGCGATAAGACTTGTTTACCAAAATAACTCTAAAACTGAGAAGATAAACAACCAAACTCTTACGGTCATCATCATTGGGTTCTGTTGGTGAAATTAGGGTTTGCTTTGTATTTCCTTGTGAGGCGTGCATTATCGCATCTTATACACCTTTACTCTCAATCTCTTGATTTGATATCGTGCTCTCCCGATATCTTTTGACATCGAAGATGACGACTCGACAGTTTTTTTGCTCATACTTCGTGAGCTCTCGATGATCCATCGTCCGTCGTACTTCTTCACAGACTCAGGATGACCCTCTTCCCGAGTTGATCCCATATGATCCCAAGGAGAGTCAGACCCAGACCCCCTCACCTCCCAGCCCATCTTTTGAGGCAGATTCCCGTCTCAATCTATCGTCTATTTCTCATGCACACTTTTCATTGAGATCTTATGAGACTTTTTCCTTCCCAAAAGATTCGAAGAATATGGCTCGCAGGAAGGGACCAGTCGAGGAACGACCAACTGAGGAGCAACGTACTGATGGAAGACCATATCCAGCCGTAGACATCACCACAGATATTCTTGACATGTTACAATAGATGAACATATAGATCAGAGATCATTTTAGAGTCTAGAACGAGCTATGAGCTGAGATTTCCGCACTGAGAGCAAGAGCAGGGAACCCACCATCGCTTGTTGTGGTTCCTGTGACACTTCGAGATGAGTATGAACCTGGATCCAGGATACTACATCATTGGATTCGGTTACCACAGAATCAAGGACATACGAGCTACGACCTTCCTTCATATCTTTTCTTCCCAAGTTCTACAGGAATGCCACAGAGGAACCGTTTATCTTTTTACAATAGTTCGAGATGATTTGTGGTACGTCTAACTATCCAAGTTTTACATAGGAGGCCATTTGCCTCAAAGCCTTCCCCTTCGCCTTAGCAGATAAGGCGTTCTACGGGTTTAGTCATTTGGGGAGGGAGATTTCAATGTGGGACGACTTGAAGTCCACATTCCTATGTAAAATATTTTTCTCTGTGACTGATAAATATGATGAGGATCTAGATCTCTAATTTGACACAATTACCGAATGAGTCATTTTATGAGGTGTGGGATCTATTCAAGGACTTTACTGAGAGATGCCCTCATCACGAGATACCTTTGGAGGCGCTTGTTTAGAATTACTTCGGAGGACTCCATCCGGATATTCAGGGCCTTGTGTGCATCGCATGTGGTAGCAGTTATCATGCTGAGTCTGTCTGGTCCATCTTTGTGGGGATGGCAGAGAACTCACGAGTCATTGACTCTACTAAGGGCATTCTATACGGCCCCACAACCACTACATCACCGAGAGCATCACAAGGTGGCGAATATTTTGAATTCTGAATCAAATACTAACATGAGATATATTAGTGAAGAAATTAATGTTGGTAGATGTGATTCAGAAGCAAGTTTAGGACCTACAGCTGCTGCGAGAGTTGGAGAAACTCTCATCACTTCCTCAGCAGCTGAGCGATCTGATGAATAAGGTCATGGACCTGCAGCTTCAGTACCAACAGTCTCATGCTTCTTCGACTTCTCAACCAGTTAGGAGATCTTTACCCGCTCCTCCCACCCAACAGATCCACTTGTTCAAAGTGAGCCGGTTCAGCCTATGGAGATGCTTCAGATTGATTGGCTTGAGGATTAGTCTTATGCTAACTCAAGCCAGATCACCAGCACTGGAGATGCTGATGTTGTCTCAAGACACTCTTGAGATCAACGGGATATGGTATGCTCTGATTCATCCGTCATCATCACATTATACTCCTCCGAACGTACACCATCATCAACAACCGCAACACTATAATCATCCACAGCATGGACGCCAGGATTTTCAGTACCGACAGAATTTCACGTAGCAGCAGTCTCACCAACAAGCCTATTAGAGACTACCTTCTTTTCACCAATCTGCTTTGCATTCACAGACATATCATTACCATTAACAGTAGTAGTCTCCCTACACTCCATAGAGATCTCCTCCGTCGTATGCTTCGTAGCAGCATACTCTGAGGTAGGAGAGAATAAAGAGCCAGGGTTACCTCACTGAGCCTGAAATACCTTCGCAAGCTCTGGCACTGAATCAGATCATGGACATGATGAGCATGCTTTAGAACACACACAAGACCAAGATGGAGAGGGTTAACCATCGTCTGGATGTGTTAACCCTTCCCAAGACCACTCTCCCAACCCAGCCTCAGATGAACCTGAATAATAAGAGGAGGCATCCAGATCAGGTAGAAAACAAAAATAGGTATGATCTCTTTTCCTACATTCTTATCTAACTTCATTTAGCTTAGGAGCGGTAGATCACCACAAGAACCTGATCGCGAGGAGGAGAGGGCACAAGATGAGAAGTGAGAGCCAAGACATGATATACATCTTAATGCTGAGGAGGAGGACCACAATGATGATGAGGATCCGCAACTTGACGATCAAGGATAAGGGAGCGATGCAAGATAGTTGACATGGACTTAGACGAATTAGATGAGGATACTATGCCAGACCATGAAAACACTCTTGAAGGTGATGTTTCTTTTCCTCTTTTAGAGAGTTATGTACATAATTCGGAAACTCTCAATGTACATGCTGATCATGGTTTTAATAAAAAAGAGAATTTGGTTGCACATGAGCTTGTTCCTTTTCCCGATGCTTTGTATGGAAAAGGAAAGAAAAAATCAAAAATAATGATGTGACCCTAGAGACTGATCGATTATTGAATGATCATATTTTTTCTGAAGATTCCACTTCACGACCTTGGATCATTTTCCTACTCTCAAGAATCCGTTGAGGAACAGATGCACAACACATAGGAAAAAGAGATCACAAGTTACGAAACATGTATTGACCAAGGCTACTTCATGTGTGATTCAGAACAAAGTACCCAAGAAGAAGAAAGATTCCGAAGCTCACTATGTCACATGTTAGATTGAAAATGCCGCATTCCATTATACTCCCTTAGATAATGGTTCCTCGATTAATTTAATTCCATCTTCCTTACTTGATAAGCTCAAGCTAGGTCCTCTTTACAAATCACGAGCGATACTTCAGTTTACGGATAGATCTGTAAAGAGAACTCGAGGAGTATTAAGGAACATTATTGTGATCGTTCAGGGCTTGCAATTTCCAGTGAACTTTACTGTCCCAAATAATATGTGCCCTACACAGTTACACCTTGCTCCCATCATTCTCGAGAGACCCTTCTTGGCGCATTCCACTTCTCTCCCAATTTCATGTTTTCTATTTATAATTACTGGAAACCTTAAATTTAGATCTGCAAGAACCTTAATTCTTGAGCTGATTCAAGCTCGAATCGAGCATATAAATCTTTAATGCAGGTTTAACCTTTCATCTGGAGAAACAAGAACTCTGCTGGAGCTTCATATTCAACAAATAATTCTAAGGTATTAGGATTGACTTCCTGGTTCATGTTGAAGCTTCACCGAATCACCATCTTCGTCAACCTCACGCCGTCATTCTCCTCAACCTCTAGGCCGCTCACCCGCAGGCAAGCTCGAGGGGTGTAGGAGACACCCCTCTGGCCCTGCAAGAGGCCAAAGCAATCAACCCATTGTCATAAGGAATTTGGAGAAGACGCCATCTTTGTCACGCATGCAATAGAGGAAGAACGACTCAAGAACTCCAAAACCCACAGTTACATGACACGTGTCGCTAGTCGACGACCCAGAGCACATCAACGATTCTAATCTCAGCCGTGGATTTCTAAACGGTGTAAAATTGCATCATAAACCCAGATTAAGCTCCAGAATTCAATCCCACTACAGCAAGTTTACAGAATTACATTTAGGTCCCCGTGCAGGGACCTAAATATCATAATTTTAGTTTTCATTTCATTTCAGTTCATGCTAAGGACCTATTTGTAACAGAACATTTTAGTTTTGTTTTGCACTTATACCCCTGAACTATAGGGTAGTTTTGGACCTTCATTTGATTGTATTTTTCCTCGAATTTTCTAGGCTAGTTACACAACTACCCTAGAGACATTTCTTGGTATTTTTCTTTGACTTGTCGTATATTTTTATCTCTTTGATTTTTGTAAAATCGTGTTATTTCTGAGTGCTTTCTTGAACTTTGTTGTAATTTCAAGAAGAAGAATAAATTCTCGAGATTCTTTTATTCCTCGAAAACTGCAGTACGGTTATTATGCCTCCTCGAGTTCGAACCAGGCACACTTACCACGATAAATATTAATGGGTAGATAAAATAGGAGAGATAAGCTGCTTATTCTCATTCTCTCTCTCTCTTTACTAACACAACCTTAATTTACTTTCAGTAGCTCTCTGAATGATCAACACCGATAAAAATATAGAGTATAATGCAAAAGAAAAGATACAAATCCACCTTTGAGATTATTATTAACTTGTGCATCGCTATCAAATATATATATAGGAAAATACTTTACATTTGTGGCAATTGATGCATAGTTGAAAATGATACATGAAAAGAGATATATATATATATATTAATATTTTTGATCAACTATAAAACAAAATATCTCGGCATAGCCCATACGAATACAGTCAGGTCTGGACACAGGTGTGATGCCTCGTTCCTTCGACTAATGAAACCGACGAAACTGGAACATCAGACCTACGCTCAAAATGCATCCATGATCTTTGATACTCAACAAAACAATGTATGCACATTAGATTAACATTTAAAATATATAAGAGCATGAGAAAAAATATGAAATGAAGTGCAAACTATAACATTCATCCATTCACCTTTTCAAATATTTATGCAATTCATGTTCACAAATGAGATACATCATATAAGTATAAATAAAATGTGTAGAATAAGCTCTCCAAATATCTCATTACATTGTATCTCAATATAGAAAATAATACGGATGCAAATAAATTACATTAAGTAATACACACCCTATCTGGTGCAAGTACAACAACTAAAAGCTCGGTCTGCTAAAAAATAGTTATTGTTGCAGTTCCTACTTAGCTACACTTGTTGAGTTCACATGAGAGTAATTTCATAAGCAATTACCCAATAACGGGGTAAAAACTAATCATTAATGATGAGGAAAGCAATACGTGTGTACTCAAGCTCTATCTAGTGACATATGCATATATTGTAAAGATCGAATTATATGAAGTTATTCTAAGTCCAACGATTCAGAACTTGATTCCAACCTGACTTGGGTCAACATGACTCAATAAAAAACTGATTAATGGTGAGTGAGCTCAGATCGATATGTAGATCGCGGATCGGATCGTGTTCGAAAAAAACTGATCAAAGTCGATTGCATTATACCTCGTTTCATTGAAAAACTCCATGATACATCCGGATAGAGAAGGGTACATAGACTATCACTAGCTCTGTCTCGATGAACCAGAACCAATCGAATTGATTGTTCATTAATCAGAGGTCGTTTGACTAGTTTTAATCCTAAAATTCAATGAGAAAATTGGAACATGTATTCTCTTAATTCTGGAATAATGTAGGAAAATATGGATATTTGACTCATATTTATCATCATCATGAAATGATCGAAACAAACCATTACATGCTTGAATCAGGGATCCGGGGTGGCAACTTCGATGGTTTGAGTGTTTCATTAAGGGTGGTACTGAAATTTAAAAGATAAAAAAATAAAAAAACATGCACCCCCATCCCCAATTCCTAGCGCCTATCCTGCATTTCCCCCTCCCCTTACGTTGCCCCCTCGGCCGACCCCCCACTCCATTCTCCACGATCGCCCAATCCATTCCTCCTCCTCCCTCATGCTTTTGCAAGCGCAATGATAGATCGATGACGACTCCAGAGCAGTGGTGATTAGTGCTTGCTGGTTCTCTCCATCCTCCTTTCCAACTTTTTCCCTTTCCCAATTTTTAGGACATAAAGGTACCAAGCTAACCACACCTCTATTGCTACCCTCCATATATTTTCACATGTTTTTGTTCCCATATGGAGGTTTAAATGGATATCTAGAGGCTCTGTAGTGAGGACTAGATGGGGGTTTCATGCATAGCTTGATAGCTGTGATAATGCCTGCCATTTGTTCGACAAAATGCCTCAACAGGGGCTGCATGTTATTTGCTTGTCTTAAGGCTTGAGGGAGGTTTCTATGCGTGCATATAGGCATGTAGGTGTGTGCATATGCTTGGACGTGTGTGTGGGTAGGTGTGAGCATGGGGGTGTACTTGTACGATTTGTATATGTGAGTATGTGCGTGTAAACATATACGCACATTTCTCCTAATGGTTAGGATCATATGAGCTTAGTTAGGTTGGTTATGGGAGGTAGGTACATTGATTTGAGTTGGAGAGCTGATAGATGCATACTCAAGTATGTTGTTATTAAATCTTCAATACACTTTATGTCAATAATGAAACAAACCTAACATGATAAAGTAAGAAGAATTATTATATCATGGTTGCCTCTCATGATATAACTCATCTCGACTGAAATTGCGATTCCATTTCCATCCTGATACATGGTTTGTTTTTTGGATCTATGGAGGAGGTTGTTAGAATACATATCTTTAGCAACTAACACATGGGATGTGTGGTGGTCCTATAATATTTGATACTCGACCCTTATCCACAGTCAAAGTTACTTTTGAGGATGATTAGAGGAAGATTAAGAGACATCAAGATGTAGGAGGATGGGTACTAGGTATGGACATCCCTAACCATGGGTACACAAACAAACATAAACATATACATATATATATATATATATATGTATGTATATGTATATATCTATATATATGAGTACACATGTGAGATACCATGAGATTAAATAAATAATATAAACTCACACCATTATAATGTAACGAGTGTGATTTAATTGTAAGGGACATATATTCAAAAATGTACAATTCTAGATGCCTACTACTCCACCCTTAAAGGAATAATTTTAAAGAATCCATTCACACCATTTGGCATATACAAAAGCGTATATGTAAGCCATGGAGAATGATAAGAACTCTGACACATGTATATATGTATATAAATATGCAGTTATTATCGTTCCTAGTATTCCTACCTTTCTGCGGTAAATCAAAGATTATCATTGAGGTCATACTACATCAGTGGATAATCAACTATATTATTACACAATACTTCTAACAATAAGACTACTCTACATAAAAAGTGGAACCAACTTGGTTCGAAGATCATTTTAAAAAATGAGTAACAACTCAAGATGGAAATTGTAATCGATTGATGTTGACTCAGATAATTGGTTTGATGAGAATCAATGATGACAAACAACCAGTCGAAGTGCGCCTTACACCTGACTGTGCGAGGGTGCGGTGATCCTCAACTAGGCTAGAGCTAGGATGCCCCGATTGGGAAGGACTGCCTTGTTCATGAGTCTAGGATCCAAGTTTATTCCTTGATTTTTGTCGCGAGATCGTAGGCTTTTCTGCTTCTCTAGGATCCATGTGCCTTCACTTGACATGTCCTGTTGACCTTGAGTTTCCGTTAGGGTTTTTAAGTAAGATAACCCTAATATTTTCTTCAAGCTTCTTTAGTCTCGTTCCTACACTGATTCGGGTAGGAGTGGAGTTGACTCAGATTGGAGAGTCTCTCCCATCTGTCTTAGGGATCATAGTTGGAGTTTGTCCTAACTCCCTCATGGACCACCCTTTCACTAGGGGAGAAGGATGGATAAGTCCCTTAGGAAGGGCTTCTTCACTTCTTTGGGTTTGGTTATTGTTTCGCCATTATGCTTTGGCAAGGAAAAAGATCATAACATGGAAATCAACGACATCTACATTTTAATGAGATCAATTTTTACATCCTATAAATGAAATCAATGGAAGGACATGAACTATCTCTAGATCTCTTACTCACATATCATATTATAATTAACAAATGAATTCGCTTAGTATTGGTGTTAGAACATGGACAAGTCCAAGAGTCATGTGTTGTTGGATATCCTTATTCTCATGCAAGTAGTTAACTCCATATATTATATCATTTCTCACCTACATGCTTCTCTTATATTGTATCCACTTAAATTCATAATTAAATTTTTTTTGAATGAAAAATTCATAATTAATTTTAATATGAAATATTTATACACAACAATTGTTGATGTCTCCTTGTCTCTAACATGGATGGTAAGTAAGGTGCTTCTAGTAGTGTAGCTTGGTTGGCACGGTTCCTAGCATTTTGGTAAACATTGCAAAGGCATCTTTTGACGGTGTACGTGATAGCATCTTTTATAGTTGTCTTTTTTTGTGCTTACTCTCTCTTTTACCATACTTTTGAGATACATGTGTTAAACACTTAGTTCTCTTTTGATACATGTTATGCTATATGGAACTCGATGCATGTTTTGAATATTTTGTTGGAAATATTTATCTTAGTGGAATGCATTTTTTCTTATGGTGACATGCAATGGTATGTGATTTATTCCATTACTGTGAACATCATTCAACTCGCATTATTGTATTCGATGCGAATTATTGTGAATTAAATGATGGGAGTATTGTGTAAATGGGTAACCCATATCTTAAGGTGTGATATGATGGTGTCATAGCAGAGGTACTCACTACATTCATCATTGAGTTCTCATATCGCAACACTCCTATGATTGTCGTGAGTTTGAGAAGGAATGAATGGCATTAAAATTGAATAACAACATGTGTCACCAGCAATCCACCTTTTGCATTTAATGTCCATATATTATCTTAAGAAGAGAAAAGTATAATCAACTATTCTTGGAAACACCAACCATTATGACCAATGATGTTGGTTCTTGTGCAAAACCATGACGTCTAGGCCAATCAAGAGATGGCAAACCACTTGGAGTGTATCCTCTATGTACTTACAAACCTTTAACAACAACAGACTGCTATGAGGGAGAAGCAGACCGTCATGAGGGACCAACAACTAGAAAGGTGGGGCCAACATGATCAAATCTTGGCTTAGCAGATGTATATAACCAGCAGACATACATATATAGAGATGGGATTCGAAGAGCTATCTGACATTTCCTACCATCCCTCTTGGGATAATGATGAATCCATGCTTCATCTTCTCTATTCTTTCATTTTATCTAAAATCCTTGTAAAATACATGTAAATATTCATTAATTCTCACTAATTAACATTCTAGGCTCATTTCATAATATTACATATTTAACACTTATTTTATCCAAAATAAAATAATGAAGAGAAAAAGAAACATAAAAGAAAGAAGGATGTATATGTAAATATATACAGACTAATCCTAACCTAGAGATAATGTCAATATTGATATGGTTGACTAAATAAATAAGTAGGGGGGATAAGGATTATAACATATAAAAATATCAGAAAATAAAGACCATCAATGCACATCAACATATTTTTCACATTATACATATGTGTACCTATTTTATTTGTCATTCAAATCATTCCAAATTAGAATATTTCCTTCATGAAAGTTGTTTATAATAATATATTAATTTCTAAAAATAACAGAAAAAATATTTAGAATAAAAATAAATAATTACACTGAATTGAAAAAGCTGTAAAAGGTGACTTACAAGATTCATAACTATTTATAAAAAACTCCAAATGGACCAAATTTACTTTTAAACTTTGTTTATAGTTAATAACATTTATTAAAAATATCAAAAATTTGTAGAATAAATCATGTGAGTTTTGACATTTGGAACCCTCCGTATGTATGTAATGTGTATATAAATCTTCTTGGTTTTTCATAAAATTCATACTTACTCCGATCAACTTAATTCTTTTTCTAAATTTTTTATAAAAATAATTGCAAAAATATAAAATATAACTTAAAATTAATTACTAATAAATACCAACCAAAAGCTATAAATCCAAACTTCCCAACCTCATATCTCGGCCATATGAACTTTGAATTGTCTATACTCATTTTTAAAGTTCATTTTATAGAATTTTCTATCAAATAAAAGTGATTTCACTAAAATCAAAGTTAATATGCGAAAAGTATGTTTTAGGACCTTATTGGTATAATTGTACAATGAATCTTAATTTTATTCTATTTAATTTTTGTTATTTCTTGTATTTTTGACTTTATTAATATTTTATTAGTGTTATATTATTAATATAAAATAAAAATAAAATTATTAAAATTTAAAGTAACCTATAATTAATTAGGTTAATTATATAAGTATAATATACCTATATCAATTATATATACTTCACTAATTAAGTAATATTATTTACCTATTTATTTATAATTCATAAATAAATAATTTATTACATATTTATAATATTTATTTATTTAATATTTACTTTTCTATTATCTCTCCTTCGTCTTCCACTAATCTCTTTCTCTCCGCCGTCCTTCTTCCTTCCCCTTCCTCCTTTTCTCGCCGCCCAACAGCCTGGTCCTTAGGTTGTTGGCAGATACTCTATTGGGCCTCTCCTTTCATCTCCTATATACAGTACTCAAGCTCTTCCATTTCAGTCAATCCTCCATTTCTCTCCAACCATTCTTCCTATGAGCTCAGATCGATTAGAGTGGTGACATCGTTCTCCTCTACTGTCGTTGCAGTGAGGTCAAAGGAGACGGAGCGACATGATCGTCTTCATCGACGAGAAGCTTCTCTACCAGGTGAGAAATCCTCCACGATGTCGCATGTCGAGGCGATCACCTAGGAGTTCCTTCGTTGGAGCTCCTTCCTAGACGATTCCACTCCGTCAACCGCATTGTGACATGGTGCTCGATGTCATAGTCCTTGTTCAACTTCTTCACCTACTGGTTCATAAAGTGGCTACCCCCATTAGATATTAGAATCTTAGGGGTTTTTGAACCTTGAAATAATATGATCTTTAAAAATTTACAGACGATTCTTCTATATGTGGATCGAGTAGGGATAACCTCCTCCTACTTTGATAAATAGTTTATCGCAAGAAGAATATATTCAAATCCATGGATTTTAGGGAATGGTCCCATAAAATAAATACCCCATGCATCGAATAAATTGCAAATGATCACTAGTTGTGTAGGCATGACATCTTTGGGGCCAGTGGTCCCTCCCATTCTCTGACAAATCAGGCATGGCCTGACAAAATTATAGGCATCCTTGCACAAGGTCGACTAGTAAAATCCATATTATAATATCTTCTCAACAGTCCTCTTCGGAGTGGTGTCCTACTTCCTCCTAGGCGTGGCACAGAGCGAGGACACTTTAGCATTCCTCATGAGGAATACATCTTATCTATATACAATTCGGTCCTTCAAAGAAAAGGAATGGGTCCTCTCAATGGCAGTGTCTGGATTCCAACTTTAGTCGGTCAATTCTGCTCTTGGGCCAATCTTGGGGAAATTTCCTAGAGACAAGATAGTTAACCATGTCGGCATACCATGGGAGGGATTCAATAATGAAAATGACTCGTCTGGGATGGATTCACAGATCGACTCTAAATCAAGGATTTTATCTTATTCGATCCATGATAGATGCTCAGCCACCATGTTCTTTGCTCCAAGTTTATCCCTAATCTCCAAATCAAATTCCTGAAGTAGAAATATCCATCTGAGAAGACGCACCTTTGCATCTTTCTTTGCCATTAAGTATTGTATGGTTGAATGATATGTGCACACTATCAGCTTAGCTCCTAAAAGTAGAGATCTGAATTTCTCTACCTTTTCTGTCACAGTATAATTTTTCTGAGTTGGATCCAAAACTTTGCTTGCATAGTGAATAACATAGTTCCTACTACAAAACTAGAGGCGTCAACCATGATCTCGAAGGGGAGAGACTAGTCAGAGGCTTGTAGGATAGGAGATTCCATGACCTTTCTTTTGAGTAACTCGAAGGACTCAAGACACTTATGATCTACAATGAACTCGATGTCTTTCCCTAAGAGCTCGATCAGTGGTCAGACAATTTTTGAAAAATACTTAATTAATCTTCGATAAAATTCGGCATGCCCTAGAATGGATCTCACTTGCTTGACATTGGTTGGTGGTTCGAGCTTCTTGATCACATCCACCTAGGATAGGTCAACCATCTTTCCCTTCTTGGAGATGATGTGCCCCAACATGATGCCCTCCTTTACCATGAAATGGTTTTTCTCCTAGGAGAGCACCAGATTAATCTCCCTATATTTCTTGAGGACTCAGTATAGGTACATGAGACAATCATTGAATGAATCAACATGGACCAAGAAGTCAACCATAAATACTTCCAAAAAAACTCCAACCATTTCAGCTAATACTGTAATCATGCACCATTGAAAAGTGTCGGGAGCGTTGCAAAGCATGAAAGGCATGCACTTAGAAGCGTAAGTACTGAAGGGACAAGTGAATGTTGTGTTTTCCTAGTCCTCAGGGGCTAAAGCTACTTGATTGTAGTCTGAGTACCTGTCAAGAAAGCAAAAGTATTCTCTTCCCGCCAATCTCTCCAAAATTTGATCAATAAATGGGTAGTGGGAAGTGATCCTTTTTCGTTGTGGCATTCAGGTATTTGTAATCCACACAAACACTCCACGATGTGGATACTCGTGTTATGATCCACTCTCCCTTCTCGTTGGTGACAATTTGGAGCTCCGACTTCTTTAGGACTACGTGTAAAGTTGACACCCACTTGGAGTCTGAAATGGGATAAATGAACCCTTCTCAACACCATTTTCTATATCAATTTTAACTACTTCTCGTAAATTTGGATTCGAACGTACGCTAGAATTCACAGGAGGGTTTAGAATTGTCCTCAAGGTATATATGGTGTGAGAAAAGAGCTGGGTTAATCCCTTGGAGACCTGACAATCTCCAACCTATTTCCTTGCGATTTTTCTCTAATACTCTCAGCAGGAAAAATTTCATGCTCTTTAGTCAGATGTGAGCTGATAATGATCGAAAACTTTCCCTTAGGTTCCACATGGAAGTCACATTTGAGAGTTTGAGGTAATGGTTTGAGATTGGGCATATCAATATTATCCCAGAAATCTGGCTCTGTTACTACTGAATATGGTTGTGTTGTGGATGGATCATGTGTAACTTTATCACCAACTGAATGTATTCGTGGGTCGGATCGCCAAATATATATTGTATTTAGGCAAACATTGTGTTTGGCCATCTTCCTCACTCCAAGATTGTCCTAAAAGGGATGGGACTGACAAGTCTACATAGACCTCTAAGTCTCCAACCTCCAAGTCTCCAAGAGTGTAGGATGATGCATAGATAGTGTTTTCATGAATGAGACGGTAGATTAACTGATCGACAATGTCTTCTCCAAATGAGGGTGATTCTATGATTGTGGTTAAATTATGTCTCCAAGGACCAACTATCGTTATTGTGCCACAATCACCTTTGAATCAGAAGTTCCTGGCTCGATATTGGGTTCTGTATCAGGCCTTTGGAATCTAGTCTACTTCATTTCTAGTTCAACATACATATTCGAATTGGATTTTTCCTGAGGTATAGTCTAATAGGCTCCAGCGGTCATAAGGAAGGGTAAGTCGGACATACAAGCCCACAGTGAGCGATTATGCAATAAATGTTATTTAAAATATAATTCCTTGATCTAAAATGAAGAATAATAGTTTGCATAATAGGTCCCTTAGTACAACTAGGGTTATGTACTATGGCCATCTTGATGATCATACATCTGTTTATTCAATTGTTGAATTGTAGAGGCTGGTTCTTGGATGAATATCTAAAGAGTTAGATTGAGGACTCATCAAGCACCGTCAAATGATTATTAAGATATGATCTCCAGCCTGAGTAGGAGATGACAATGCTTTCTCTAATGGGCCAATATCTAACCGACCTCTTGATGCAGGTCCTTTGCATAGGAATAGAGATTCGAAGGTGTTAGATAAGTTAGGTCAGAGAGTTGACTTAATGAGGTCTACATAACCAAAGACCTATATCATATGCTGTCATGATATAGGCATGCTTCCTGACTGAAGACAAATGTGTTACTATATGTCTGAGTATGTACACTTGGCAAACCGATAGGTTGATGGCCTAATCAAGGTCTATACATCGACATGCTTAGTAATACGATCTCTCAAAGGGATCATACATGTTCATTTACCGAACCGGAAGACATGATCTCACTCATGAGATATTGGGAATCGAATTATGTGTACGGTCACCTCATTTTAGAAGCTTGACTGAATTTGTAGGTTTGATATATGCTTTTAGAAAGTATATAATCACACATGGGTATGATATATGCTTTTGAAAAGTATATGATCGATACCAACTCCCAATTGTGAAATGAGAAACTTAATGACAAAACCTTGAAGGAGACAATCTAACAGAGATCTAAAACTTCGGGTTTATTCTAGGTCTTACAGTATGCATGATGTGTATGTATTAGGAATACCCGAGGGTAATGTGATCAATAACCGATTGTATAACCATGAAACTTCCATTTTGAGGAAGTGATGAAACATGTCTGGATTTTAGTGACTCCTCTCATAGAGAAGTGATATACTCTTAGCCCAAATGTTCGACAGTAATCTGAATGTGATTCAGATGCAATGAAAATATTAGATCTACGGCCTTGATTTAATCAAGCATTTTTGGGAGGTTAAGAAGATCTGGATTTGAGATATGATCTCAATATCCAAGTCACTATACTTGGAACACACAATCGTCATGTCCTTATCTTCAAGTATCCGCAGAGAAAGCGCATTATTCTTGAAAGAGTTCAAGGATAATTTCTTTGTTGATAATGTATCCGAGCATTAAGAAATGGACAACTAAGTGTGATCTAATTATCATGAATAATACGAATTTGATTCATATTATTTGGACATGTACGTAGAGTTATCTAAGCTAATTAAATGCGATCTAAAATAATATGGATGCAATTCATATTATTTGGACACATGAGAACAGAGATCCAAGATGATTAAATGTTATTTAATTATCATGGATATGAATAATGTGGATAATACTATCCATATTAATCACATATATTATAAAGGTGCTTTATAATGTATATAAGAGAGAGTTATTAGTAATAATATTTTCAATTTAAATATTGATGTGAATTGGATCCACATTGGATAATTAATTGAGAAAGTAATTTACATTTTATTTTGGGTTGTGAATGTGATTCACAATTTTCCAATGGCATGATTGCAATGTTCACATATTGATTGTAAATTATTTGTGTGAATAAATTTGCAACAAATGTTCTTGTAAATTATGGAGAAAATCATGGAGCAAGTGGCTTCCATGAAATAAGGAAGAGAAAGCTACCTTCCTCATCAAGAGGGTAGACGATCACCATAGTCCAAATTGGATTGGTCACCCCCCTCCCCCCGTTATGGAAGGAGGCTTGACTTTTTCCTATTATCTCTATGGTAATTTATTTAATTGAAATTACTTTTATTGATTATTATTCAATATATATTTAATTTAAATTGAATTAATTGTTGTGTTTTTGCAACATAATCATGACCATTGAAAGAAACACAAATCAATCTAAACCATTGGATATGTGTTATCCATGCATTGAGATCCATGAAATCCCAAAATATTATATAAGAAGAGGCAACCCTAGCTCTTATTTAGACTATTGTAATATGATCTCTCTCTACATGCCAAGTCTCTCTCTCTCTCTCATTGTGGTCGTCCACCTTGATGCCCTAGAGAGAGATCACCATCATCATCGCCATGCCTTTGTGCCACCGCTTCGATTGCTCGTAGATCTATGTCTCCTTCGGTGCATCACATTCATGAAGAAAACATCAGATCTCATGAGATGAGCTTAAGAGATTCGCCACTTGGATTGTCAACATTGATTGCGAGGTGCACATGTTTCATCATCACACTCGTAAGTGTCTCCTCCGTCGCATCGAACTTGAGACAGGAGATCTCTCACTTTAGATTCTTGATCTCAATTACACTTCAATAGGTAACCTTAATACCTAATGGTGTTTTAGATGAATGATCCGAGAAGTGTTCATGGATCATGTGCTTTCATCATTTAAAATTTTTTTAAACTCTGCTGCCTGGAGAAACTAGTGCGACTAGTCACTCTCGATATCATATGATGCGATCCTCATGCTTCCATGATGTGATTAAGGATTTTTCATATCCTTCAAATGGTATCAAAGCCATATGTTCGAGGTTTCAGATACGATCCATAAACCTAGGACGACTTGAGCACTTTAATGTTTGTGAATTTTTATCGCATTTTGTTCACGCAGCCCCGTATTGTGCGATTTGTTCGCCCTATTTAAGTACCCTAAAATGTAATTTCATCTTGTTTTATGTTTCCCATTAATAAGGAAACCTGAGACTTGAGTTTGCATGATTCGGATTCCGTTTGCTCAAAGTTATGATCATTTTAGTGAACATGTATCCATTGTTTCGGGGATGGCGAATATTGACGTAATTAAAGAGTTAATTATGATTTTAATTCGCCTATGCATGAAAATACTTTAATTCTATTTTAAATCAAATTAATAAAACTTCTAAAACTTGTTTTGCATGGTTTGGATTTAAATTGATTGAGATATACAATTTTCAATAAGTAAGGGTCATTGTTGAAAAATTACTTTCCCAGAGTTCTCATTCCCATTTCAGAGAAGCGTCACTCTGTATGGAAGGCATTTGATCCCAAAAAGGTCAAATCATCTTGATATGCTAAGATCGGATAAGGCCCAGAAATCCACAAAAGCTTAACACATATTGATTTTCATTTCTATTTTCGTTATCCAATTCTAAACAACATTATTTTTTATAGCCAACATAGATGTTCATTCTCTTCCAAGTAGAGGGATAGGATCTCTTGATTTGAGGGGCTCTCCAGAGGGATTTTCGAGGTCGACGGAGGTGAAGGACTGAAGTGTCCGCTCCATATGATGGTGGCTCTCCATAGGCAAAGGCTATGTCAAGATCAGATTCTTTAATCAAAGAATCTGTGTCTTTACAGAGATTGAGAGATGAGCTCTCCCAACACTTTTTTATTTCCTATATATTTAAAGAAAGAAGGTAATAGGTGTTGTTCCTTTCTTTTTCATAGATACTACTAGGAAAGCACATATACGCGGGAAGACTTTCTTCTCAAAAGCAATGATCAACGATCTGAGCCTCTTCGGGGCTTCTGTGCTATTTAGGTTCCATCTCTCTCCAGAAAGAGGTGACTTTCGAAGGAAAAGTCTGCATGCATTCCTTTGTGGTCTTGATTGGGGGCCAACAATATAGGAAAAAAGCAACCTGAGGGGACAGTCTTTCTTGTTGTGTCTCCCCGATTGTAGGCAAGATTCGGATAGAATCCTGTGAGTAGCACTATTCATGAGACACTTTTCGCTTGAGTGGGAAGCGGTCGAGGAGGCAAGGAGGGCCCCGACACATTTAAAACAAGTTTTTTGTAACCATGTGATTGCCATTTAATCGATTAGTGGAAATTAATTAATTTCCTAAAATAATTGTTGATAAATATTTTGTGAAATATTTAAAAATGATTATTTCCTTAAATGACATTACCTTAACCAAAATTGATTAGATATTATCTAGATCACAATTGGTTACATCAATCCCAATAAACATTGTTACTTGACTAGGAATGGGAATTTGTTTAGAAAATTTCCTTATAATATTATCAAAAAGGTTTTGATAAATATTATATATGGTATAACTTCAGTTGAAATACTGATTATCATCTCAAATACAATATGATCAAATCACATTATCCTGACCTGAGGTAGATATGGTGTCTAGTCGGGGATCGTTGGGGTAGCAGGTTGCTCCGTGAGTGGTTTGTCCCATACCCATCGGTACTGGCCATGATAACGGGTAAGGAAAGGGTAATTCTTGAAGCGATCATGATGTAATTTTATAATTATTAAAATTCAAATAATACATATTTTGAGATTATATCGTCCTTTAACTAATAATAAAAAAATTGTTTCTTGGTTGATTAATTGAATTAATAATTGATTTATTAAGTTTAAAAGAATTAGATCCAATTATACACTCTATTAAGAATAGAGTTGTAATTCTCTTGGAAGAATTAATTATGTGAATATGATTCATAATAATTAATTGAATTTGAACATGATATAGAAGATCACATAAGTGCCATCCATGGTCTTCTGTCAAAGTGGATGGTTCCGTCGTCAGGGATTATATGTGGAAGATGTCTATCCGAAGTGATATCTCTTGCATACAAGCACATCTGGATTAGTCTCTTTGCTTCTCGAAAGAGTAAGTCCATATGAGTAGTGACCTCAATATTGGTTCCTCATATTATTAGGTGATATTATATTGTGCATAGCGAGTGCTATTTCTGTTTTGTTCATTTAACAACATGTCAACATTGCCTTAGGGTTGGAGGGCCTGGGTGTTAGACTGAATTGTAAAATGCAAGTTGGACTTGCAAGGCGGAATGAGTTCCCACTTCTTTTTATTGAAGTTACATTTTCTCATATTACTGGAATGTAACAAAGATAAGAAAGGAGATTCCAGATCTTTCTTGAGATATAATGGTAAGTATATCCCTTACATTGAAAGTAATTAAGGGAATAAACTTTCAGTGTTGACAAAGCAAGACAACTTTGATATAAAAAATCCTTGAATCGAAGTAAAAATATGTATTTATGAAAATATCTTTTTTCGGATAATCCTCATTAAACCCACTGAATACTATACTTAATAATAACCATTAAATTCTCATGAATTGGATTCATGATCAAGATAGTGTACTTGCAGTTGGACACATAATGTATGGGATTGCAATGTGTAAGTTTCCTCATAATAATGGGGAATGGTAATTAAATAGACAATAGGACAACAACCTAGGGTTTGTGTGTCTCTATCGTCTTCATCTCTCATCGAATGTTCTTTGGAAGTATCATGTCAATGATGATCATAATTGTGAAATAATCCTTACAAAATCCAAGAAGATGTTTTGCATACATATGTGCTCTCGACATTTAATCATGAATAACATGGTTCACTGCATTATGGTAGTTCGATAAGAGATGATGTACTCAAAATGTTTCAGTAACTACCTGAATCAAAGTCTCCTAGATTTTAGATGGATGTAGGTACGATGAGTATCATCATTGTACTATCTGTACTCAAGTCATTTATGAAGCTTCATAATATTCATATTGTATGAATTGAATGAAGCATGTATAAATGTTGAAATACTCTTATATTGAAATCATTTCAACATAAGAGATCCTTTATCTTAAGCAATGATTGTTTATAGATGAAGAGAGCACCGTGGAATCATGGGTCAGACCCAAGTTAGAAGGAAAGTCAAAGGTATGACTGTACTTCTATGGTTTCTGCACACATGACATCCAAAGAATTGGATGAATGCCAATACTAAAATAAGTTGATGTATTGATAGTATGACTATCTAGACTATCTAAGATCCTTAGAGAAGGACTCAAATCGTGCATCAACATATTATACATCTACTTATAATCATTGAAATTGACTTGCTTATTTGATAAGATCAAAGTCTAATAATTGTATCTCATTTTTCTAATAACACTTGCAATTGGTTGCATATGTTTTAGAAGACAGAAAATTGATCTTAAGGTTTAATAAGTAATCCACTTGGATGTTGATGCAATTGTTGCAACAATCTCCATTGGATAGATAGACTATTTTTTCAGTGGGAGAGCCCTTAGTTTTAGAGGATGTCTCTATGACCTAGATGTTAGAATTAATTCATTATTTATTTTTAAATGTTGGAAATGAACATGTATTCTGGAATATACCTATCATAAAGAGTTATGATGGATATATTTCAGATAGTAATCTAACATCTAGTGGACTCTACTAAATCAAAATATTAATGAATAGTTCATTAATATTTATAAATACTGAAAACTAAACCTTACAAGATCAATAGGAGGAGGAAGATCATTTGACAATGCTATGACATCAATCCTTGGACATATTTATAAATACTGAAAACTAAACCTTACAAGATCAATATGAGGAGGAAGATCATTTGACAATGCTATGGCATCAATCCTTGGACATAAGTCTGTTGATGAGATTAATAGACAAGTAAGGGATGAAACTTTAGAGTATCTAAAATTTCAAATCTCACATTCTTGTAAATATTGTATTCAAAGTAGAAAATGTCCAACGCACCCTTCTCTGGGAATGGTAATAGATGCCAAGGTATTCAAGATCTCATACATATTAATGTATGTGGATCATCTGTATCATAATGAACATTAATTATATGTGATATCTATTGATGATTATTTGTGATATGGAACTTCTTCTCTTCACCTTAGTAACCTTTGAAATGTTCAAAGATTTTACACTTCTTGGTTTATAGCTAAAGTTTGAAGGAAGATGAAATGAATTTGATCTAACCTAGGTAGCATGTACCTGTTAGATGAATTCAAAGAATAATTACCTCATGGTTTCTAGGTATATATGTAATAGAGACTACAATGTATATCCTTAATAAGATTCCATGAAAGTAAGCTGGAATCTAGCACTAGAGAATGCTACTTCATTAGGAATATAAAGATGGTATTGTATACCTACTTTATGTCCTTGGCATTCTTAAAAGATCTTATCTCTAAGGATGTGATTCTTAGAGGATGTATTTCTTGAGAATCAAGATGAAAATGAAGTGAAGGAACTCATTTAATCTTGAGCATATAACGAGGCTCCTGAAATCGGAAACTAAAAGAACGATTAAAAATGAAACACACATACCCATTTAAATGGTTTTGAGGATGGATTCCATGTGTCAGTTATGTCTGAAAATGATTTGACTTCATATGATGAAGCTTCCAAGGATCATGACATGGAGAAATGGATTGTATATGGATCCTCGAGGATCCACCTCTAAAGGTAAGACCTGATAGGTGTAAATGGATCTTCAAGATAAGGAGGGAACTGATAACTGGCTCCTACTACCCTTGTTAATTCGAGCAAATTAATGTTCAAATTAATTGATTTTGTTCGTTGTAGTTGGATAATGAGAGCAGATCAAAAACCACTTTAAATTATATTCAAGTTAATCTCGAGCGGCAATTTTTTTACTTGGTGGAAGTCCAAGGTCGAACTCAGGGAGGCAGCTGTCTCCTTTAGGTAGATTCTAAGCAAATTTCCAAGGTTTGATTTTAAGAGGAGATATTTTTGGTCTTTTTCGGTTTTTTATGCTAGACACATGCAAAAACATGCCAAATTATAAGTTAATTCAGAAAGATAGTCAAATTAATTCCAAAAATTATGAAACTTGGCCAGATGATGAAATATGATGAGATTAAGCTACCCTATTTTTTTTGGAATTTTCAGACACTAAATTAATTACTTATGAATTAAAAATGAAGGCAAGGTGATTTTGACTAATTTAATTTTAATGCATACCAAATCACACTATTTTCCGATATCAAAATTATCCTAGATAGATCTAAGAGTGAAGAATCCAGGAAAATTAATAAACTTAAATTTTCATGTGAAATGGTCCTATGAAAAATCAATTAATCAAATCAATAGATGATTTATTAGGCCTTGATATACGTGTGCTTATGATGAAATTTTTATGCAAGGTAAAGCTGATTATTCAAGCTCTACTGTGATTTTTGGGGAATTTTTGGAGTCACGAAAAAATTACAATCAATTAAGAGGTGAAATTAGGCAAAATATAGCAAAAATGAGCCACTTAATTAATAGAAAATTCTACTGATATTAAAAAAATATGCCACTTGTCTCATAATGAAGAGGACAACATAAACTTCACAATGCAATTTTCAGAATTTAAAAATGAGGCTAAATGTATGTCTAAATATGCGTGTAAAGACAAGGGTATAAATGCAATTACAAAAATTTAAATTGCTAGAAATAAAAACATGCTGACAAGGACTGTTATGCAATTACCTATAATGCAGGGAGGTGAATGCAATTTTTCCACGGATCATGTGCTCCTTACGTGGTGTTCGCCTGGCAGGGACTGAAGTACAATATGGAAAACCTTCAGGGGCCTCGATGCAATTTTCCCAGGCCGCACGTGCAGATCACGTGGGGTGCCTTAGGCTCGGTGGACGTCGGCGGCTCGGTACGAGGCTCGGGGGGTCCTGGAGGTTCGGGCGTTGGCTCGGAAGACGGATCGGCTAGCTTCGGGGATCCGAGCCTAGAGGTCGGGGTGGAGGCTCGGATCCGGTGACGCGTGGCGTGATCTGGACCGTAGAATCAAGGATGATCCCACGACAGCTGGCTGATGACGCGTGGCATATCTGAGTCCGTCAGATCGTTGGTCGATCCAACGGTGCTGGGGTCGATCCTGAGGTGAAGACGTGGTCGATGAGTGACCGTTGGATCTAGATTGATCTAACGGTACCTGGAGCGCAGAGAGGGCGATGACGTAGCTTGTTCCTGGCCGTGCGATCAGCCTGATCCAGTGGCTGCTGACTGGGGCAACGTGGATTGCTGGTAGCTGTCCGATCAAGATGATCGTATGGTGGCTGGACTTCGTTCTCAATGGTCCTCCGCCTCCTGCGGCGAAGGAGGCTGGGCTCCGGCGATGCTGGGCTAACTCCTCCCTTCGCTCCCGTCATCGGTGGAGGTTGATGGCGGGTCTGAGGTATCTCTGAAGATCCGTGGATGGCTGACGAAGCTTCTGGTGGACTCAGGAGTGGAGGAAGCGATCTGGAGCGCGATGGCGGAGGAGCTCGAATGAAGCTCCGACGAGCCTCCGGCCAATCAAAGGATGAGCACCTGCAAGGGTTACAAAGATAGCCAAAGCACACGAACAGTTCGTGGAGTTGTCGGGACTGGAATGCGAGGCCTGCGAAGCGGTGGGGGATGACCGGTGATCGAGCTCCACCCAGGTGGTGGAGTTGGCGTCGGTGAGAGGTGGGGTGTGTCGTCAACGTGAACAGAAGGTAGCGCGAAGGTCCTTACTCCGAGGCGGAGCTCGGGGGATGGTCAGGAGGCGGTGAGGATACGCGAAGGAGTGGAATAAATTAGGAAAAAAAATTAAGCGGATGGAGAAGAAGATTGGAGGAGCGATGAAGGATTCTACCTGGGGAATGGAGCTCAGGTCTGAGCTCCTGGTCGTCGCTAGAAGAACGATAAATGGTTCTGAGCTCGTGCAGCTCACGGAGGAGGCTGCAGCACGGCGGAGTTGGTCGTAGATCTCGCCGGAGAAGAAGCCCCTTCTTCGCTCTATGTCTCAAGGTATTGCTGTCACCAAGTCGAAGGTCAGAGCTCAGGGAATCTCTCTGGAATGGCGGATAGGGGAGAGGGTGGCCGGAGGACGATGATTTATATGGTGAAGGTGATGGGGTAGCTGGTGACGAGTTGAGGTTCGTGGGAGTCGTGGGTCGATTCTGGTGGGAGTCGTGATGAGTGAGGGAGCTGGAGAGGATGAGGGAAGAGTGGTGATGGTCGTGGTGACGTTGGTGAACGGAGAAGGTGGTTGCGGTGGAGCCGAAAATAGAAAGGGGCGGTCCCTTGCGCAAGATCGAGAACGTGGGAGAGAGAAGGTCTGGAGGTAGAAGACGAAGTCCTAGCCGTTGGATCTTGCGATCCAACAGCCCAGATCGAAGTGCCAACGAGTGGTTCCGATAAGATCGAGGGTGCGTGATCTAAGGGTTGTGGAGCTACCACGTGGCGTGTCAAAGGTGAGGCACCAGCGGACGGATGTGATTAGATTAGGGAGCGTGATCGTAGGGCGCAAAAATGAGCCACGTAGCGGATTGTGGGAGAGGCGTGAATGAGTGGTGCAGATCAGAGATGGGAGTTTGATTGGGCGGTTGATATCCTCGAGGCCTTGAACGGTGGAGATCTAGGCTCTTAGGAGCTGATCGGGTGGAGGACAACGTGACCACGTGGCGCACTGAGGCATTAGGCACTAACGGATGGCAGAGATGGGCCCATGGGTATGATCAAACGGCTGAGAAGAATGTGAATTTAGATGGCACAGATGAGATCTTGGGCGATATGTTGGAGGGTGGAGGATGTGCCACGTGTTGTAATATGAGCGCGGTGCGAACGAAGGGCGGTGATCAAGGATGGGAGAAGATCAGACGACTAGGGAAAGAGGCAGACGTGGAAAGAGTTGGGACGTTGGTTCAGGGGAAGATCCAACGACCCAAAGCGTGGGCGGATGATGCAAAGGGGAGCGGGTCGCGTGGCGCAATCAGAGGGCGCCACGTGGCCTGCTGTGAGTAGCTACGAGAGGAAATGAGATTAGAGAGAGAAGGAGTCCGAATTTGGAAAAACTCAAACATGAAAGTTGTAGATCTTGATGAGATCTACAAGTTTCATGTTGATCAACAACAAAAATGGGGTCAAATATGATACAAAAAATACAGGAATACAAATATACACAGATATAGTATACATAGAGGCCCAAAAACCCAACTTCTTCCTACGAGCTCCGAATTGGATGAAATTAGTCTCATTTTAAAGGTCTCTAGATGTGTTTTCATCAGAAGGTGAGTAGACTGAATTTGGGGTTGATACAAGGGAACTATGGGCCTTCTAAGGACCAGGGATTCTAGGTCTTTATTGGGTGTTTTACTAAAGAGATCTCTGACCTTCTTCCCTATATTATTAACTAATGGCGTATATATATCATATGGTATGTGTTGTTTTATAGGGGGATATTTTACAAGTGATCTTGGCTTCTCATTTAATGCAATATATGAATGCTAAAATGCAAATGTTATCACTGTATGCATGAATGTTAATTATGCAATATAAGTAGAAATATGCATCTATTTACTCGGAAACAAAGCTCTATTTTCAATTTTAAGAGTGATGAATCATAGATTCATCAACCCCCTATACTTAAACCTTGCTCGTCCCCGAGCAACTAAAATGAAATGCAAGAGTGAAATGAGATTGGGTTCCATACCAAGGTCATGACCAAAAGTTGAAAATGGAGCTTGACTCAACCTTTGGATTAATTGTGTGGCGGAACCTTACTGGGACCTGAACTTAAGACCTAACACACTTCAAGTTTCACAAGTCTTCTATTCAAGACGCCTCAACAGTCAGGTCAGAACAAATCCTCAAACGTAAATTTCTGATGACTATGATTCTTACTTGCACTGTGTAAGTGTAAAATAGCTCTCCACATCAGAAATGGCTCAGAACCAGCCTCCTCTAACAAGGTAACTCAATAACCCGGTCCAGTAACTCTTTCCTCTAGGAGCGGAGTATTCCCTTCTAAGTTCAAGTGCAACCAACTCAAGAGGAGGGGGAGAGAAAAGAATGGACGGTAACCAGTGTAGCTACCTATCCCGGGATGCCTGACCAGTGTAGCCAAGTCATCCAGCTGCAGACTTCTTGCTAATATACATACTCCGGCAGTCAATATTTTACTTTTATTTTGGTCTGTCTATTTTTTTTAGAGTTCTTGCATTTTTTTCGAAACTATATACAAGGTGCAGCATGTACATCAAGAGTTTTTCCTCTTGAGCCAATAGACTCCTTCTTTTGAAGCATTATTGCAACCCACAGCGTCCTGTCCTTAGACTTCAACACTACCAGACTAGATTGAGATGCACTACCCTCCCTAGAGGAGGACGGATGTTTCCACCCGTGTGCTACTCCAAGCTAAAGGATTCTACCTCCTTACCACCTCATCAATGAAGAGCTACGTGCATTGTGTTTGTCCAAGTTAGGTCACTGTCTAAAAGAAGCATGCGTGTGCACGAGATATTCTACATAGACTAATCAAGATGACATGTGAACATAGACTGGCGGACTCAAAGAATTAAGTCACTTGACCTGAAAAATCTTAATTCCAGTTCCTATAAGGTTCCTCTGAAATTAGGTGGATTAAGGTCAAATCAATTCCATCCTCAATATATACTCATAACTTGGTTCAGAACCCACTAGCTTTTCACCTTGCATATGCAATATATGCAGATGAGGGGTGGATGATATGCTATGTACATGATTGGAATGCAAGACTCTTTTTCTCTTCAGAGATGATGTGCAAGAGTAAACAAGAAGCCTTTATTTTCAACACTTTTTTTGACACTCTGGTATACCTCCTATGATACAAGTATTTTATGAGTATTATAAGATTATACAAGTGTATTTTAAAAACAATTTTCAATTGTTACCCACCCTGTAATTATTGCATACTATATACAAAAAATACGCAAAAATACGCGAAAGTACGAGCTATGGGTAAAGTATATATGTAATATATACACGCCCCCTATACTTAGCGTGTGCTATGTCCTCAGAGCACAAAAAGCGACAAAAAACACATAGCTCGTGCTAAGCGTAGGAGAGTTAAAATTACAAGAGTATAGAAGTCGCTCCGCCCCCCTATACCTAGGCTCTGGCAGCCTAAGTGTAGAAGAAGATAAAAAATGGGGCGGACGAGGGGAAGAGGGGAAATGGATGAGTATATACATGCGGGCATCGTTCCCCCTTATACTTAGGCTCTGGTCAGCCTAAGTATAGGAAAGGAGTGAGTATGAGAACCGATGTGATCTGGAGGATTTACAGAGAACAGACTCAGGTGGCTCATCCCCCCTATACTTAGGATCTGGTCATCCTAAGTATAGTCCAAGATAGAGATAGATGAAGCTGGGATGAGTTACTAGAGTCGTGGGAGGAGAAAGGACAGAATGTACAGGAATGATTGTATATACAAGTGAGTCGGTCTGAATCTTTCAAGATGTTGCTGATGGCTAGAGCTCACTGCTGCAAGGTCTCCTGCCCGACTCGAGGTGTATCTGCTGAATCTGTCTCGCGCATAAACACAATCTCCTCAACATGGACTAACTGCTCATTGGATTCGACGAAGTGTTTCAACAATCACAAGGGATGTCGGTGCGTCATCTGATATCTCGACACATCCGCTATCATGCACCGCTCGGACAATGAATGGGCCCGTCCACTTGGACTTGAACTTTCCTTGGAAGGTCTTCAGCCTTGCATTAAACAACCATACCTTCTGTCCAGGAACAAAGGTCTTTCGTCTGATATATCTATCATGCCAACGCTTCACTTGTCCTTGTACACTATACTGTTGTCATATGCACGGTTTCTGACTTCCACAAGCTCATTCAGATCCATTTCTCTCTGCCTCTGCCCAAGGTGTGTGTTCCAGTTGACCTTCTTGATTTCCCATTCTGATTTATGCACTAACTCTGCGGGCAAATGACACGGCTTTCCGAATACCATACAGAATGGGGAGGTTCCTAGCGGTGTCTTGTAAGCTGTCCTATATGCCCATAGGACCTGATCCAAGATCTGAGACCAGTCCTTTCTGTCTGGGAGGACAAGCTTTCGCAATATAGTCTTCACCTCCCGATTCGACACCTCAGCCATACCATTAGTTTGTGGGTGGTAAGGGCTAGCGACACGGTGTTCGATGCCGTAGTCCTTCAGGAGTTTCCTCACCTCCCGATTTACAAAGTGGATACCCCCATCTGATATCATCATTTTGGGAATCCCGAACCTAGAGATGATATGATCTCTGATGAATTTACAGACAGTCCTACTGTCTGCGGCTCGGGTTGGGATAGCCTCCACCCACCTAGATAGATAATCTACCGCAAGAAGGATGTATTCAAATCCATGGCTAACAAGAAATGGGCCCATGAAGTCGATTCCCCAAGTGTCAAAGACATCACAAATGATGACAGACTGCATCGGTATATCATCCTTGGGACCAACGGTTCCTCCCGTTCTCTGACATACTGGGCAAGACTTCGCAAAGGTGATGGCATTGTGAAATAGAGTCGGCCAGTAAAAGCCACACTGAAGTACCTTCCATGCGGTCCTCTTCCCGGAGTGGTGTCCTCCTGCCTCCAAGCTGTGGCATAAAGAAAGGACACTCTGGTATTCCTCCTGAGGAATACACCGTCTCCAGACACAATCCGGTCCTTCAAAGAAAAGGATCGGATCCTCCCAATGGTAGTGTCTCGCATCCGACTTAAGTCGGTCGATGTGGCTCTTGGGCCAACCCTCGGGAACCTTCTTGGAGACAAGATAGTTCACGATGTTGGCATACCATGGGAGTGAGTCGACAACAAAAATCGACTCGTCAGGGAAGGAGTCTCGAATAGGTGAATCCTCGGAAGTATAAAGATCTTCGAGACGAGAGAGATGATCGGCTACTACATTCTTCTTTCCAGGTTTATCACGAATATCTAAATCAAATTCCTGGATAAGTAAAATCCATCGCAGAAGACGTGCCTTCGCGTCCTTCTTCTCCATCAAATATCGTAGCACAGTATGGTCAGTGAACACGATAACCTTGGATCCAATTAAATGTGATCTGAACTTGTCCAAGGCAAACACTACCGCAAGCATCTTCTTTTCCTTAACTGTATAGTTACACTGAGTGGTATCAAGCACTTTGCTTGCGTAGTGTATGGAAAACGGGACACCATCCCTTCTCTGTCCTAACACAGCCCCAACAACAAAGTCTGAGGCATCCGTCATGATATCAAAAGGTAGAGACCAATATGGGGCTTGTAGGATAGGTGCGTCCATGATCATTCCTTGCAATAGCTTAAAGGCCTCAAGACATTTGTGATCAACAACAAACTCCATGTCTTTGCCTAAAAGCTCAGTTAGCGGTCGGGCAATCTTAGAAAAATCCTTGATGAATCTCCGATAAAATCCAACATGCCCGAGGAATGATCGCAACTGTTTGATGTTGATTGGTGGCTGGAGTCGTCTGATCACATCCACCTTGGCAGGGTCAACCTCCGTTCCTCTCTTGGAGATGACGTGGCCCAACACAATGTCCTCCGTCACCATGAAGTGACTTTTCTCCCAGGAGAGCACCAGATTAACCTCACAACATTGTTTGAGGACTCGATCCAGATTCCTAAGATAGGAATCGAAGGAATCACCGTGGACCGAGAAGTCATCCATGAAGACTTCTAGGAATTCGCCGACCATTTCGGCGAATACAACAATCATGCACCTTTAAAACCCGGAGCATTGCATAACCCAAAGGGCATGCGCCTGAAAGCATAGGTACCAAAGGGGCATGTGAATGTCGTCTTCTCCTGGTCCTCAGGAGCTATGGCTACTTGATTGTAGCCCGAGAACCCATTTAAGAAATAGAAGAATTCTTTCCCCGCTAGTCTCTCCAGGATCTGATCAATGAATGGTAGGGGGAAGTGATCCTTCTTCGTCGCAGCATTCAAGCATCTGTAATCCACACAGACGCGCTCCGTCCTCATTGGTGGTCGTCTGAATTCCCGACTTTTTCGGGACCACATGGATCGGGGCCACCCATTTCGAGTCAGAGATGGGATAAATAAAACCCGCGTTGCACCATTTCTCTATCTCCTTCTTCACCACCTCTCGCAAATTTTGGATTCAAATGACATTCGAACTCTAGAGAGGGTTTGGCTTCATTCTCCAAGTAGATATGGTGCGAACATAGAGTGGGATTTATCCCGTGGAGATCGGAAATGCTCCAGCCTATTGCCTTGCGGTTTTTCTCCAGGATCTCTAGCAAGCGAGATTCCTGCTCCTCGGTCAATCGTGAACTGATGATGACCGGATATTTCTTCTCTTGACCCGCAAGGAAGGCATATTTCAGAGTTGTGGGTAAAGATTTGAGCTCAGGTAAGGTGTGATCATCTAAAAAGTCTAGCTCAATCGAATCTGGCTCAGTGTTGGAAGTGGCTGGATCTTTCTCTGTTACTGCTGCCACCAAATTGTTTGGCTCTGGAGTCGGATCGTCAAAGGTCTCCATGCAATCGGTGAAAGCCTCGTCTGACTCGTCATCCTCATCTTCTGATTGTCCTAAAGAGGGAAGGATTGACAAGCCCAACTGGGCTTCGAAGTCATCGAAGATGTAGGAGGATGCAGGTTCTGAGCTGTACTCGTCTCTGAGGATCTCGCAAACTGACTCATGCACTGGATCATCTCCGGAGGGGAGGGACTCATCGATGATGACTGGGTTCTGTCTCCATGGCCCAATTGTATCTACATGGTCGCGGTCTGCTTCGAACGAAGAGTACTCGGTGCTGGACTCAGAATCCGGTCTCTGCCATCTGGTTTGCTTCATCTCTAGTTCCTCATCTCCGCCCGGAATTTGGAACTGAATCTTCCCGATCTTATAATCAAACAAGGCCCTGCTGTCCTGAGGAAGGGCATGCCTAAGATGATCTGGGAATCTCTCCAATTACGAGGGGTTTCCATATCGAGGACAGTGAAGTCCACCATGTATTCTTGACCCTCGACTTTGATTACAACATTCCTCAATTCTCCTTGGGACCTCTTGGTTGATTTATCAGCGAACTGCAGGAGGGCTCTAGATTTCCTAAGAGGTCCGAGATTAAGCCGCTCATAGAGGGCTGTAGGCATTAAATTAATTGAGGATCCGTTGTCTAGGAGAGTGCGTGCAAATGCAATGTCATCGACATAACTCACCACATAATGTGCACCCATGTCTCTTTGTTTCCTTGGAAACGAGTTCTTTATTGCACAAGTCGTGGATACTGACAGAACGTGTTTCTCAACACGGCTTTTGGTCTTCCTTCTAACCCTAGTAGGTGTGCATCTCACCTTAAGGTATTTCTGAAATGCAGGAGTCATTTCCACGTACTTGTCAAATGGGATTGTGACCTTGATATATTTGTTACAGAACTCTGCCATCTCAGGGTCATCTTTTTGGATTTTTTTTGAATTTCTTCTTTCCACCCGTAAGATCTCGGGGGAAAGAGATTAGTGACTCTAACTCATGTTCTGAAACTGAAATGTTTTCATTCAAAGCGAGAAATGAGTTCTGTACACGACTCTGACTCTGAAACAGACCCGGACTCTGACTAGGACTAAAAGAAACATGCTATGACGAAATCGGTGATGTATCTTCCACTTCTTCTGGACGGTCCTCCTCAGATGGAGGTGCGGGCTCTTCATCAGTTTCGTCGGACTCACTACTGATGCGGGTTTGCTGCTTCGAGGACCCAGAAGTCCTCTTCTTCTACCGGTGGTGGTGGTGGTGGTGCTGCTCCTCTTCTTCCTCCAAGCTCTCCTCAGGTAGAGACTTGGCGGCTCCTTCCTTCGGTGTCCGTGCCCGATCAGGTACGATCATGGTCCTTCTGCTCCTAAGGGACATATGATTTACATTATCATACGAAAGGATCTCATGTTCAGATAAAGACTTATCTGAATAGTATACCTGATCACGAGGTCGGTTCTGGCCTTGATTTAGGATGTTCGGATTAGCCTGAACCTGGGCGGGAATTGGGGTTTTTGGCACCATTTGTTGATCTTGGGTACGAGAAACACGATTCAGATCGGTTCTCATATCCAGATAGTCATCCTGGATCTGTTGGACCCTATCAGATAGGGTCTGGATCGCCAAGCTGAGGGACTCCAATTCGGTGGGCTGAGCTGGCTGGTGATGCTGACTTGCAGACGAGGTTCTGTACTGGCCATGCTGGCCATGCCGATACTGCTGATGCTGATAGAACGGACCCTGTTGGAATGCATGCTACTACTGCGGGTGCTAATGAGGCTGGTACCCTTGTTCGGGCCTAGACTGAACAAAGCGCAGTACAGGGACGGACCTGGTTTCTTGGTAAGCTGGGGAAGGTCGGTGAGGCTGACCATTCCCCATCTCCGACTGTCTGACGACGGGATCACGGCTATACCATAGCCCGTTGATCTCGAACACCTGCGGAGGTTCCTCGTATCCGGTCTCCACTTGTGGGGGTGCATGCTGGTCCTGCTGGGTGTAAGTCTGATCCCAGGCACTCTGAGGCCCCGGTGCCTGTTCCTGTACAAGATGGACTTGATGTACATGTACAAGTGGTGCAGAAGGGGCAGGTAGCTTTATCTTAGCTACCTTCTCAGAAAGTTCCTCCACTTGTTTCGGTAGACGTGAGAGAGACTCAAGGTCAGTGACCCTCTTGTGGATCTGCTCGACCATGGTTAACTTATCAGCAATCATCCCCATGCTGAGAATGAGGTCCTCTGTCAGATCTGCTACAGTCCTCCGGGTTGTCTCATTGGATAAGATTGAGGGAGACAACTGATAGCCCCTGGTGGCCTGCGACCTGCCACTTTCTGCCATCTGCTCTAGTATCTTCCATACAACATTCTCATTCTTATTCAGATAACTTCCTCCACAGGCGGCACTTACTAACCCCTGCATCTCCGAAGTCAGACCACAGAACAAGGTCTGGACTAAGATCGCCTTAGAAATGCCGTGGCAGGGGCATTTCTGGACTAGGTCATTAAACCTATCCCAGGCATCATGGAATGGTTCACTGGGTCCTTGGGAGAAACTAGCGATCTTTGTTCTCATCTGGTTAGTCCTACTGAGAGGGTAGAACTTCTTCAGGAATAAGTCCTTGAACTGCATCCAGGTTGTACATCTCACCCCTAGATTCTTCAGCCAATGTGCTGCCTTATCTCCTAAGGCAAAAGGGGTGGCCTTCAGTTGAATGTAATCTTTCCCAACCCTAGGATGGCTAAGGTTGTTGCAAACCAGCTCAAAGTCTCGGAGGAAGGCATATGGTTCTTCATGGACATTTCCGTTGAACTTCGGTAGCAGGCTAAGGAAGTGGGGCTTGAGTTCAAATGCTTCGGTAGGAACCGCTGATGCCAATCAACTTTGTATTTCATTCTCTACTGGGTTATAGGCATCAACCATTGTTCGGTCGATTCCTCCTACCATAATGATTTGTCCCATTCTTGCTGTAAGATCCGCATTCGTTTGTTCGGCTTGGGCGAGGCGAGCCAATGCTTGCTGGAGTGGATCATCTTGGTTTCTCTCATCGGGGGGTTGCTTTGGTGGCATCTTGTCCTCTAGTCCTGGGAAATGGAAATGATCTGGATTAGAGGATAACTCAAGGAAGGGTTTCTTACCGAGGCGATGGTCTTCCTCGGTAAGCTCAGAGGAGAGGAGAGGGTTGGTTTGAGAGTAACCACCCTGGGTGTGAGGGATCCAGAACTCAAGAGGGTTATGAGTCCTGGGTGGTCAAAGGTGCGCTTGGGCCTGTGAAGATGATTCTCATGGGGGGCTCAAAGAGAGATTGGCGAATAAAGTGTCGATATCCCCCCTGTCAGTCATCTTGAAGTGGCGAGAAGAATCGGGAGTTCTAAATAAAGATAGGATTTTACTCCTACCTGAAGCAAGCAATTCAATCCAAGACCCTGGGTTCACACTCAACACAGTGAAGGACTCGAAATCGAGTCCAATTAATCTTGTTAATTTTAAGTGTGATTTTTCAAGCATGATTGCAAGAATTTACGCAGCCTATAGGGTAGTCAGCTCAGAGCTGGATGCGTCTTCCTTGTTTAACCTGTCGCCTAAGATACCGCCGGTCCTTCCTTTCTTCACTCCTATCCCAAGTTGAGGACTCAAAGACCATGCCCCTATCTACCTACAAGCAGGCGGAGGCTGACAAGGCTGAAACTTCGCCCCGAAGGGTTACTAGAAACTTGTCGCGAAGTACCGCTGGTTCACCCCTGACTACCCGCGAACAGGCGGAGGCTACTTGGTACTAGTCAGTGAATCTGAAAGTATCAAACTTGTGATATTTTCTAGGATCAGTTGGCACGTGATATGGAAGGTGGGGATTTGGGTTCCGCCTTAAGGTGTTCACACACTCAAGTACCCTTACTCATCCTAAAAACAAGGTCGGGGATTAGTCTCCCGCAAACAACTTTTTCCAATTTTATGGATTTTTTTGGTCAATAATGTTAGCAGTCCCGATTTTAAGATCAGTTATCACTTGTTAGTCCAACCACACATCACGCCTATCGTCCAGTCCCAATTTCCGTTTAATTTAAGTGTGAAAAACAGAGGGGGAGATCGAGAAAAGCCGATGCACGAAAAACGATGATGTGTATGCTGAGTTAAGAAGACTTACAGTGATCCCTTCACTTTTATATAGGATGCAGAACATAATTGAAATTTACACTGCATGCAAATGCAGACGACAAAATCCGCTCCTAGATAAGAAGTTCTATTAGCGAGTGAAGCACAGGTTGATTTGACTGGATCTACGGTCTAAGTGCATCTTTTAAGTGTATTGTGTGGTCCTAAAGAATTTACGAGCATAAGCAATTCCCAAAGTGGCTCGAGGTGCCGCTAGTGCAAGCCTAAGTTACAATTCAAACCACACAGTAAACGGAGACACATTTCCACTATCTTTACATACGTGAGAACCCAAATGGGAACCACTAGAAATGATGCGAAGAAAAACGAGAAATACAAGTCCTCTCAAATCTCTCAAACAAATTAAAATGCTGGTTCCTCGAAGCGTCTTCGACTCCGGCATCCCTCGCACAAAACAAGTTGAGGTCAGATAGAGAACGACACAAAAATGCAAAAATTTAAAAGACAGAGAAATATTCACAAGAAAAATCGGGGGTCAGACTACCTGGGGATAGAAAATCAAACAATCAGAATTTCACTGCAAATTAACCTAAGCTGTGCCTCCCCGGCAACGGCACCATGTTGATAACTTGCTCCCACTACCCTTGTTAATTCGAGCAAATTAATGTTCAAATTAATTGATTTTGTTCGTTGCAGTCGGATAATGAGAGCAGATCAAGAACCACTTTCAATTATATTCAAGTTAATCTCGAGCGGCAATTTTTTTACTTGGTGGAAGTCCAATGTCGAACTCAAGGAGGCAATTGTCTCCTTAGGTAGATTCTAAGCAAATTTCCAAGGTTTGATTTTAAGAGGAGATATTTTTGGTCTTTTTCGCTTTTTTATGCAAGACACATGCAAAAACAGGCCAAATTATAAGTTAATTCAGAAAGATAGTCAAATTAATTCCAAAAACTATGAAACTTGGCCAGATGATGAAATATGATGAGATTAAGCTACCCTAATTTTTTTTGGAATTTTCTGACACTAAATTAATTACTTATGAATTAAAAATGAATGCAAGGTGATTTTGACTAATTTAATTTTAATAAATACCAAATCACACTATTTTCCGATATCAAAATTATCCTAGATAGATCTAAGAGTGAAGAATCCAGGAAAATTAATAAACCTAAATTTTCATGTGAAATGGTCCTATGAAAAATCAATTAATCAAATCAGTAGATGATTTATTTAGCCTCGATATGCGTGCGCTTATGATGAAATTTTTATGCAAGGTAAAGCTGATTATTCAAGCTCTACTGTGATTTTTGGGGAATTTTTGGAGTCACGAAAAAATTACAATCAATTAAGAGGTGAAATTGGGAAAATATAGCAAAAATGAGCCACTTAATAAATAGAAAATTCTACTAATATTACAAAAATATGCCACTTATCTCATAACGAAGAGGACAACATAAACTTCACAATGCAATTTTCAGAATTTAAAAATGAGACTAAATGTATATCTAAATATGCGTGCAAAGACAAGGGTATAAATGCAATTACAGAAATTTAAATTGCTAGAAATAAAAACATGCTGACAAGGACTGTTATGCAATTACCTATAATGTAGGGAGGTGGATGCAATTTCTCCACGGATCACGTGCTCCTCACGTGGTGTTCTCCTGGTAGGGACTGAAGTGCAATATGGAAAACCTTCAGGGGCCTCGATGTAATTTGCCCAGGCCGCACGTGCAGATCACGTGGGGTGCCCTAGGCTCGGTGGACGTCGGCGGCTTGGGACGAGGCTCGGGGGGTCCTGGAGGTTCGGGCGTTGGCTCGGAAGATGGATCGGCTAGCTTCAGGAATCCGAGCCTAGAGGTCAGGGTGGAGGCTCGGATCGAGTGACGCGTGGCGCAATCTGGACCGTAGAATCAAGGATGATCCCACGGCAGCTGCCTGATGACGCGTGGCATATCTGAGTCCGTCAGATCGTTGGTCGATCCAACGGTGCTGGGGTCGATCCTGAGGAGAAGACGTGGCCGATGAGTGACGGTTGGATCTAGATTGATCCAACGGTACCTGGAGCGCGGAGAGGGCGATGATGTGGCTTGTTCCTGGCCGTGTGATCAGCCTGATCCAGCGGCTGCTGACTGGGGAGATGTGGATTGCTGGTAGCCATTCGATCAAGATGATCATACGGTGACTGGACTTCGTACCCAATGGTCCTCCGCCTCCTGCGGAGGAGGAGGCTGGGCTCCAGCGATGCTGGGCTAACTCCGCACTTCGCTCCCGTCGTCGGTGGAGGTTGATGGCGGGTCTGAGGTATCTTTGAAGATCCGTGGATGGCTGGCGAAGCTTCTGGTGGTCTCAGGAGTGGAGGAGGCGATCTGGAGCGCGATGGCGGAGGAGCTTGAATGAAGCTCCGACGAGCCTCCGGCCAATCAAAGGATGAGCACCTGCAAGGGTTACCGAGATACCGAAGCACGCGAACAGTTCATGGAGTTGTCGGGACTGGAATGCAAGGCCTGCGAAGCGGTGGGGGATGACCGGTGATCGAGCTCCGCCCAGGTGGCGGAGCTAGCATCGGTGAGAGGTGGGGTGTGTCGTCAGCGTGAACAGAAGGTAGCGCGAAGGTCCTTACTCCAAGGCGGAGCTCGGGGGATGGTCAGGAGGCGGTGAGGATATGCGGAGGAGTGGAATAAATTAGGAAAAAAATTAAGCGGACGGAGAAGAAGATTGGAGGAGCGATGAAGGATTTTACCTGGGGAGTGGAGCTCAGGTCTGAGCTCCTGGTCGTCGCTCGAAGAAAGGTAGATGGTTCTGAGCTCGTGCAGCTCATGGAGGAGGCTGCAGTACGGCAGAGTTAGCCGTGGATCTCGCCAGAGAAGAAGCCCCTTCTTCGCTCTACATCTCAAGGTATTGCTGTCACCAAGTCAAAGGTCAGAGCTCAGGGAATCTCTCTGGAATGGCGGATAGGGGAGAGGGTGGCCGGAGGACGATGATTTATATGGTGAAGGTGATGGGGTAGCTGGTGACGAGGTGAGGTTCGTGGGAGTCATGGGTCGATTCTGGTGGGAGTCGTGATGAGTGAGGGAGCTGGCGAGGATGAGGGAAGAGTGGTGATGGTGGTGGTGACGTTGGTGAACGGAGAAGGTGGCTGAGGTGGAGCCGAAAATAGAAAGGGGCGGCCCCTTGCGCAAGATCGAGAACGTGGGAGAGAGAAGGTCTGGAGGTAGGAGACGAAGTCCTAGACGTTGGAACTTGCGATCCAACGACCCAGATCGAAGCGCCAACAAGTGGTTCTGATAAGATCGAGGGCGCGTGATCTAAGGGTTGTGGAGCTACCACGTGGCGTGTCGAAGGCGAGGTGCCAGCGGACGGATGTGATTAGATTAGGGAGCGTGATCGTAGGGCACAAAAATGAGCCACGTAGCGGATTGTGGGAGAGGCGCGAATGAGCGGTGCAGATCAGAGATGGGAGTTTGATCGGGCGGTTGATATCCTCGAGGCCGTGAACGGTGGAGATCTAGGCTCTTAGGAGCTGATCGGGTGGAGGACAACGTGGTCACGTGGCACACTGAGACATGAGGCGCTAACGGATGGCAGAGATGGGCCCAGGGGTATGATCAAACGATTGAGAAGAATGTGAATTTAGATGGCACAGATGAGATCTTGGGCGATATGATGGAGGGTGGAGGATGTGCCACTTGTTGTGATATGAGCGCAGCGCGAACGAAGGGCGGTGATCAAGGATGGGAGAAGATCAGACGGCTAGGGAAAGAGGCGGACGTGGAAAGAGTTGGGCCGTTGGTTCCGGGGAAGATCCAACGGCCCAAAGCGCGAGCGGATGATGCAAAGGGGAGCGGGCCGCGTGGCGCAATTAGAGGGCGCCACGTGGCCTGCTGTGAGTGGCTGCAAGAGGAAATGAGATTAGAGAGAGGAGGCTGAATTTGGAAAAACTCAAAACATGAAAGTTGTAGATCTCGATGAGATCTACAAGTTTCATGTTGATCAACAACAGAGATGAGGTCAAATATGATACAAAAAATATAGGAATACAAATATACACAGATATAGTATACATAGAGGCCCAAAAACCCAACTTCTTCCTACGAGCTCCGAATTGGATGAAATTAGTCTCATTTTAAAGGTCTCTAGATGTGTTTTCATCAGAAGGTGAGTAGACTGAATTTGGGGTTGATACAAGGGAACTATGGGCCTTCTAAGGACCAGGGATTCTAGGTCTTTATTGGGTGTTTTACAAAAGAGATCTCTGACCTTCTTCCCTATATTATTAACTAATGGCGTATATATATCATATGGTATGTGTTGTTTTATAGGGGGATATTTTACAAGTGATCTTGTCTTCTCATTTAATGCAATATATGAATGCTTAAATGCAAATGTTATCACTGTATGCATGAATGTTAATTATGCAATATAATTAGAAATATGCATCTATTTACTCGGGAACAAAGCTCTATTTTCAACTTTAAGAGTGATGAATCACAGATTCATCAGGAACCTGATGAGAAGGTATAGAACTTCAAAGCACAACTCATATCCACAATATACACACGAAGAGAAGACACCACTTGCGATGTGAGACACACTCTCCAATGACCATGCCTAAACCCAATATTGCTAACTATAGCTACATGACTTGACTATGATCTATCTAATAGAAGTCAATATTGCATTCCTTTATGGATTCCTCCTCGAGGAAATTCACATGAAGTAGACATGGGGCTTCATGGTTGAGGAAAGCAAGGTGTGCATGATGAAGAACTCCATCTATGGAATCAAATAAGCTTCTTGTAGGTGGAACATTGTATTCGATGAAATTATAAATGTTATGTTTTCTGATAGAATCTTGATGAACCTTGATGATATTCTAATAATTTGGAATGATATAATGATGATGGTAATAAGTGTTTTATAATGGGATTTGTACACATATAACCCTGCATAATTTCGTAATAACATTCATAACCCTGCATAATCACGAATTACACTCAAGACCATGAATAATTGTGCCGTCTTACAGCCATAACCTTCCGTTACTTTACTTCAATAAACCAATCGACGATATAACATTGAGATTAACCTAAATAAAAAAATCCCACCCTTTTCTCTCGAGCTAGCACCTGCAACCAATGTGGGGATCTTGCATGTCGAGCTATGGTGGAAAGCTGCGGTGAGGATGAGGGTGTCAATGGAGCAGGACTGGACAAACTTAGGGAGATTGCAGAGAGGAGTGCATCCTGAGAGGCATGATGGGTTTGACAAGTTTGCAGAGCGACGCGGTGAGCTTGAAGAGGGGGAGGGTGGGAAGGGAGCTTTGATGGGAGAGTTTGTAGAGGTGCGGCTTGGGGGAGCTTGCAGGGAGAGTTTTTTAGACAGGGCCTGAGGGAGGGGGAGGGCTTGTAGTGGTGTGGTCTGCGACAGGTGGGGTTGGGGAGGCTTGGAGAGGTTTGATCGGGGACAAGGCATAGGGGTGAGGGTGTTGTGGAGGAGGTGGCGATAGGGGGAAGGGGGGCTTGCAGAGGAGGTCGACGACGACGGGGGATGGGGCTTTGTAGACGGTTTGACCATGGCTAAGGTGGGGAGGTCGATGGGGGTCTCGTGTCAACCCCCCGGGGGGGGGGGGGGAGGGGGGGTGTGGCTTGTAGAGGAGGTGGGCTTGTAGAGGTTCAAAGGCGATGGGGGGAGGGGCCTGCAGAGGTCACTGACAACAGCGGAGGGGTCTTGCAGAGATTCCACCGAGGGGGGTGCAGGGGCTTGCAGAGGTTGATGGTAGGGGGTGGTGGTCGATAAGGGATCCTTGTAAGCTTGCAGGCAGAGTCCGGGGAGCTTGCAGGAAGAGGAGGTGCGCTGATGGCCTGCGACAGTGCTGACCTTGCAGGAGGCGGACGCTCTTGCGCGTGATGAGGCCAGTTGCCAATCCCTCTAAAGTGATGGAGAGAGGAAAATGATGACATGATTTGCAAATAAGAATGACTATTAAGGGCAAGTTTGTCTATTTTAAACAGAAACCATAAAATATAAAGACCATCTCAAACGGAACATAACACATGGTTTACGTCATGTAAGACTTAAGCATTACTCGAGGTTTTTCATGTAATTCGTGATTATGAAGGGTTATGAATGTTATTACAAATTACTCAGGGTTATGGGTGTAAAAATTTTATAATTCAGTTGTTCTATAACTTGAGACGAAAGATCTAAAGGATACCTCTTAGATATTAGTTCTGAAAGTGTTCAGAAGCAAAGAAAAGATGGTATTGGGATCGTCATATTAAGTCATACACCTTGGACATGTTCCATTCTTGGAAAACCCCATGGAAGGCTTCCTTCCCATGAGATATGGCACTAACCTATCTGAAGTAATAGCACCTCAAGGAGTTGAGTAAGTAAATGCTAAAACTACTTGTCCTTGTGCATTCATTCCAAGGAGACGAGTGTATGATAGATGTGTACAAAAGTCAGATGTCTACTATACAATGGGAGAAGTAAAATGTTACCAATCCTACTATGGAGATAAAACACTTAATTGAATTAATAACAATATCTTCAAAGAGGGTAAGAATTTAAAGATAATAATATCAAAAGTCTTATCTTCAAAAACTTAAGACTTCATAGATAATGATCTAAAAGTTCTTAACTGCAAATGCCTTATAAGACATAAGACTAGATCTTAGGAGATAGAGATCTCCGAGAACAAGGGAATTCTAATAAGGATAATAGAAATTATATTGTGGTTATAACGATTATTGAATTGTAGTATTGGAGACACTATAATTTCTTTAACAAGATTTAGTATCGGTTGCATATGATACAACATTTGCATTTTATGCGAGCACTGATACTAGGAGATACAAAATTGCATAAAAGCACTTGGCGTAGTCTCTCGGGAACAAGTGACTGATTATCTTACCTAGCTATATTAAATAGCTCATAATTGTCATGTGAGTGTGTGTTTAAAGATTATCCCATTAATGGCTCTTTGGGCTAGTCGGAGATCGCTGGACATGCGATCCCACAACGAGCCATTATGCAATAAATGTTATTGCAAATACCATTCCTTAATATAAAATGAAGAATAAGTAATTTGCATAATAGGTCCCTTAGTAAAATCAGGGTTATGCACCGTGGCCATCTTGATGATCATAAAATTGTCGATTCAATTGTTGAATTATAGAGGATAGTGCTTGGATGAATATCTAAAGAGTTAGATTGAGGATCGTCAAATGATTATTAAGATATGTTCTCTAACCTGAGTAAGAGATGACAATCCTTTCTCTAATGGACTGATATCTAACTGAATTCTTGATGTAGGTCCTCTACATAGGAGTAGAGATTCAGAGGTGTTAGATAACTTAAGTCAAAGAGTTGACTTAACAAGATCGAGATAACCAAAGCCTATATCATATTCTGTCACGATATAGGCACGCATCCTCTGACCGGGGAAGCATGTATTACTATGTCTGAGTATGTACATTTGGCAGACCTATAGGTTGATGGCCTAATTAAGGTCTATACATCGATGCACTTGTGTGTATAAAAGGGTATGCAAGTAATACGATCTCTCGAAGGGATCATACAGGTTCATCGACTGAAACAAAAGACATGAGGTCACTCATGAGATATTGGGAATCAAATTCCATGCACGGTTGTCTCACTTTGGAAGCTTGGCTGAATTTGTATGTTTGATATATGCTTTTATAAAGTATCTGATCAACACCTAGGTATTATATATGCATTTGAAAAGTATATGATCGATACCAACTCCCAATAGATAAATGAGAAACTCAGTGATAGAACCCTGAAGGAGACAATCTAAATGAGATCTAAAACTTCAACTTAATTCGAGGTCTTCCAGTATGTAGGATGTACATTTATTAGGAATACCCGAGGGTAATGTGATCAATAAACAATTTTATAATCATGACACTTCCATTCTGAGGGAATGATGAAATAGGGTTGGATTTTAGTGACTCCTCTCACAGAGAAGTGATCTGATCTTAGTCCAAATGTTGGACACTGATCTGAATGTGATTCAGATGGAATGAAAAGATTAGATGTATGGCCTTGATTTAATCAAGCATCTTCGGGAGATACACAAGATCCGGATTTGAGACATGATCTCAAAATCCGAGTCACTATACTTGGAACGTACAATCGCCTTGTCCTTATCTCGAAGTATCTACGAAGAAAGCACAATATTCTTGAAAGTGTTCAAAGATAATTTCATCATTGATAATGTATCTGAGCATTGAGAAATGGATAATTAAATGTGATTTGTTTATCATGAATAATATGAATTTGATTCATATTATTTGTATATATAAGGAAGATTATCTAAGATAATTAAATGTGATTTAATTATGAAAGATGTGAATATTGTGATTCATATTAGTTGGGCACATGAGAATAGATATCTAAGATGATTAAATGTGATTTAATTATCTTGGATATGAATAATGTGGATAGCACTATCTACATTAATCACATATATTATGAATGTGATTTATAATGTATATAAGAGAGAGCTATTTGTAAATAATATTTATAATTTAAATATTTATGTGAATTGGATTTACATTAGATAATTAATTGAGAAAGTAATTTACATTTTATTTTGGGTTGTGAATGTAATCCACAAATTTCCAATGACATGATTGCAATGTTCATAAATAATTATGAATTATTTATGTGAATAAATTGGAAACAAATGTTGTTGCAAATTATGTAGAAAATCATGGAGCAAGTGGCTTCCATGAAATAAGGAAGAGAAAGTCACCTTCCGCATTAAGAGGGTGGACAACCACCATAGTCCTAATTGGATTGGTTTCCCTCCCACTCTTATGGAAGGAGGCTTGACTCCTTCCTATAATCTACATCGATAATTGATTTATATTGTTTATTATTTAATATATTTAATTTAAATTGACTTAATTATTGTTGTGTTTTTGCAACATAGTCATAGTCATTAAAATAAACACAAATCAATTTAAACCATTGGATTTGTGTTGTCCATGGATTGAGATCCATGGACTCCCAAAATACTATATAAGAAGAGGCAACCCTAGCTATTCTATAGATGATTGTAATATGCTCTCTCCCTCTCTCTCTCTCTATACACCAAGTCTCTTTCTCTCTCATTGTGGCTATCCACCTTGATGACCTAGAGAGAGATTACCGCCATTGTGCTGCCGCTTCGATCGCTCGTGGATATTTGTCTCCTTCGGTGCATCATGCTCTTGAAGTAGACATCGGATTTCATGAGACGAGATCAGGAGATTTGCTGCTTGGATTGTCAACATGGATTATGAGGAGCACACATTTCATCAACACGCTCGCTAGCATCTCCTCCATCGAATCGGACTTGAGACAGAAGGTCGCTTACTTTAGAGATTTGATCGCAACCACACTTTAGGAGGTAACCTTAATACCTAATGGTGGTTTAAATGAAATGATCTGAGAAGCGTTCTTGGATCATGTGGTTTCACCATTTTAAGTTTTTTATACTCCACAACCCGGAGCAACTAATGCGACTAGTCGCTTCCGATCACATATAATGCAATCCTTACACTTCAGTGATGCACTTAAGGAGTTTCCCATATCCTTCAGATCTGCCCTAAGATCATATGGGAATCTTTCTAATTCCTAGGGACATCCATGTCAAGTACTGTGAAATTCACTGGATAATTCTGCCCCTCAATATTAATTGCAAGTTCTGAATCTCATCCCTAGGACTTTTAATTGATGTATCAACAAATTGAAGTACGTCTCTTGACTTCCTAAGAGGTCCTGGATTAAGATGTTCATAAAGTATGGTGGGCATGATATTGATAGAGGAACCATTGCCTAATAGAATTCTCACAAACTTGATTTCATTGATCTGTCTAGTCACAAAGTGTGCACCCATGTCTCTCTTCTTCCTAGGAAGCTCATTTCTGATTAAACGAGATGTAGCTATGGAGAGGATATGCTTCTTTTTCAGCTTGAGTTCTTTTTGTTGACCTTTTCATTGTACATCTCACCTTACTGTATTTTCTAAAAGCCAAATTTCTTTCTATCATCTCATCTATTGATAAAGAGACCTTGATGTTTTCTCTAAAGATATATGCCATCTCTTCATCATTTTTTCGGTCTTTTAAGTATTTCTTCTTTCCAACTGTTAAAGCATGAGGGAAAGGGATCGAGTGATCATGATCAGGAGTTGAATCATCACTTTTATTTAAAATGTAAGTCTGTACATGACTCATACTGGTAGTAACACTAGGACTCGGAGTTGAACTGTGAAAAGAAAGTGAAAATTATGGATATGGGGGTGTTGCTATTGTAGCGAGTCTTCCTTATCTGCTTCAGACTCACTTGATTATATGGTGTTATGGTGCTCTGATGTGGGGCTTGATGGTTTATCCTCTTCTTCCCCAAGTGTATGCATAGGTGTGGACACCAAGGCTATGTCACTGTGTTCCTTATCTTGATCAGGCATGGTTATGGTCTTTCTGCTCTTAAGAGAAACATGATTTGTAACATCATGAGAAAATATCTCGTATTCAGGAAGAGAATATTCTGAGATTGGTGCTTGATCTTTGTGTCCAAGGTTATTTGGGTTAGCTTGGATTTGAGCGAGAATTGCGGTTTACGATGTAGTGCACTCATCTCTCTATCTGGATAGTCAACTGATATCGACTCCCATGTCATGTAATTCATCTATAACTCGTTGGAGTTCAGGAGAGATCGAAGAAGAAGACCCTTGGCCTTGTCTGTGATGGTTCTGTAGGTATTGCTGGTATTGTCCCTACTGGCCTTGGTGTTGATACTGCTTTTGTTATTATTGTGGTTGCAGGTTCATATAACCCAGACGGTATTGTTGGAACTAGCATTATTGCTGGTGTTGTTGAGGCTGATAGTCGGGATGAGATTGTGGTGGATGAGAGTTCAGAGTAGAGTTGGGTTCCACTTGGTTGACTAGATCCAGATTATACCATACTCCATTTATCTCCATGACTTGTGGAGGTTCCTCATAAACTCTTTGTACAGGAGTTTCTTCGATTTGTTGGGTGAATATTTGATCTCCACCCTAGTGTCTCTATTGCCCAACCCAGTTCCATTGAAAGTAGTGAATTGGAAGAATGGGGTAGAGGGTGTAGTCAGGGTAGGTATTTGAATCTTAGATACCCTGTCAGCCATTTATTCCATATGCTTGGGCAGTTTGGCTTGTTTCTCCATATTAGTTAATTTATGGAGTTCGTCCACCTTCTTATAAATTTGCTCGGCTATATTAAGATTGTTAGTTATTATTCCCATGTCTGCATTTTGGCCAATCAACATATTGTTCACAGTCTTCATGGCATCCTCCTCGTATAAGAGTGAGATAGAGCTGACTGTGTACGCTCGGCTTGTGGTCCGTTGATGAATCTCTGATTCTCACTATTTATTATTTTATTTTAGCTATTTTTCTTAGCAAAGCAGGATGTAAATACTTATAAATACAATAACATAGCATTCAACATGCATATGTTAATATTGCATAATTAGCATGTTTTATGCAAAAATAAAAGAATAAAGACAAAGAAAAAGGAAGGAGGTATTTAGAAAAAATTGAGAGTGGTCCGGACCCCAAGAGAAGGTCAAGCCTTGACCTGATCGCCAAATAAAATAAGTAGAGAGAGAGATAAGGTCTAATTTGTGTTGTACATACTACTTATGTGTATAAATATTTATTTTTGACAAAATGAAAATAAATAATTATTTCACCTCATTGTATATATTTCTAAAAGTAATATAAAAATAAATAAAAAAAATCAGAAAAAGGAAATAAAAATAAAATAAAATCTCTCCTCAATTGTACAAAACACATGTATATACTCAACATTGACTATTTATTCTATACCTATAAACAACTCAAAAAATAAAATAAAAATTATTTTTTATTCCTAAAATTATGTTAAAAATATACAAAATATAAAATTGGAGTATTTCTATAGAAATAACAAAATAAAAATAGTTGTACATGATACATAGGTATATTATACCTTTATATAATACTATATATTGTATATACACTAATTTATTTTTCATTAAAATAGATAAAAATGACAAAAAAATCTTTAAAAAATAATAAACAATTTTCATTTTATTCATTATTTCATTTAAATTCATTTATTATTTTTATACTAATTATATTTTTTTGCCTATTTTGTCCCGTAGCGACTTTTGTCTGCATCCCATGCCCCTTCTGATTGGGCCACCTCGGACTGTTGACTGAGGTCAACAGGTCCCCTCGAACCCCCTTTCTCGTTGAATCTGGTTTTTCACTGATTTCTATCAATTTTAGCCACCCGATCCGATCTCCTTTTCACTGTAACTTTTGCTCCAAATTGAAGGTGTGGATCCCTAATCTTCGCTCAATATTCTCCTCCTTGATCCGCACCTTGGTTTATGGGCCACGCCTCCTTCTTATCGAACCCTCTCACCTATATAACCTGCACCCCATCATCCTTTTCCTCTACCTTTGGCTGCGCCACCGCCTACTACGTAGCCATCCACCTTTCCGAGAGTAACAACAGGCAAGAGGGAGGGTGAGTCACAACTTTTGGAGCTTGAAGCCCCAGTTCTGACGAGGTTTTTTCCTCACCTCTGTTGCGAGGATCCCACCCTCTAGCAATTGCTAGCTATAGAGGCCACTACCCCGTAGACCGTCATCCGTACTCCCAAGCATATTCCTCCATCTTCAGGTACTCCCTTTACCTCTTATTTTCCATTGAATCGATCAGTTCTCCAAGAAATAGAGCACTTCTGACGACTACCCTTCACACATTGTTTCACCGTCTTCCGACCTTACTCCACCTCGCTCTGACTTCCTCGTGCTTCTATATCACGCTCTGCATCCTTCTATCGACTATAATCACCGGACTGGAGTCTCTTAGAAGGATGATTCCCCCATTTCCCACGAGGCTTATCGCATTCATTGTCTCCCTTGGTTCCCGATGTCTTTAGCACTCAAAAACTCACCGGAGCTACTCCTCCGAGCAAGAACCTTTCTCCTGTGGGGTTGGAGAGAGACTAGACCACATCTGGAGGTCTTGAGTAGTCCTAGGGAGCTCCAGGTCCACCATTCATCCCCAGGGCTCCTCTCGTGGTCCTGGGCCCTTCTGAGCCATCCTACAGCTGTAGAGCATCATCTTCAACCTTTCTTTCCTCTCAGCAACTCACGAGGACGTTAGAGCCACGCACCCGAGCTGTTTGAAACTCGTCGAAGGTGAGTTCTTCCCTGATCTTCCAGACGTCGCCTCTACCGTTCGATCGAGACTGGCTCCAATTCTAATAGTGACCATTCATTCATGGGAGGGCCTCCGTCGTCAGATCCATCTGAGGATCCCATCTCTGTCGTTCATCGCCAAAGGGGTATCCACCCATCCTGACCGTCCGATCACAAGTGGAGCGTCATCGGTCATTGGATCACACTTAATACAGGGTAATTTGTTCTTAGGTCCCTCTCTTCCTTGTCTTTAATGTTTAGTCCTTTAATTATTTTTTGTAGTTTAAAATAGTCTGGTTAGTTTGCATGTGGTCCCTTGCCATTTCTTATATTTGCATTTCCGTCCTGTTTGTGTGAACTCACATGTCGTCCAACGTGATTTTGTTCTGCATTTGCATGCTTTGTCCTGAACATCTGATTGTTATGTTTTGAATGAATATTTTCAGATATTTGCATTTATACCCTTATGCGTGGTGTATTGCACAATTCTCTAGAATTTTTCCACTGTTGGTCCTATGCTTTTCATCTGAGTTAATTATTGGCTTGTAAACTTTATTATATTTGCAATTAGTCCCTACAATCTATGTGTCTTATTCTTAATTAAATAATTACCAAATTAAGCCCAAAAAATATACAAATAATATTGTTAGCTCCTGTTAAAATGTATTATTTATAAAAACCCATAAAAAGCTTACAACTTTTTATAAAATAATAACAAATTATAAAAACTGTTTTTTAAATTCCAAAAAAAATTGTGAGTGTTTGTTTGTGTGTACTTTACTTCCAGTACCAGTTTTGCTTTCACAAAAACCCTAAAATATCAAAGTTCATAAAAATTTATAAAAATCATTAAAATTTCTATATAAAAAAATAGAATTCTAGTTCACGTTTGTAGCTTTTTATACACATTTTCTCATAAAATTCATAACCAAGACATTAGGACACTTCAAGTATTTTAATTTGTAATTTTGTCCTGGATGTGTACTGTTTCCCTGTTTAGATCTTGTTGGATCTATATAAAGTCATATAAAAATCAGGAATCCCCTGAAAATTACCAAAAGGACTCTGATATTTGAAAAACCCAAAAATATCTTCATTCTTTATTTTTGAGCCTTTTAGTCCTAAATAAAAATTCACATAGCTTGCTTATGTGCTTTACTTTTCTTGTTTGCTTGCTTTTCTCCCATAATAAAACTTATAAAAATTTACAAAACAAAAATCGATAAAAATATGTATTCTATCGTTTGATTACCGACTACTTGGAAGGTTTCTCGTGCTCCTTGAGTTCGAACCTGGTGGCTATACCAAGCTAAATCAAATAGCAGAGACCGCTAACATTGTTTCGATTACTTTATCTATTGATTGTGTGGTTCTCTTTTCTTGTTGTTTACACCTAGCCTTGTGAGTTGGGTCGCAACAACCTCATTATAATCTGACTCCCTAACCCAAGTTGCAAAGCTGTCATCAGAATGACACCATTTCCGAGGAGCACAACTTAGAAGTCTTTTCAGATTTATGTATATTTTTCATCTCTATTTATTATTACTATTTTTTGACTCATTCTTGTTTCAATTTTTATGCGAGGAACCCCTGAGGATGCTTTGTAGGAGACCCGTTCTCGAGGAGGAGCAGGAACAGAGCAGGGATTAGTTATAATATATAGAGTAGAGTAGCATATATTAGTTTATTTCCAGCATTATTACTATTGTTATTGTAATAATACAAGACCTTGGACTCTTTGGGCTCTCTTAGATTATCGGGGTCTGTTTCACCGACCACCGGTGTGCTCGGGGGACCTCACCGAGTTTTTCATCGATTTTGATTTCATCGCATTTTTCTATCCGATTCCCGAAGAATTTGGCCTCTAGACTTAGAATTTTTCTTGATTATGACGTAAATAACTTACGATCCAATCCCTAATAGTTTGCTTGCACCAATAGAGCATGATTGGACCTTATTAATAACTCAGATCCAAGTCCACATGCCGTGAGGAACCACATACAATGCTAGTAGGACCTCTTGTGGTGAGCACCGAGTGGTTCCCAAGGTCGGACTCCAGACTTGATTTGATTGGATAACTATAGTTCTTCACGATCATCAGAAGTTGCTCGTGTAAGGCCATTTTCTCCGTGCATCATATAGATTAGTTTTAGTTCTGTCTTTAATTTATGCGCGGATCACCCTACATGTAGAGTGCTGATGACGGGTACACATCTCTTACTTTGCATCCATCATAGTGTTTGATTACACATCGATTTTTTCGACTTCCTCCCCCAGTTTTTGGATTAAAATAGACCCAAGAAATTAGAAAATTCGTTAGGCATTGGCTGTTATCTAAAAATACCTAAAAAGAGAATGCAATAAAATTTGGGACTGTTAATGCAAAGTTGACCCTAAAAGACACATCACCTTAAAAATATCTGTCTTGGGAGAGTATGTTGGACATGTGAGCCCACGACGTGCCATTATGCAATAAATGTTATTGCAAACATCAATCCCTGATTTGAAATGAATAATAATAATTTGCATAATAGGTCCTTTAGTACAATTAGAGTTATGTACCATGACCATTTTTGTAATCATACAATTGTTGATTCAATAATTGAATCATAGAAGTTGGTGCTTGGATGAATACTTAAGGAGCTAGATTGAGGATACATTAAGCACCATCAAATGATTATTAAGAGATGATCTCTATCCTGAGAAGGAGATGTCAATCCTTTCTCTGAAGACTGATATCTAACCGACCTCTTGATGTAGGTCCTCTGCATAGGAATATGGATTCAAAGGTGTTGGATAAGTTAGGTCAAAAAGTTGGAATAACGAGATCGAGATAACCAAAGTCCTATGATGTATGCTGTCACGATATAGGCACGCATCCTCTGACCGGAGACATATATTTTACTATATGTCTGAGTATGTACATGTCGTAGACCAATAGGTTGATGACCTAACCAAGGTCTATACATTGACGCGCTAGTGTGCATGCAATGGCATATGAGTAATACGATCTTTCAAAGGGATCATACATGTAATTACTGAACCAGAAGACATGAGCTCCTTCATGAGATATTGGGAAGAATCAAATTCCATGCACGGTCGTCTCGCTTTGGAAGCTTGACTGAATTTGTAGGTTTGATATATACTTTTGGAAAGTATATGTTCAAGACCTAGGTATGATATATGCTTTTGGAAATTATATAATCGATACCGACACCCAATAATCAAATGAGAAACTTAATGATAAAATCATGACATAGACAATGTAAAATTGATCTTATAGTTCTTGTTTATTCTGGGTCTTCCAGTGTGCAGGATGTATAGATATTGGGAATACCTGAGGGTGATGTGATCATAAACGATTATATAACCGTGACACTTCCATTCTTAGGGGTGATGAAACGAGTCTGGATTTTAGTGACTCCTCTTAGTAGAGAGGTGATCTGATCTTAGTCCAAATGTTAGACATTGATCTAAATGTGATTCAATTGCAATGAGAATATTAGAATTGCGATCTTGATTTAATTAAGAATATATGAGAGGCCCGAGATCTCGATTTGAAATGAGATCTCAATATCTAAGTCACTATACATGGAACAATACAATCACCCTGTCCTTATCTCCAAGTATCTGTGGAGAAAGCGCATTATCCTTGAAAGAGTTTAAAGATAATTCATTATTGATATATATATCCAAGAATTGAGAAAATTGATAATTAAACGTGATTTAATTATCATGAATAATGTGAATTTGATTCATATTATAAGGAGAGTTATCATAGATAATTAAATGTGATTTAAAAGATGTGAATAATGTGAATGTGATTCATATTATTTGGGCATATGAGAATAGAGATCCAAGTTGATTAAATATGATTTAATTATCATGGATATGAATAATTTGGATAGCACATTCCATATTAATCATATATATTATGAATTTGATTTATAATATATAAGAGAGAGCTATTTGTAATTTACATTTTCTAATTAAATGTTGATGTGAATTAGATTCATATTGAACAATTAATTGAAAATGTAATTCACATTTTATTTTGGGTTGTGAATGTGATTCATAGTTTTCCAATGGCAAGATTGCAATATTCACATAGTTATTATTATTTGTTTTTGTGGAATATTTTACAAGAAGTGTTGTTATAAAAATTTACAAAATGAAAATCGATAAAAATATGTATTCTATCGTTTGATTACCGACTACTTAGAAGATTTCTCATGCTCCTTGAGTTCGAACCTGGTCGCTATACCATGCTAAAAGAAATAGCGGAGACCGCTAACATTGTTTCGATTACTTTATCTATTGATTGTGTGGTTCTCTTTTCTTGTTGTTTATACTTAGCCTTGTGAGTTGGGTCGCAACAACTTTATCATTATTTGACTCCCAAACCCGACTTGCAAAGCATATCATCAAATGGCACCGTTGATGGAGAGCACGACTTAGAAGTCTTTTCAGATTTATGTACATTTTTCATCTCTATTTATTATTACTATTTTCTGACTCGTTTCTGTTTCAATTTTTGTGCGAGGAACCCCCCGAGATACTTTGTAGGAGACCCGTACTGAAGGAGGAGCAGGAAGAGAGCATGGATTAGTTATAATAGATAGAGTAGAGTAGCATAGATTAGTTTATTTCCAGCATTATTATTGTTGTTGTTGTAATAATACAAGACCTTGGACACTTTGGACTCTCTTAGATTATAGGGGTTTGTTTCACCGAGCACCAGTGTGCTCGAGGGACCGCACTGTGTTTTTTGTTGATTTTGATTTCATTGCATTTTTTCTATTTGATTCCCAAAGAATTTGACCCCTAGACTTAGGATTTTTCTTGATTGTGATGTAAATAACTTAAGGTCCAATCCCTAATAGATTGCTTGCACCAATATAGCATAATTGGACCTTATTAATAACTCCTAAGAAAAGTTCAGTTTAATTACATCCAAGTCCACATACCGTGAGGAACCACATACAACACTAGCAGGACCTCTTGTGACGAGCACTGAGTGGTTCCCAAGATCGGACTCCGGACTTGATTTGATTGGCTAACTATAGTTCTTCACGATCATCAGAAGTTGCTCATCTAAGGCCATTTTCTTCGTGCATTATATAGATTAGTTTTAATTATGTCTTTAATTTATGCGTTGATCACCTACATGTGGAGTGCTGACGACATGTACACATCTCTTACTTTGCATGCATCATAGTGTTTGATCATGCATCGATTTTTTTGACTTCCTCCCCCTGTTTTTGGACTTAAAATAGACCCAGGAAATTAGAAAATTCATTAGGCATTGGTCGTTATTTAAAAATACCTAAAAAGAGAAAGTAATAAAATTTGGGTCTGCTAATACAAACTTGACCTTAAAAGACACCTCACCTTAAAAATATTTGTATTGGGAGAGTATGTTGGACATGTGAGCCCACGCCGAGCCATTATGCAATAAATGTTATTGAAAACATCACTCCCTGATCTGAAATGAATAATAATAATTTGCATAATAGGTCCCTTAGCACAATTAGAGTTATGTACCATAACCATCTTTGTAATCATACAATTGTTGATTCAATAATTGAATCATAGAGGTTGATGCTCGGATGAATACTTAAGGAGTTAGATTGAGGACCCATCAAGCACCATCAAATGATTACTAAGAGATGATCTCTATCCTAAGAAGGAGATGGAAATCCTTTCTCTGAAGACTAATACTTTAACCGACCTCTTGATGCAGGTCCTCTGCATAGGAATAGAGATTCGAAGGTGTTGGATAAGTTAGGTTAAAAACATGACATAATGAGATCGAGATAACCAAAGTCCTATGACGTATGCTTTCATGATATAGGCACGCATCCTCGGACCGAGTATAGATATTTTATTAAATTTCTGAGTATGTACATGTGGAAGACCAATAGGTTGATGACCTAACCAAGGTCTTTACATCGATGCGCTGGTGTGCATGCAATGGCATATAAGTAATACGATCTCTCAAAGTGATCACACAAGTTAATTACTGAACCGGAAGATATGAGCTCATTCATGAGATATTTGGAAGAATCAAATTCCGTGAATGGTCGTCTCGCTTTGGAAGCTTGACTGAATTTGTAGGTTTGATATATACTTTTGGAAAGTATATGTTCAAGACCTAGTTATGTTATATGCTTTTGGAAAGTATATAATCGATACCGATTCCCAATGATCAAATGAGAAACTTAATGATAAAATCATGACATAGACAATGTAAAATTGATCTTATAGTTCTTGTTTATTCTGGGTCTTCCAATGTGTAGGATGTATAGATATTGGGAATACCTGAGGGTGATGTGATCATAAACCATTGTATAACCATGATACTTCCACTCTTAGGGGTGATGAAACGAGTCTGGATTTTAGTGACTCCTCTCGTTAGAGAAGTGATCTGATCTTAGTCCAAATGTTGGACATTGATCTAAATGTGATTCAATTGCAATGAGAAGATTAGATTTGCGGTCTTGATTTAATGAAGCATCTATGGGAGGGCAGAGATCTGGATTTGAAATGTGATCTCAATATCTATGTTGCTATACATGGAGCAGTACAATCACCATGTCCTTATCTCCAAGTATCTGTGGAGAAAGCGCATTATCCTTTAAAGAGTTCAAAGATAATTCATTATTACTATATGTATCCAAGAATTGAGAAAATTGATAATTAAATGTGATTTAATTATCATGAATAATATGAATTTGATTCATATCATAAGGAGAGATATCATAGATAATTAAATGTGATTTAAAAGATGTGAATAATGTGAATGTGATTCATATTATTTGGGCACATGAGAATAGAGATCCAAGTTGATTAAATGTGATTTAATTATCATGAATATGAATAATGTGGATAATACTATCCTTATTAATCATATATATTACGAATGTGATTTATAATATATAAGTGAGAGCTATTTGTAATTTACATTTGTTAATTAAATGTTGATGTGATTTGGATTTACATTGGACAATTAATTGAAAATGTAATTCACACTTTATTTAGGACTGTCAATGTGATTCATAGTTTTCCAATGGCAAGATTGCAATATTCACATAGTAATTATTATTTATCTTTGTAGAATATTTTACAACAAGTGTTGTTGTAAATATTGAAGATTTCCCTGGAATAATGTAATCTCATGAGATTACATAAGATTCCCACCAACTCCCATTAGGAAAGGGTGAGGCAATTTTTATTCCATAATCTCCATGATTGATTGATTTAGTTTGGGATTTATATATATATATATATAGATTTATCAATATATATTTAATCTAAATTAAATTAATTGTTTTTGTATTTTTTACAACAAAATCTTGGCCATTAAAAGAAATACAAATCAATGTGAGCCATTGGATTTGTGTTGTCCATGGATTGAGATCCGTGGATCCCAAAATATTATAAATAGAAGGGTACCCCTTGCTCTTCAAGTTACACTAGTTGGATACAACAACTTCATATGCTCTCTCTCTCTCTCTCTCATTCTCTACATGCCCTCTATCTCTCTCTCTCTTATGGTCATCCACCATGGAGCCCTATAGAGAGTCGTTCTCGTCGTAGCATTATCGTTATGCTGCCGGATTGTTTGCTTGTGAATATTCGTCTCCTTCGGTGTGCCTCACTCGTGAATAAGACATCAGATCTCATGTGATGAGATCAGGAGATTCGTTGCTTGGATCATCAACATGGATTGCAAGAAACACGTGTCTCATCAATATGCTCGCAAGCGTTTCCTCCATCGGATCGGACTTGAGACATGAGGTCTCTTTGTTTAGAGACTCGATCACAACCACACTTCAAGAGTAACCCTAATACTTTTTTGTGGTTTAGATGAAATGATCCGAGAAGCATTCTTGGATGATGTGGTTTCATCGCATGAAAAAATTTTAATTTCCGCTGCCTCGAGCAACTAATGCGACTAGTCGCTCCTGATCGCATGAGAAGCGATCCTCACGCTTCTGTGGTCTGCTTAAGGATCTTACCGTTTGGTTTTGGATGCGATCCATAAACCTAGGACGACTTGGGTTTGTTAGGGTTTGCAAAAGCTTTGTCGCATTTTATTTTCGCGTCTCTGTTTAGTGAATATTTTTGGCCTTGTTTAATTGTTTATACACAAAAATAAAACTTGAATTATGTTCCCCATTAAATAAGGAAACTGTAGGATCTGAGTTTGCATGCTTTCGAATCAGTTTTCTCAAGTTATGATCATTTTAGTGAACATGTATCCATTGTTTCGGGGACTGTGAATCATGACGTAATTAAGGAGTTAATTACTGAATTGAAACACCTAGAAGTGCATGCAAATTACTTAGATTCTGTTTTAAATCAAATTAGAAAATTTTGGAAACTTATTATTTTTGATTTGGATTTAAATTGATTGAGATATGCTAATTTTAGTAAGTGAGGCTCACTGCTAGAAATTAATTTCCTAATCAAGAATCTTGTGATTGCCATTTAATCAATTAGTGAAACTAAATGGTTTAATTTTATGGAATAATTATGGATAAGGATTTTAGAAATATTTAATGATAATCATTTCCTTAAATGACATTACCTTAACCAATAATTGATTAGATGTGATCTAGATCACAAATTGGTTACATGATCTACGTGATCTACTTTCCAACAAACATAGTTACTTGAATAGGATTGGGAACTCGTTTAGCAAATTTTATTATAATGTTAATAAAAAATGTTATTATTATTATATGGTATAACTTCAGTTGAAAAACCTATTATCATCTCAAGTACACAACGATCAATTTGGCATTATCCTTTCCTAAGGTAGATATGGCGTCTAGTTAGGGAGCGTCAGGGTAGTAGGTTTCACCGTGTGTCTATCCCACTCCCGTCGGTACTGGCCATGACAATGGGTAGGGACTCAATAATGCAGGAGAGATCACAATGTATTTTTTCTAATTATTAAAATTCGAAATAATACGTATTTGAGATAATACCATATTTCAAGTAACAATAAAGAATGTTTGTTGGATATTAATTGGATATTAATTCGATCATTAATTTGATATTACTAGATTAATTAGAATCCAATTAAAATTAAACACTCTATTTTTAATAGAGATGTTATTTCCCTTGGAAGAATTAATTATGTGAATATGATTCATAATGATTAATTATAATTTGAACGTGATATGGAGGATTACATAATTGACATCCATGGTCTCTCGTCAAAGCGAAGGGTTCCGTTGCCAGGGATTTTATGTAGGAGACACTTGTCCGAAGTGATAGCTCCTGTATGCATGCGCATCTGGATCGGGCTCTTTGCTTCTCGAAAGAGTAAGGACGTATGCGTAGTGACCCCAATATCGAATCCTTATTATTGGGTTGATATTGGATGGCACATAGCCAGTTGTTTTCCTATTGATAGGTGGTTCAATTAATGACGGTTCAACATCACTTTAGGGTGGTGGACTCAGATGTTAAAGACCGAATCGGGAGTGTTAGACTTGCAAGGAGGAATGTGTTCCCACTTCTTTTTATCCAAGTTACAGTTTCTCATATTATTGGGATGTGACAACGATAAGGATATCTCATATCTTTCTTGAGATATAGTGGTAAGAATATCTCATACATTGGAAGTGATTAAGGGAATGAACTTTCAGTGTTGACAAGGGAAGACAACTTTGATATAAAAATTTCTAAATCAAAGTAAAACACATATTTATATATATTTATGCAAATTTATTATTTCAGATAACCATTCATTAAACTCACTCAATGTAATACTCAATAATAACCATTATAACATTGTGGATTGGATCCATGATCAAGGTATTGTACTTGCAATTGAACACATAATGTATGTAGTTGTTATATGCAAGTTTCCTCGTAATAATGAGGAATGACAATGAAATATACAATAGGACTACAACCCTAGGGTTTGTATGTCTCTATAGTCTTGATTTCATCGAATGTACTTTGGAAGTGGCATGTCGATGATGATAGTTATTGTCAAATAATCCTTATAAAATCTAAGAAGATGATCTAGCATACATATGTTCTCTCGACATTTAATCATGGTCACTGCATTATGCAGAATGGCGGCTCTATAAGAGATGATGTACTCACAATATTTGAATACCTACTTGAACTAATGATTTTAAGAGTTAAGATGGATGCAGATATGATGAGTGTCATCATTCTACTATTTGTACTTTAGTCATTCATGAATCTTCATAATATCCATGTTATATGAATTGAATGAAGCATATATAAATGTTGAAATAGTCTTATATTAAAAATTTTTGAATTTAATATAAGAGATCCTTTGTCTTAAGCAATGGTTGTTTATAGATGAAGAAAGCGCAGTGGAAGAATGGGTCTGACCCATGTATGAAGGAAAGTCAAGGAGTTGATTGTACTTCTACAATTTCCATATGACATCCAAAGAGCCGGATGAATGCTAATACTACAATAAGCTGATGTATTGATAGCGTGACTATCTAGTCTAACTAGAATCCTTATAGAAGGACTTGGATAGTGCATCGAAATAATTTACATTTACATATAATCATTGAAATTGACTTTCTTATTTGATAATATCGAAGTCTATTAATTGTATCTCAATCTTCTAATGATACTTGTAATTGGTTGCATACGTATCAGAAGATAGGAATTTAATCTTCAGGTTTAATAGTAACTACATGGATATTGATGCAATTGTTTCAACAAACTCTATTAGATAGATGGACTTCATATTTTAAGTGGGAGAGTCCTTAATCTTAGAGAATGTCTCTATGACCTGGATATTAGAATACACTCATAGTTTATTTCTAAATGTTGGAAATAAACATGAATTTTGGAATAGACCTATCATAAAGAGTTATGCTAAACATATCTCAGATAGTAATCTAACATCTAGCGGATACTACTAAATTAGAAAATTAATGAATGATTCATTAATATTTCTAATACAAAAATTAAACCATTAAAAGATCAATAGGAGGATGAAGATCATTTAACAATGATCTGGTATCAAGTCTTGGATATATGTTTGTTGATTTGATCAATAGACTAATAAGAGATGAAACTTTATATTGTATAATATTTCAAGGATTACATATGAATATTGTATTCAAAGCAAAATATCCCATACACCCTGTTAGATCCCGAGGTATTCAAAATCTCATACATATTGATGTATGTGGATCACCTATATCAAAATAAACATTATAGATATGTGACATCTATTGGTGATTATTTGTGATATGAGATGTCTTCTCTTCACCTTAGAAACCATTAAAATGTTCAAAAATTTCATAATTTTGGTTTAGAACCAAAGTTTGAAAGAAGATGAAATGAATTTGATCTACCTAGGCATCATGTGCCTATTAGATGAATTAAATGGAATACCTTATGGAGAAAGGAATAGCATTCCTATCTTCTTCCTCCTGATAAACCTAAACTCAATAGAGCTTCAGGGAGATACAATTGGATTATGTGTGACATGATTTGATCAATGATTAATTTTAGCATAATCATCTCTTAGTTTCCAAGATATATATGTAGTAGAGACTACATACTACAATATATATCCTTAATTAGATTCCATGCAAATAAGATGGAATCTAGCACTAGAGAGTGCTACTTTATTTGGAAAATAAAGGATGGTATTCGATACCTACTTTACGACCTTGAGATTCTTAAAAGATTTCATCTCTAAGTAAGAGGATGACTCTCTTGAGAATGAAGATGAAAATGAAGTGAAGGATCTCATTTAATCGTGAGAAGATAGTGAGACTCTTAAAATCGGAAACTAAAACAACAATTAAAGATGAAACACTCATACGTCTTCAAATAAGTTTGAGGATGGATTCCATGTGTCAGAGAAATCTTAAAATGATCAAACTTAATGTGATGAAGCTTCTAAGGATCTTGACATGGAAAGATGGATGTTAGCAATAAAGTCTAAAGTAGACTTCATATACAAGTGTTGTATATGGACCCTCGAGGATCCACCTATAAGGGTAAAACCTGTTAGGTGTAAATGGATCTTCAAGAGAAAGAGGGAATCTAATGAAAGGTAGAGACCTTCTAAGCACAGCTCATAGCCATGAGATACACATATAAGAGAAGAAATTTCTTGCAATGAGACTTTTTCTTCACTAACCATGCTTAACCCCATCGGAATATTGCTAACTATAGCTACACAACTTGACTATGACATCTTCAAGATGTGAGTCAAGATTGCATTCTTCTATGAATATCTCTCCGAGGATATTCATATGAAGTAGCCCCATGGCGTCATGGATGAGGAATGCCAGGTGTGCAAACTAAAGAACTCCATCTATGGACTCAAATAAGCCTCTTGTAGTTGGAATATAAGATTTGGTGAAATTATAAATGTTATGATTTCAGATAGAATCTTGACGAACCATGTGAAGCTTAGTGGGAGTGTCATTGTGTTCATCATGCTAAATGTAGATGATGTCCTAATCATTTGGAATAATATAAGGATAATAATAAGTGTTTTATTGACTAGCTATTCCATATCTTGAGATATGATCTCAAGGATACCTCTTGGATCTTAGTTCTAACGGTGTTTAGAAGAAAATTGAAGAGAAATATTGAGGCTGCCACATTTGTAGTACACCTTGGACATATTCCATTCTTGGAAAACCCTAAGGAAGGCTTCCTTCCTTATGATATGGTACAAACCAATCTAATGGGATAGCATCTCAAGGAGTTGAGGAGGTGAATAGCTATATGCCCTAGTGCATTAGTTTTGGGAAGCTAAGTGTATGCTAGATGTGTACAAAAGCCAGTTGCCTGCCATGCAGTGGGAGTAGTAAACTGTTACTGATCCTACTATGGAGATAAAATACTTGATTGCAGTAATAACAATATCTTCAAATATGACAAGACTTTAGAGATAGTGATCATAAGATATTAGAACTTTATAGATAGTGATCTAAGAGGTCTTAGTTGCAGTTACCTTAGGAGATAGAGATCTCCATGAATACGGGTATTTTTGATAATGATTATGGAAATATTGTTTATAATAATTACTGAAATGTAGTGTCAAGGACATTGTAACTGACAAAATTGAGTATTGATTGCATAAGATGCAATATTCGCATTGAATGCGAGCACTGTTACTGGGGGATATGCAAGTGTCGTAAAAGGACTTGGCATAGTCTCTTGGGAACAAAGTGGCTGATCAGCTTTTCTAGCTATTTTCTAAATAGCCTATAAAGATTAGACCACTAATGGCTCTTTGGGCTAGTGGGAGATTGTTGGACATGCGAGCCCACATCGAGCCATTATGCAAAAAACGTTATTACAAACTTCATTCCTTGATTTGAAATGAAGAATAAATAATTTGCATAATAGGTCCCTTAGTACAATTAAGGTTATGTACCATGGTCATATTTGTAATCATACAACTATTGATTCAATAATTAAATCATAGAGGTTGGTGCTTGGACGAATATTAAGGAGTTAGATTAAGGACTCATCGAGCACCATAAAATGATTATTAAGAGATAATCCCCAACCTGAGAATGAGATGGCAATCCTTTCTCTAAAGGCTGATATGTAATTGACCTCTTGATGCAGGTCCTCTAAATAGGAATAAAGATTCGAAGGTGTTAGATAGGTTAGGTCAAAGAGTTGACATAACGAGATCGAGATAACCAAAGTCCTATGACGTATGTTGTCACGATATAGGCATGCATCCTCTGACCGGAGACAGATGTTTTACTATATGTCTGAGTATGTACATTTGGCAGACCAATAAGTTGATGACCTAACCAAGCTCTATACACCGTCGCGTTGGTGTGCATGCAAGGGCATATGAGTAATACGATCTATCAAAGGGATCCTACATGCTCATTACTGAATCGGAAGATATGAGCTCACTCATGAGATATTGGGAAGAACCAATTCTATTCACGATCATCTCGTTTAGGAAGCGTAACTAAATTTGTAGGCTTGATATATACTTTTGGAAAGTATATGATAAAGACCTAGGTATGATATATGATTTTGGAAATTATATGATTGATACCGACTCCCGATGATCAAATGGGAAACTTAATGATAAAACCATGAAGTAGACAATGTAAAATTGATCTTATACCTCTGGTTTATTCTGGGTCTTCCAGCATGCATGATGCATATGTATTGGGAATACCTGAGGGTGTTGTGATCATAAATGATTGTATAACCATGACACTTTCATTCCTAGGGAGTTGATGAAACATGTCTGGATTTTAGTGACTCCTCTCAATTGAGAAGTAATCTGATCTTGGTCCAAATGTTGGACATTGATCTGAATGTGATTCTGATGCAATGAGAAGATTAGATTTGTGGTCTTGATTTAATCAAGCATCTATGGGAGGCCGGAGATCTGGATTTGAGATATGATCTCAATATCCAAGTCACTATACGTGGAACAATACAATCACCATGTCCTTATCTCCAAGTATCTGCAAAGAAAATACATTATCCTTAAAAGAGTTCAAGGATTATTTCATTGTTGATGTATCTAAGCATTGAGAAAATTAATAATTAAATTATAATGAATAATATGAATTTGATTCATATTATAATGAGATTTATCATAGATAGTTAAATGTTATTTAATTATCAAATATGTGAATAATGTGAATGTGATTCATATTATTTGGGCACATGAGAATAGAGATCCAAGATGATTAAATGTGATTTAATTATCATGGATATGAATAATGTGAATAGAACGATCCATATTAATCATATATGTTATTAATGTGATTTATAATATATAAGAGAGAGCTATTTGTAATTTACATTTGTTAATTAAATGTTGATGTGAATTGGATTCACATCGTATAATTAATTGAAAATGTAATTCACAGTTTATTTTGGGTTGTGAATGTGATTCACAGTTTTTCAATGGCAAGATTACAATATTCACAAAGTAATTATGATTTATTTTTGTAGAATATTTTACAACAAGTGTTGTTGTAAATATTGGAGTGGAATAATGTAATCTCATGAGATTACATAAGATTCCCACAAACTCCCATTAGGAATGGGTGAGGCAATCTCCATTCCATAATCTTCATGCTTGATTGATTTAATTTAAGATTCATATATATTTTTATTTATCAATATATATTTAGTCTAAATTAAATTAATTATTTTTTTATTTTTTACAACAAAATCTTGGCCACTAAAGAAACTCAAAACAATGTGAGCCATTGGATTTGTGTTGTTAAAAGGGCACCCCTTTCTCTTCAAGTTACACAAGTTGGATACAACAACTTCATATGCTCTCTCTCTCTCTCATTCTCTGCACGCCCTCTGTCTCTCTCTCTCTTATGGTTGTCCACTATGGGCCCTAGAGAGAGTCATTCTTGCTGCAGCATCACCGTAATGCTGCCGGACGGTTTGCTCGTGAATCTTCATTTCCTTCGGTGCGTCTTGCCTGTGAAGAAGACATCAAATCTTGTGGGAAGAGATTAGGAGATTCGTCGCTTGGATCATCAACATGGATTGCCAGAAACATTTGTTTCATCAACACGCTCGCAAGCGTCTCCTCCGTCGGATTGGACTTGAGACAGGAGGTCTCTTCGTTTAGAGACTCGATCGCAACCACACTTCGAGTGGTAACCCTAATACTTGTTTGTGGTTTAGATGAAACGATCCAAAAAGATTTCTTGGATCATGTGGTTTCATCGCATGAAAATTTTTTAATTTCCGTTGCCTCGAGCACTAGTGTGACTAGTCGCTCTCGATCGCATGCGATACGATCTTCACGCTTCCGTAATGCGCTTAAGGATCTTTCCATATCCTTCACATTGAATATTAAATTGAAAATATAGTTCACATTTTATTTTGGGTTGTGAATGTGATCCATATTTTATGTCTAGATCTTAAATCTCTCGTAATATTCCAATATGCAACAACTTTTGTTGCAAAATTATTCACCAAAATAATTCCAAATTATTTTTTGAACATTGCAATCATGCCATTGGAAACTTGTGAATCTCATTCACAACCTAAAATAAAATGTTAATTACATTTTCAATTTTATGTTTAATGTGAATCCATTTCACATCAACATTTAATCAACATTTAAAAATAATTGTCTTGGGGAGAGTCACCCCCTCATTATTTGGTTTGCTTGAGAGAGAGAGTGACCCGCACACTAGGATAGAGTCACATTTAAACTGTTGATAGACTATTGGCCTTGGGGTTAGTCATTCTCCAGTAAGGATCTCTCCGGTAGCTGGTAAAGTGGTCTGCAACGTCCTTAGCAGAATGAATTGATCGGGTAGCCGGTAAAAGGTCCGCAATTCATATTGGCTGGGAAAGATCTAGCTTTGGGGTTGGGTCAGTCTCCTGAGAGCATGGGGTTCGTAATAGCTTTCTTAATAGCTATGCAAGAATGATTTATCACCTAAAATAAAATCAACAAGATAAACGACCGAACCTTTACGGTCATCAGCTCTCCTGTTGACTAGGTGAATTTTGGGTTTGGCTTCCCAGCTTGTTTACATCCATATCTCATCCGCACTCATCACTAAATCATGATGATGGGCTGAAGAACCCCTAGGCTACCTTTGGTAGCACCGCTCTCCAGCACTCCGACTCATTCATATAGGGAGGTTCTGAGGAGCCTAGACCCACTCTCCGAACTTGAGTTTGATTTCACCTTGTTCCCCCTCGACCACCATTCTTCCAGTCCCGAGGTTCTCGAGTAGAGACCAACAACCTCCAGCTTCGGGTGGACAGAGCATCCAGTACCAACAGCAGCAACCCTAATACTCCCAGCAGCCATCGTACCACTACCAGTCGGGTCCTCATCCCTTCCAGAAGGGACAATAGTAGACACAACAACAAATGTCTCAGTAGTTCACTCAATATCCCCTTTAGCAATACTAGAACCGTCCTCATTTTCAGCGAGGCGGCCCGTTCAGTTCTCATGGACCCGTCTATGAGAACCCAGCCCTTGATGATTTAGCCCTCCTACTCTCAGACCAACATGCATCCTTTAGGAAAGAGATGGATGAGTTTAAGCAAGAGATGAGGGAGATAATAAAGGGCAAAGCTGCCATACCTGCTCAAATCAAACCCAACCCAAACAACTTGAAGAAGAAGTTTGAGCAGGTATAGTTCACAGAGACCACCACTCCTAGTGATTCATTGGGTTACATTTCTTCATACATATTTGATGTTGATTTTGTAACACTTAGGAGCGGTAGTATGCCAGCTGGTGATGCCTCGTCTGAGCCACAACCCCATGATGATCCACGAGCGCCAAACGAGGAGGACAGTAGTGCTGATGCCATTAATGATGTTGATGATGGTGGTGCTAATGCCACCAAGGATGATGATACAGTCAACGGTACTGAAGTCGTCATTTCTCGTAATGCATTTGGTGGTACAAAAGCCACTGTTTGACTTGATGCTGAGCCATAGCACGGTGTTGATGCCGCGAGGATAGATGTCGTGGGTGGTACTGATGCCATTATTTCTATTCTAGTTGTGTTCCCCCAATTCTGTATCTCAGGACTATTCTATAAAGACCAAAAAAATTAATAAATGAAAGGTTTATTCGTCTACTTCGAGTCCATGTGTAATGCATGATGATACCTGTATGGGCTCCATTCCTTCACAACAGCTAGAACCTCTTCCTAGCCCTCTATCTGAGGAGGGACCAACTATCCCCTTCCCTCAAGCACGCTGCTTGGCGAAGGGGAATAAAAAAGAAAATTCAAAAAGAACACAACAGTTAGAGTTTAGTCAACAGATGAAAGAAATATTCCATATCTAACTGACTCTACAAGAGGCACTTGAGCACATCCCTCTCTTCCAGAAGAACTTGAGAGAGAAGACCACAATTCGTAGGAAGAGAAGGATCCATCATGCAGAAATCCATGTGCTTACCTGTGCCACCTGCTTCTCCATCCAAAATCGTCTTCCGGTGAAGAGGCTAGATTTAGGATCTCCCTATGTCAGATGCCACATTCATGAGCAGAGATTCGATCGTACTCTATTAGACAACGGCTCTTCCATCAACCTTCTTCTGAAAGCCTTACTAGACTGATTCAAATTTGTCCCTCTTCGATAGAGCATGACAATCCTTCAGTTTGCTGATAGATATGTCAAGAGGCTGAAGGGGTTGTTGAAGGACGTGGTCGTCACAATTCAGGGCCTGAAATTCCTTATAGACTTCATTATGTTGGACATGGAGATCCCTGAGTCTGTGGTAGATACCCCCATCATTCTAGGATGTCCATTCTTGGCCACAACCAAGGCAGTGTCTGACTATGATAGTGGGAAGGTGTATTTTCGTATTGAGGGTGAGAGTATACAAATAGAGACGATCGACGAGATCAGAGCATGAGATTCATCTTGCTCAGAGTAGTTTAGTGATGTAGAGAAGATGACAGGGGTAGAGCGAGACATCCACTAGGAGTGCGACTTTGTGATCATTGATGATGAAGACGCTTGGTCTAGCCCCATTTCATGAGCTCTTCTCTTACCTTCAGATTCTGTAGATTCACAGCTTCCAACAGATGAGAGTTCGGAGAGCACACTCTTGGTCGAGGATATTTTTTAGGCTAACGACCGCATTCAAGATAGTGAGGCAGAATATGTTTCTTGTTCTTCTTATTCAGATCCCTCGGATTCTGACATAGATTGGGATGAGTTTGATGAATTATTACCTTGTTTGATTCCTACAGAGCCAGCAACTAGGGTGGAGATTGAGCCAGCACCGAGTACAGACACACCAATAGGGTCATCTTCACCAGATATTCATGATCAGCGAGAGCTCTCCCATTCATATCTGGTTGCCTTCACACAGACATTCCAGATCTAGATTTACTAGCTCCTAGTTTCCCATAACTGAAGCGTTTTCCGTAGTCGTTGAAGTATAGATTCCTTGCGGGTGAGCCAGATATGTACCCCGTCATTTTCTCAGCCGATTTCACTGGAGTGCGAGAATCTCGTTTGATGGAGGTTCTTGAAAATAACCGCAAGGCAATAGGATGGAGCATAGATTATCTCTAAGGGATAAGTTCAGCCATGTGCTTCCACCATATCTATCTCGAATAGGACGTTAATCCATCATGTGAGTAGCGACGACTGAACTTGAATAATTAAGAAGTGGTCATGAAAGAGTATCAAAATAGTGGAGCACCGATTTTATCTACCCCATCTCCGACTCCAAGTGGGTTAGTCCATTGGATGTGGTGACCAAGAAGACATGAATCACTACAGTTGTGAGTGAGTCTAAAGAGGATATAGCTACTCAGGTACCCACTTATTGGAGGGTCTGTGTGGACTACAAACGATTGAATGAGGTCACCAAGAAGGTCATTTCCCACTACCTTTTATTGATCAAATTATAGAGAGGCTAGCCGTAAAGAGTCACTACTATTTTATTGACTGGTACTTCGAATATCCCAGGTGGCCATAGCGCCCGAAAATCAAGATAAAATGACATTCACCTATCCATTTGGGACTTATGCTTTCAGACAGATGTTATTTGATTTATGTAATGCCCCAGCTACATTCCAAAGGTGCATGTTGTCCATATTCTCGAACATGGTGGGTGATTTCTTGGAGGTCTTCATGGATGACTTCTTGATCTACGACGACAGGTTCGATGCTTGTCTTGAGTGCCTAGATCGTGTGCTTCAATATTGCATAGATGTCCATCTTGTTCTATCTTGGGAGTAGAGTCACTTCATGGTGACTCATGGGACAGTGCTTGGTCATATCATCTCCAACAGGGGCATGGAGGTTGATCCGGTCAAGGTGGATATCATCAGGAAACTCAATCCACCGTCCAACTTGCAGTATTTGCGGTCTTTTCTGGGGCATGTAGGTTTCAACCGACGTTTTATTCAGGACTTTAGCAGGATTGCCTGATCGATGATTGATCTGTTGATGAAACACACCGAGTTCATTATAGATGATAAGTGTCTTGCATCTTTTGAGACTCTCAAGAATCTAGTTGTTGAGGCTCATGTCCTTCACCTGCCTGATTGGTCCCTCCCATTTGAGAGCATGGCGATGCCTCTGATTTTGCCCTTGAATGTAGTGAATTTGATGAATGGGGCAGAGGGTGTAGTCAGGTTAGGTATCTGAATCTTAGATATCTGGTCAGCCAGTTCTTCTATCTGCTTGGGCAGTTTGGCTAGTTTCTCCATGTTAATTGATTTATGGAGTTCGTCCACCTTCTTTTAATTTTGCTCGGCTACATTAAGATCGTCAGTTATTATTCCCATATCTACATTTTGGCCGATCAACAGATTGTTCATAGTATTCATGGCTCCCTTGTGGTCTGTTGATGAATCCCTTATTCTCACACTTTATTATTTTATTTTAGTTATTTTTCTTAGCGAAGCATCATGTACATACTTGTAAATATAATAACATAGCATTCAACATGCATATGTTAATATTGCATAATTAACATGTATTTGTGCAAAAAATAAAAGAGTAAAGAAAAAGAAAAAGGAAGGAGGTATTTAGAATAAATACATAGTGACCCGAACCCAAAGAGAAGGTCAAGCCTTGTCCTGATCGCCAAATAAAATAAGTAGAGAGATAGGGTATACTTTGTGTTGTACATACTACCTATGTGTATAAATAATTATTTTTAATAAAATAAAATTAATTCATTATTTTCACCTCCTTGTATATATTTCTAAAATTAATATAAAAACAAATATAAAAATCAGTAAAGGGAAATAAAAATAAAATCTATCCTCAATTGTACAAAACACATGTATATACTCATCATTCACTATTTATTCTATATTTGTAATAAACTCATAAAAATAAAATAAAAATTATTTTGTATTCCTAAAATTGTGTTGAAAATAAACAAAATAAAAAATTGGGGTATTTCTGTAGAAATAATAAAATAAAAATAGTTGTGCATAATATATAGGTATGTTATACCTGTATATAATAGTATATACACTAATTTATTTTTCATAAGAATAATAAAAAATCATATAAAATTTCTTTGAAAAATAATAAACATGTTGCATTTTATTCGTTTTCCGTTTAAATTCATTTATTATTTTTAAAACTAATTTTCTTTATTTTTCTTCCCTATTATGTCATGTAGCGACTTTTGTCCGCATCCCAGATCCTTTTTGATTGGGCCACCTCGGATTGTTGACCGAGGTCAACAGGTCCCCCTGGACCCCCTTTCTCATGGAATCACTTTTTGCACCAATTTCTCCCAAATTTAGCCACCGATCCTATCTCTTTTCACCCAAACTTTTGCTCCGAATTGAGGGCGTGGATCCCTAATCTTCGCATGATATTTTCCTCCTTGATCTGTGCCTCGGTTCGTGAGACACTCCTCCTTGTGGTACCCTCATGCCTATATAACAAGCAACCCCTCATCCTTTTCCTCCACCTTTGGCTGCGCCACCACCTCCTGCATACCCATCCTCCTTTCCCAGAGTGACAGCATGCGAGAGGGAGGGTGAGGCACCACTTTTGGAGCGTGAAGCCCCAGGTCCAGCGAGGTTTTTCCTCAGCTCCACTGTGAGGAGCACGTCCTCTAGAAATCACCAACTATTGAGGACACTACCCCGTGGACCATCATCCGTACTCCCAGGCGTATTCCTCCATCTTCATGTACTCCCTTTACCTCTTATTTCCCATTGAATCGATCAGCTCTCCAAGAAACAAAGTACTTTCGGTGACTACCCTCCACACATTATTTCATTGTCTTCCAACCTTACTCCACCTCGCTCCGACTTCCTCCCGATTCTACATCACGCTCCACATCCTTCCTTCGACTCTAATCTTCAGATTGGAATCGCTTAGCAGGTCGATTCCCCCATTTCCCACGAGGCGTGTCCTGTTCACTGTCCCCCTTGGTTCCCAATGTCTTTAGCGTTCTAACCCTCACCAGAGCTACTCCTCCGAGCATGAACCTTTCTTCTGTAGGGTTGGAGTAAGACCAGACCTCATCTGGAGGTCTTGAGTAGTCCCAGGGATCTCCGGTTCCACCATTCACCCCCAAGGCCCCTATTATGGTCTTGGGCCCTTCTAAGCCATCCTGCAGCTGTAGTGCTTCATCGCTAACCTTTCTCGCCTCTCAGCAACTCGTGAGGATGTCGAAGCCACACACCAAAGTTGTTTGAAACTTGCCAGAGGCGAGTTCTTCCCTGATCTTCCAGACATTGCCTATACCGTCCGATCGAGGTTAGCTCCAATTCTAATTGTGACCATTCATCCATGAGAGGTCCTCCATCGTCAGATCCATCTAAGTATCTCATCTCCGTCGTTCATCGCTGAAGGGGTATCCACCCATCCTGATCGTCCGATCATAAGTGGAGCGTCATCGGTAGTTGGATCACGCTTAATAAGGTATAATTTGTTCTTAGGCCCCTATCCGTTTTATCTTTATTGTTTAGTCTTGTAATTATTTGCCGTAGTTTAAAATAGTTTGGTTATTTTGCATGTGGCCCTTACCATTTCCTATATTTGTATTTCAATCATGTTTTTGTAAACTCACATGTCATCCTACGTGATTTTGTGGTGTATTTGGATACTTTGTCTTGAAAATCTGAGTGCTATGTTTTGAATGAATATTTTTTGAGATTTACATTTATACCCCTATGCATGGTGTATTGAGCATGTACGTGAATTCTCTGGACTTTTTGCACTATTGGCCCTACTCTTTTCATCTGAGTTAATTATTGGCCTATAAACTTTATTATAATTGTAATTAGGTCCCTACAATCTTTAGGTCTTGCTCTTAATTAAATAATTACCAAATTAAGTCCAAAAATTATACAAATAATATTGTTAGCTCCTGTTAAAATGTATTATCTATCATGTTTTTTGGATTAATTTCATTGCATAATTTATTTTGTAAAAATCAAAAACCCATAAAAGCTTACTGTCCATACTATAAAATACATAAAAATTATAAAAATTGTTTAAAAATTACAAAAAAAATCTTGAGTGTTTGTTTGTGCGTGCTTTACTTCCAGTACCAGTTTTGCTTTGAAAATCATCATAATAACCCTAAAAATCTCAAAACTCTTAAAAATTTAAAAGTCGTTAGAAATTCTAGAAAAAACAAAAAATAGAATTCTAGTTCCTATTTATAGCTTTCTATTACATATTAAAAATTAATTATTTTTAATTTGTAATTTTGTCGTGGTTGTGCACTGTTTCCCTATTTAAATCTTGCTGCATTTTTGTAATATCATATAAAAACAAAAAAACCCTAGAAAATTACCAAAAAGACTTTAATATTTTAGAAACCCAAAAATATTTTCATTCTTGATTTTTGAGCCATTTAGTCCTAAATAAAAATTCACATAGCTTGCATGTGTGATTTTGTTTTCTTTTTTATTTTCTTTCCTCCCTTAAATAAAACTTATAAAATCGATAAAAAGATGTATTCTATTTTGTGATTACCGACTACTTTGAAGGTTTCTCATGCTCCTTGAGTTCGAGCATGTTCGCTATACCTGGTTAAAATAAATAGCGAAGATCGCTAACATTGTTTCGATTGCTTTATCTGTTGATTATGTGGTTCTCTTTTCTTCTTGTTGACACTTAGCCTTGTGACTTGGGTCGCAACAACCTTATTGTTGTCTGATTCTGTAACCCAGGTTGCAAAGCGTTTCATCATCTGTGCCCAGCTAGATTATGCTAATTTCTCAAACACAATATAAAGTGTGTCCTCATGACATCCCATGTAGCTTCCTCCACAAGAGGCACTCACTAACCCTTACGTCGCAGGGTTCAACGCACTAACAAGACTCTGGACCAACATCATATTGTTTAAGACATGCCCTAGGAATTTCTGAATTAGGCCTGTAAACCTCTCCTAGGTCTCATATAATGGTTCATTAGGGAGTTGGGTGAATCTTGTGAGCTTGATTCTAATTTAGTTAATTCTACTTACTGGGTAGATTTTCTTTACAAATAGAGTCTTTAAGATAGTCCATGTAGTTACCACTTCCCCAAGATTTTTTAGCCAATAAGCCACCTTATCAGTTAAGGTGAAGGGGGCATCTGTCAACCTTATGTAGTCTAACCCTAGGGTGGGAAATGTTGTCACATACTAGCTCAATGTCTCGGAGAAAGGCATATGGTTCTTCATGATTGTTCCCTCCAAACTTAGGTAACAGTGTGAGGAAATGCAGTTTGTGTTTGAATGCATCCTCAGAAGTTACAAGTCTCAACCAGTTATAATCTTCATCTACTTAAGGGAGGTATATGTCTTCCATAGTAGGTTCTCCTCATTGTAATTCTACCATCCGAGCTCTAGGAATTGTAGTGTTTCTCGGTTGCAGTAACCCTAGCCAAAAGTACACGCAACAGGTCATTGTCCTCATCTTCACCATGCTTCTTCTTGGGAGGCATCTTGACTTCATTTTCATCTTCATATACATATATTTATGGGTTAGATACATGTCTATATGGTTTAGGAGTTCTACCCAAGATAAAATTTTCTTTGGCAGGAGGAGAGTAGAAGAGAGGGTTAGTCCGAGATTGACTGAACCCTAAAGGAGACTTGGGAAAAGAGTCATCCCAAGACCAGGTGGATTAGAGAAAAGGATCATATGAAATCCAAGGAGACGTAAAATCCAAGGGGTTCCGTGAAGTGTCCGCAAGGTTGGAATAAAAATCCCTACAAAAATCCATCTCCGATGTCAATAATATTGATAAGTGCATGAGAGCTGAGTCAAAGGATAGAGAATAAAAACTCAATGCAAATACAATTCAAACCCGTAGATTCACCATACGAGACTTATGAAGGCATATTAGAGTTCGAACACTTATCTTTTCAATTTTAATTTAGTGATATAACAATCTTTAAGCAGATTAAGAACAACTTTAAGTTCAGGAGAGTGTCACAAAGATTGGCCTAAATTTGTACTGCTAGTTGCACCTATTTTCAACCAGTATGGGTGTAAGTATCGACCATATAATGAATACTCGTATTACTTCAAGATGTTTCCTTACACATTGTCCATTAACTGGCCTCTGTACCTGTAGTGTGGTGCTCCTTCTTCTTGAATATAAGGTATAATCTCAAAGTACGTATTATTCGAATTTTAAAATTAGAAAAAATACACCTTGGTTTCTCTAGCATTATCAAGTCCCTACAAGCTATCATGGCCAGTACCGATGGGAGTGGGATGGACCACTGACCGCTACCCCAACGCTCCCCGACTAGACACCATATCCACCTCAGGAAAGGATAATGCCAAATATATCATTGTGTACTTGAGATGCTCATCGGTTTTTCAACCGAAATTATTCCATATAATATTCATCAAAACCATCTTGATAATATTATAAGGAGATTTTCTAAACAAATCCCCAATCCTATTCATGCAAGAGGGTTTTGCATGAAAATGTTGTCCTACAACTATTGTAGGATAAACTAGAGTTTTGCATGAAAACAATATTCGTTGATGATATCATATCAACCAATTATGATCAAGATCAACTATCTTATCATCTTGGTTAGTGAAATGTCATTCAATGAAATAATTATCTCTTTAAATATTTCAAAAATATTTATCAATAATCATTTCAGAAAATTAACAATTAATTTTCATCAACTTATTTGAATGACTATCACAAGGTTCATGAACAAGTTTGTCAATTTTCAGCAGTGACCCCTACTAAAATCAACATAGCTTGATCAATTTAAATCCAAATTACGCAAAATCAGTTTAATAAGATTGCAAATTTGATTTATGAAAGAACTCAAGTGATATTTCACGAATTTCTAGGCACAATTAATCATGTTTAGATTCGTAGTTCTCGCGACAGTGAATACCTGTTTATTCAAAGGGCCATATCTTGAGCAAATGGAATCTAAATTACATAAACTAAGATCCTATGATTTCCTTATTCAGTGGGGAACAAAATCCAGTTGAATATGTTGTGTTTAAACAATTAAACAGTGACGAAAAGAATCTAATTTTACAGAGGTGCAAAAATTGAAATGCGATAAAACTTTCGCAACCCTTTCAAACCCAAGTCGTCCTAGGTTTACAGATCGTATCCAAAACCTTTCCAACCTGGATCTGATACTACTTGAAGGATATGAGGAATCCTCAAACACATCACAGAAGCGTGACGATCGCATCTTATGCGATCGGGGCGGCTAGTCGCACTAGTCGCTAAGTGTAGCGGAATTTCAAAATTTAAATCATGAGATGAAACCACATGATCACAAAATCATTTATTGGATCGTTTCATCTAACCACAAAGTATTAGAAATGCCTCTTGAAGTGCGGTTGCTATCACTAGATCTCTAAAGCAAGAGATCCTCCAGACCAAGCCCGATCTACGAAAACGGCACTTGCAGGCGCGATGTTGAGACGCATGCTTCCCGTAATCTTTCATGAAGATACAAGCCTTGAATCTCCTGATTCCGTCCAACTAAATCTGACGTCTCCTTCTAGAGCAATAAGCCCCAAAGAAGATGGAGATCCAAGAGCAATCGAAGCGACAACACGATGGCGTAGAAGCGATTGCTTTTCCCTCAAGATCACAAGGTGGACGGCCACCTTTAGAGAGAGAGATAGCGAGAATGAGAGATGAGAGAGAGAGAGAGAGAGTAGACGCTTACAATGTTGTATTTTTAAGAGGCTAGGGTTGCCCTCTTTATATACTAGTTTGGGAGTCCATGGATCACAATCCATGGCATACACAAAATCAATGGTTAGATTGATATATGTTTTTAATCAATGGCCATGATCATTGTTGTTCAAAAACAACAACATATTAATTTATATTAAATTAAATATATGTTGCATTATCATCAATGTAATTTAATTCTGTAAAATTAATTATCACAAGATAATAAGATAATAATTAAAAGAGGATAATAATCCACCCCAAAAACATGGGGTGTTACCCATGACCAGTTCATGGTGACGCCACCTCATTTTGGTGGTGAATTATCCCCTTTTTATTTTATCTCATTATCTATTAATTATTTGAAACAACATTTATTGTAAATTTATCCACTAAATTAATTCCAAATTAATTAGTGAATATTTCGATCATGCCACTGAAAATATGTGAATCATATTCACAACCCAAACAAAATTGTAAATTACATTTCCAATTAATTGCTTAATGTGAATCCAATTCACATTAACAATTAATAAATGCTATTTACAAAAAATACTCTCTCTCTCTCTAATATATTATAAATCATATTTATAATATACACAGATACTATGGATAGCATTATCCACAATCTGTATTTCCTTGATAATTAAATCCCATTTAATTATATTGGATAATCATTCTCACAATATGGATCCTATTCATATTATTATTGGTAATTAAATCTATTTAATTGTCAACATCTTGTTGCTTGGATACACAATTCACCAAAGGAATCATTCTTGAATTCATTCAGGAATAATGTGCTTTCTCTGTAGATACTTGGAGATAAGGACATGGCGATTGTATTGTTCCATGTAAAATGACTTGGATGTTGAGATCTCATCTCAAATCCAGATATCACGGACCTCCCATAGATGCTTGATTAAATCAAGACCGCAAATTTAATCTTCACATTGCATCTGAATCTCATTCAGATCAATGTCCTACACTTGGACCAAGATCAGATTACTTCTCTACTGAGAGGAGCCACTAAAATCCAAACATGTTTCATCACTCTCTCAAAATGTAAGCGTCATGGTTATACAATCGTTTATGATCACATCACCCTCAGGTATTCCCAATACCTGTACATCCTGCATACTGGAAGACCTATGATCAACATGAAGATGTAGATCAATTTTACACTGTCTTCTTCAGGGTTTGATCACCAAGTTTCTCAATCTTGATCATTGGGAATCGATATCGACAATATGATTTCCCAAAGCATATATCATACCTTCAAATTCTTGTCATGCTTCCAAAGCACGACGACCATGCATGGAATTTGATCGGTCCCAATACCTCATGAGTGAGCTCATGTCTTCCGGTTCATAAGTGAACCTGTATGATCCCTTTGAGAGATCGTATTACTCATATGCCCTTATATGCACACCAGCTCGCCGGTGTATATTCCTTGGTTAGGTCATCAACCTATTGGCCTGCCAAATGTACTCACTTAGACATATAGTAACACATCTATCTCTGGTCAGAGGATGTGTGCCTATGTTTTGACAGCATTCAACATAGGACTTAGGTTATCTCGATCTCGTTAAGTCAACCCTTTGACCTAACTAATCTGACACCTCCGGATCACTATTCCCATGCAGAGGACCTGCATCAAGAGGTCGGTCAGATATCAACCTTTGTGAGAAAGGATTGTCATCTCCTACTCAGGATGGAGATCATCTCTTAATAATCATTTGATTGTGCTTGATGAGTCCTCTATCTAACTCTTTAGATATTCATCCAAACACCAGCTTCTATGATTCAATAGTTGAATCAACAGTTGTATGATTATTAAGATGGCCATGGTACATAACCCTAATTGTACTAAGGGACCTATTATGCAAATTATTTATTCTTCATTTCAGATCAAGGAATGATATTTGCAATAACATTTTATTGCAATATGGCTCGTCGTGGGCTCGCATGTCCAACAATCTCCCACTAGCCCAAAGAGCCATTAATGGGATAATCATTTAAACCCACACTCATGTGACAATCATAGGCTATTTATAAAATAGCTAGGTAAGCTGATCAGTCACTATATTCACGCGAGACTACATCAAGTTCTTTTACTGCACTTGCATATCTCCAGTAACAGTGCTCGCATCTAATGCGAATGTTGCATCTAATGCAACCAATACTCAATCTTGTCAGTCATAGTGTCCTTGACACTTCAGCTCAAAAAATTATTATTATAACCAGTATGTAATTTCAATTATCCTTATCAGAATACCCTTATTCCTAGATATCTCTATCTCCTAAGGTATTCGCAGTTAAGACCTTTTAGATCTCCATCTATAAAGTCTTTATTTCTTGAAGATAAGACTTAGAGATCACTATCTCTAAAGCCTTGTCATATTTGAAGATAATGTTATTACTATAATCAAGTGTTCTATCTCCATAGTAGGATTATTAACAATTTACTACTCCCAGTGCATGGCAGACATTTGTCTTTTGTACACATCTAGCATACTTTCATCTTCTCATAACTAATGCACAAAAGGGCAACCAGTTTTAGCATTCACTTCCTCAACTCTTTGAGGAGTTATCCCTTTAGATAGGTAAGTACCAAATCTTAAGGTAAGAAAGCCTTTCTTTGAATTTCCAGAAAATGGAACATGTCCAAGGTGTACTACAAATGTGGCAGTCCCAACACCCTCTTTTCTTTGCTTCTGGACACCTTCAGAACTAAGATCCAAGGTGCATCTTTGAGATCATATCTCAAGGTATGGAAAAGCCAGATCATAAAACACTTATTATCATCCGTATATTATTCCAAATGATTAGGATATTATCTACATTTAACATGATGAACACAATGACACTCCCACTAAGCCTCACATGGTACACCAAGATTATATCTGAAATTATAACATTTATAATTTCATCAAATCGTATGTTCCAGCTACAAGAAGCTTATTTGAGTCCATAGATAGATTTCTTTAGCTTGCACATCTTGCTTTCCTTAACCATGAGGCCATGGGGTTACTTCATGTGAATATCCTCAGAGAGGTATTCATAGAGGAATGCAATATTGACTTTCATCTTGTAGATGTCGAAGTCAAGTTGTGTAGCTATAGTTAGCAATATTCTGATGGGTTTAAGCATGGTCACTGAAGAGCAAGTCTCATCACAAGCAATGTCTCTTCCAATGTGTAGCTCATGGCTACTAACCGTGCTTTGAAGGTCTCTACCTTCTCATCAGGTTCCCTCTTTCTCTTGAAGATCCATTTACACCTTAATGGGTCTAACCCTTATAGGTGGATCTTTGAGGGTTCATATACAACACTTGTATACGAAGTCTACCTTAGATTTTTATTGCTAACATCCATCTTTCCCTGTCATGATCCTCAGGAGCTTCATCACATGAAGTCCGATCATTGTCAGACTTAACTAACACATGGAATACATCCTCAAACTCATTTGAAGAGGTATTAGTGCTTCATCTTTAATTATCCCTTTTAGTTTCTGATTTCAGGAGCCTCATTAACTTGTTAACATTAAATGAGTTTCTTCACTTCATTTTCATCTTGATTCTCAAGAGTCTCAATCCTCTAAGAATCACATTCTCAAAGATGAGATCTTTTAAGAATCTTAAGGTCATAAAGTAGGTATCCAATACCATCCTTTATTTTCCTAATGAAGTAGCACTCTCTAGTGCTCGATTCCAGCTTACTTGCATGGAATCTTATTAAGGATATATAATGTAGTCTCTATTACATATATACTAGGAAACTAAGAGGAAATTGTGCTAAAATTCATCATTGATCAAATCATGTCACACATGATCCAATTGTATCTCCCTACAACTCCATTGAGTTTAGGTGTGTTAGGAGGATTGAGATAGAAATGATTTTCATATCTTCATAAGGTATTCTTTGAATTCATCTAATATGTACTTGCTACCTTCGTTAGATCAAATTTATTTAATCTTCCTTCAAACTTTGGTTCTAAACCAAAATTGTGAAATCTTTGAACATTTCAAAAGTTTCTCAGGTGAAGAGAAGAAATCTCATATCAAACATAATCATCAATAGATATCATATATCCATGATGTTCACTATGATATAGATGATCTACATACACCAATATGTATAAGATCCAGAATACCTTGACATCTTACACCTTTCCTAAGAGAAGGGTGTATTGGACATTCTTCAAATACAATATTCACAAGTATGTAAGATTTGAAATTTTAGACATTCTAAAGTTTCATATCTTACTAGTTTATTGATTTCATCAATAGACATATGTCCAACACTTGATGCCAAATCATTGTCAAATGATCTTCATCCTCCTATTGATCTTATAAAGTTTTTAATTTTCTATATTAGAAATCTTAATGAACCATTCATTAATTTTCTAATTTTGTGAAGTCCACTAGATGTTAGATTACTATCTGAAATATATCCATCATAACTCTTTATGATAGTTCTATCTCAGAATTCATGTTTATTTCCAACATCTAGAAACAAACAATGAGTGTATTCTAATATCTAGGTCATAGAGACATTCTCCAAGACTAAGGGCTCTCCCACTGAAGTCTATCTATACAATAGAGATTGCTGCAACAATTACATCAATATCCATGTAGATGACTATTAAACCTTAAGATCAAATTTCTAATCTTCTAATATATATATATATGCAACCAATTACAAGTGTCATTAGAATATTGGGATACAACTATCAGACTTTATCTTATGAAATAAGTAAGTCAAAGTCAGTGATTATATGTAGATTATTCGGATGCTCTATCTGAGTCCTTCACTAAGGATTTTAGACAGACTTGAAAGTCATACTATCAACACATCAACTTATTGCAGTATTGGTATCCATCCAACTCTTTGGATGTCATATGGAAGTCACAGAAGTACAATCAACTCTTTGATTTTCCTTCTCACATGGGTCCGACCCACGCTTCCACTGTGCTCTCTTTATCTATAAAGAACCATTGTTTAAGACAAAGAATCTCTTATGTTGAATTCAAAAGATTTCAATACAAGAGCAAATCTATATTTATACATGCTTCATTAAATTCATACAAAATGATTATTATGAAACTTCATGAATGACTTGAGTATAGATAGTAGAATGATGACACTCATCATATCTACGTATATCTTAACTCTTAGAGACATAGGTTCAGGTAGGTATTCAAACATTTTGAATACAACATCTCTTTCTAGCTACAATTCTGCATAATGCAGAGAACCATATCATTCATGATTAAATGTCTAGAGAACATATGTATGCCAGCACATCTTTTAGATTTTATCATGATTATTTGACAATTGTGATCATCATCGACATGTCACTTCCAAAGTACACTCGATGAAAGATCAAGATTGTAGAGACATAAAAACCTTAAGGTGATTTCTTATTGGCTTATTTAATTGTCATTCCTCATTATGTTGAGGAAACTTGCACATTACAACCACATACATTATGTGTCCAATTGCAAGTACAATATCTGGATCATGAGTCCAACCCATGATATTTACTGGTTATTATTGAGTGTAACATTGAGTGGGTTTAATGAAGGATTATCTGAAATAAGAAATTTGCAAAAGGGTATATATATTATATATACATATTTTACTTTGATTTAGGAATTTTATATCAAAGTTGTCTTGCCTTGTCCACAATGAAAGTTCATTCCCTTAATCATTTTCAGTGTAAGAGATATTCTTACCATTATATCTCTAGCAAGATCTGGGATCTCATTTCCTATCTTCGTCACATCCCAATAATTTGAGAACTTGTGACTCCGATAAAAAGAAGCGGGAACACATTCCACCTTGTAAGTCCAACTTGCATCTTCCAATTCGGTCTTTAACACCCGGGCCCACCACCCCTAAGGTGATGTTGACCCGTCATTAATTAAACCAATCGTCGACATGCTTAATACTCGCTATACGGAATCCAATATCGCCCCAATAATATGAGGACTCGATATTGGGGTCACTACATATGCGGCCTTATGCTTTTGAGAAGCGAAGAGCCGATCCAAATGGATTGTATGCGGGAGCTGTCACTTCGAACAGGCGTCTCCTACATACAATATCTGGCAACGGAACCCTTCACCTTGACGGGAGACCGTGGATATCACTTATGTGATCCTCCACCTCATATTCAAATTATAATAATTAGTTATCGTGAATCATATTCGTATAATTAATTATTCCAAGGGAAATACACATCTATTCATAATAGAGTGCTTTTAATTGGATATAATCAATTTAATCACATTAAACTAATTATCAATTCAATTTTCAATCAACAAACTTGATTATTTCTTTAATAGAGGGTATAATCTCAAAGTACGTATTATTTGAATTTTAAAAATTAGAAAAATACATCTTGATTTCTCTAGCATTATAGAGTCCCTACTCGCTGTCATGCCAGTACCGACGAGAGTGGAATGGACCGTCGACCCAATACCCTAACGCTTCCCTTCTAGACACCATATCCATCTCAGGAAAGGATAATGCCAAATATATCATTATGTACTTGAGATGTTGTTGACACGATTTTATGCGGTTTAAAAAGTTGTTTTACGGTGTCGTTGTTGTCTCCACACAAAACCGCAATCAAACAAATAATATTACAACTACGAGCACGATCAAAGTACAGAAAAATTGTACGTGGCAAGTAGAGGATCGAATCAACAGAACCAAGCAAATTTGTGATATTTGTTCTTCTTTCAAGCTTAATTAGAATTTTAATCCATGGTGACGAGAGAAAGATATAAATTTTTGAAGAGACGATGCAATCTACGGTGAAAGTACTTCTAAGAACTTAAAGTTAACGAATGAGGGCTGCGTGCAACTAAATAAAATAATGGGGGCCGAATTGCAAATTAAGATGAAAGAAATAAGAGGTCACTTGCAATGTTTCAATAAAAAAGTGGAATGTAAAACTTGCGATGAATTCATTTAAAGAAAACTTAGAGATGAAAAGAGACCTTACAAAATAAAAATGCTTTCAAGTTCAATTCAAACAAAACCAACTAGTGTAAAAATGCAAGAGAACTTATAACATTAGAGTTGTTTCCTTCCAAATTCAACTTAAACAGATTAACCAAGGGAATAAAAATGCAGGAGACAAATAATAGGGAGGAGAAATACTTCTCTATCCAGATACAGAATGAAGATGATGTCGACGATGATGGAAACGGATGCGTGGGCTGCTAGATGCGTGAGTAGGGAGGTGCGGGCTGAAGTGGCGGTTGCTGAACGCACGGAAATGCAGTAGCTGTGCGGGCTGCACTTGCGCACAACAGTGGAGGGCGTGCTAGAGAGGAGATGGCCGGTGGCTGGAGGTTAGTGGCTGCTAGACGTGCGGCCACTTGTTGCTGCAACTGATGGTGCACAGTGGTTGTACATGCAGCTACTAACTGCTGAAGTTGGTGGCGCACAGGGAGTGCAACAGCACGCTGGAGAAGACAGTTATGCTCGGTTGTTGATGCTACACGGCTGGTATTCGTCGGAGTCGAGGGAGAGAGGGAGAAACTCGAGCAAGGGGAGGTTGGTAGATGGAAGAGAGGGGCGTCGGCTACCCCTTCAGCTGCATCATAGAAAAAGAACGAGAGAGATAGACGAGTGTGTGAGAGAGGGGAGGGTATGTTGTGCGTGAATGAAAGTGGATGGGGGGGGGGGGAAGAGTATGCGTGAATGGCAAGTGGGAGGAGCGGGGGCATCATTTTATAGTGGTATTTGCTTGGAGACATCCCATGCAAGTGAAGACAAAATACCATTATTAGTGTATGGAGAGTTAATTTGTTTTTGCATGGGGAAGGCATATGTGTCGGCTAGAATGCATGGGAATGGGAGAGGCATTTTTATTATTTGTATGGGGAAGGCATATTAATGATGGCTCTATGCATGATAATAAAGAGTGGATCTTTTACACTATACCCCCTCCCTATTTCTTCCCAATAAAAAGGTGAAGTGAAATGTGTTGGATGTTTTATACTATAAGCATACCCAATCGTTCTTCATTTTCTTTGATAACAACAAGTCTGAACTTTATAGCTGATAATTAATCTCAGTATAGGATTATGATTTTTAAATGTGAATGATGATTTTATCTCCTCTGTGTATAGAATGCAGTTTATGTGAATTTGAAGTTTATACATCAAAGATTAATGTTGTACTTCACATAATTTAAGCATGTTATACTAGTATATAATATGATCATCACACCCCCATACTTAAGTCTTGCTAGTCCCGAGCAAGAATAAGATAAGCAATAGTGAAGGACAAGGAGAATAGCCAAGATAGATCTGGTGAGGGTTTGCAGCAGACATACCCACAAAGTCTCGAGTTTTCAAATCCTAACCTCACAAATACACGGACTTCACTAGAGTTGACCCATGGATTAATGATTTGTTCGAATTGTCGACTTGACTTGAGTTTTGTAGTTTCAACAGCCTCTCAGTTCCAAGAAAATCAGACATGGTTTCATAAGGTCGATCAGGTCAGTTCATCCCTAAGATACAAGCATTCTCTTTGACTTTGAATGGATATAAACAGTGTTAGTGATATTTTAGCTTTCGTGAGTCAAGAGAAACGAGCTAACAACACAATCTATCAAGGTAGTGAATGATTCCCTACTAATAAAGCCTCGGTCCTCACCTGAATTCGGGCATATTCTCTTTTCATCCAAGTATGTCAGCATAAAGAAATAGGTCATAATTCTTTGGAAAATGGGACTTAACTTTCGGGGTTTTCCGTAGACCGCTTTGGTTCGTTGCTCTCGTTTATTTCCTTTTGTAGAGCATAACCCTGAGCCTCTTTGGGCCTCTTTTAATAATTTAGGTAGCATCATTGGGTTTCTACCATGGCTTTTTGGTGGAGAAGGGTTATTTGGTGGTCTTCTTTGCTTTTGCTTTGCGTATCTTTGCATGATTGGCGGTTTTTTGGCATTTGTATTGTGATATGCCTTTTCGTGGTGTTTTTGTCTTGGGTTTTGGCATCCAAAGATAGTATCTGCTTAATATTGACTTTGGAGACACGATACTGGCTTATTTGCTGACATACTTAGACTAGAGAGATCATGTTGCTCCTGAGTCAAGTTCCTTCATTAGCTATAGATAAGGTTCAGGCATTGGCACAACCAAGAGGACAACTCCTCACCTCAAGTAGATTGCAATTATATCTCGTAAAATAGACTCAATCAAACTAAGTGTAATGTGCAGTTGCTTAATATCCACTAAAGAGTTTAAGAGTGCTACTAGTTTCTCAGGTGATCTAGTTAGATACAACAGTTCATTCACCAGTAGAGTTAGTGGAACTGAGAGAATAAAGTTCATAAGGACCTGAAGAAAGCTTAAGAACTCATGCCTAGTGAAATTTTGATGAAGTTAAGTGGATTAGGGTCAACTCAACCTTAGTCTATGATTTATGTAGTGAAGATCTGATTTCTTAAAATAGGATAAAACTAGGAAGGATATATTTTTAGTGGTTTTCTTGCTTTTGAAAATATTTTTAGGGGATTTTTTGTAAAAGAGATTTTTTTCTCTTTTTTCTCTTTTTTTTGCAATTTTGAAAAACTATGCAGACGCCCTCCTCATACTTAACAAAAACCATGTCCTCATGGTCAAGACAATGTGCAATAGGAGGATCAGAAGGGATGTGAAATGTATTTTTTGGGGGTTATTTTTTCTTTTTTTTTGAAAAGTAATGCAGAGGGGTACCCCCATACTTATCTAATGCAATGCAGTGAAAATAAACATGTGAGCTGTAAGACGAAAAGATACCTGTGAGGAGAGGCTCACGAGAGTGCATGATTTAACGCCTCAGCTTGGCGATGTGGTGGTTCATTTTTCCTGCAGAAGGTATGTTGTGCAGACAGGCATAGGATCAAATGGTTCAACAACGGGTTTTAGTCTTTGACCATTGACTCTGAAAGTGGCTTTAGTGTTTGGGTCAGAAATTTCTATCGAGCCATTATCGAATACTTGAGTTACAATGTATGGTCCTTTCCATTTCAATCTCAGTTTTCCTGGAAATAACTTCAGTTTTGCATCAAATAGCCATACTTTTTGATTTTCTTTGAATGTTTTCCTCGAAATGTTGGCATCATGCCACAACTTGATTTTCTTTTTGTATAGCAGGTTGTTATCGTAGGCTTGTGATCTCAGTTCTTCCAGTTCAGATAAGTCCAATAGTCTTTTCTTTCCAGCCTCATTATAATCCAAATGGCATTTCTTGATCGTCCAGAGTGACTTGTGGTGGATCTCTACAGGTAGATGGCAAGGCTTTCCATAGACCAACCTATATGGGCTCATTCCTAAGGGTGTACGGAAGAATGTACGGTAGGTCCAAAGAGCAGAAGGTAAGTGCTGAGACCAGTCTTTACGATCAGAGCGGACAATTTTTTGGAGGATGGTCTTGATCTCCCGGTTTGATAGCTCGGCCATTCCATTGGTCTGTGGGTGATAGGCAGTTGAGACCCGGTGTTCGACCCCATTTTTCTTAAGTAAGTTCTTGATTGAAGCGTTCAGAAAATGGGTTCCACCATCACTAATGACCACCTTGGGTAATCCAAATCGGGAGAAGAGATTGTTCAAGAATTTAACAACAGTGGCACTATCAGCAGCGCGAGTGGGAATGGCTTCAACCCAACAGGACATATAATCAACAACGAATAAGATGTGCAGATAGCCTTGTGAGGTGGTGAAAGGTCCCATGAAGTCTATTCCCCAAGTATCAAAGATATCAACTATATGTACGGGTTGGAGGGGTATCATGTTGCGGCGGGTCATCGTTCCATTAGTCTGACAAGCAGGACAAGATTGAGCAAAATGATGGGCATCTTTAAAGAGTGTGGGCCAGTAGAAACCACATTGTAAGACTTTAGCGACTGTGCGCTTCCCTGAGTGGTGTCCTCCAGACTCAGAAGTGTGGCAGTGAGTTAGGACATCGTTGACTTCAGATTTAGGGATGCATCATCTCCATATCAAATCAGTACCCTCTTTGAAGAGCAAAGGGTCTTCCCAGTGATAGTATCGAGCTTGGGCTTTGGTTTTGTCTCTCTTATGTTTTGTACAATCATCAAGGAATGTGGAGGTGACGATGTAATTGACGATGTCTGCATACCAAGGGAGTTGAGAAACAGACATGATACTTTCATCTGGAAAATTATCAGAATTTGGGATTGTGTCTGTGTGTGAGGAAGGGATTCTTGAAAGGTGATCGGCCATGACATTCTTTGCTCCGGCTTTATTTCGAATCTCTAAATCAAATTCTTGGAGCAGTAAAATCCACCTAATGAGTCTAGGCTTAGCATCGGTTTCTGTGAAGAGATATTTCAAAGCGGAGTGGTCTATGTAGATTATGATGTGGGATCCTAGGGTGTAAGATCGAAATTTCTCTAAGAAAAACACCACAGCCTAAAGTTCTTTCTCAGTTACAGTGTAGTTCTTTTGAGCATCATCCAGAGTTTTATCGGCATAGTGAATGGCATAAGGTTTTCCATTTTTCCTCTGACCCAATACTACCCCCACAGCATAATCAGATGCATCACACATGATCTCAAATTCACAGTTCCAATCAAGGGGTTGTAGGATGGGTGCTTCAGTGATGATTTTCTTCAGGGTTTTGAAAGATTTGAATGCTTCCTCAGTAAAAGTGAAGTCTTGATCTTTTTCCAGTAATTTTGTGAGAGGGCGGAAAATTTTCGAAAAATCCTTGATGAAGCGGCGATAAAAGCCGACATGAACTAGGAGGGACCGAACACCTTTATGTTCACCGGTGGACTTAAATGAGTGATTGTCTCAATTTTTGATGGATCCACTTCCATCCCTTTCTTGGACACAACATGTCCTAACACAATCCCTTGTTTCACCATAAAATGTGATTTCTCCCAAGATAATATCAAGTTCACTTCAATGCATTTCTGGAGGATTCTATCCAAAAATCCTAGTGTTTCCTCAAAAGAGTCTCCAAAAATAGAGAAATCATCCATAAATACTTCCATAAAATTGTCGATCATATCAGTGAAAATTCCCATCATGCATCTTTGAAATGTTGCTGGAGCATTACATAGTCCGAAAGGCCTACGGCGGAAGGCATATGTTCCAAATGGACAAGTGAAAGTGGTTTTGTCTTGATCCTTCGGTACTATAGCTACTTGGTTATAACCGAAATATCCATCCAGAAAACAAAAAAATTCTTTTCCGTCTAGTTTCTCAATGATTTGGTCAATGAATGGCAATGGGAAATGATCTTTTCGGGTAGCCATATTGAGTTTCCTATAATCTACACATACTCTCCAAGATGTGGCTACTCTGGTGGGTATGTCCTCACCTTTGTCATTTTTGACAATTGTTAATCCAGCTATCTTGGGGACAACTTGGAGAGGACTGACCCAAAGGCTGTCAGAGATAGGGTAAATGATACCCGTACTTGCCCATTTATAGATCTCATTCTTCACAACCTGTCGCAGATTGGGATTTAACCGTCTTTGCATTTCTCGAGAGGGTTTACTATCATTTTCCAGATATATGTGATGAGTGCAGAATGTGGGGCTTATTCCTTTTAGATCTGTTATCTTCCATCCAATGGCCCGAGAATTCTTTTTCAAAACCTCCATTAGTTGGCTTTCTTGCATATGATTTAGGTTGGCATTGATAATGACTGGTAGAGTGTGAGCATCATCTAAGAAAGCATACTTCAGATCTTTGGGTAGTGGTTTTAATTCAACAGTGGTTGTTGATGGAGTCAGAGTTGTAGTGTTTCCTGAGTCTATTACAAAAATAGTCTCAAATGGTGGTTCCATCATGGGCATGATCATGGTTGAGGTCAATGTGAGTTCAGAGTCTAATGTGTCCCAGGCATTATCAAGCTCATCAATTTCCTGTCCGGTGAGAGGACATGGTGGAGCTTCTCGTGCAAGATTCAGATTGTTGGTGGCAATTTCATGAGTAGTGTTTTTGTAAGTGGATCTAGAGGTGTTCAGACTAACCTCTAAAGGATCGTTGGTGAGATGGATGGGAGCAACGTCATTTTGTATGTTGAGTACATCACATTTTCCTATCCAACCATAGTCTTCAGTCTCAAAGTCAATAGAATTGGGTATGATCAGTTCAACAGGGACGATTTTGCCATTGATTGAAAATTCGACTTTGCCCCCCTCATAATCAAAATGTGCCTTAGCGGTAGCTAGGAAGGGTCGTCCCAAAATGATGGGTGTTTCACTCAGTGTGTTGGGGGAATCCATATCCATAACAATAAAATCTACAGGAAATTTATGTCATTCCACTGTGACTATAACATCTTCAATAAGTCCTATTGGTCTCTTCACAGTGTGGTCCGCCATTTGTAAAATCATTGAAACAGGTTTCAGTCTCCCTAAGTCAAAGTGTTCTAGGATGGCGGTAGGGAGAAGATTGATTGAGGCGCCATTATCTAATAAGGTGCGCTCGAAGATCAACTCACTAATCGTGCATTTAACCAAGGGTGCCCCTGGATCTTTTTTCTTGGGGGGCAGGAATTGGGAAATGGCATTTAATGTGGCTTGGGGAAGTACATACTTTTCTTCTTGGTTTTCCTTTGTCTTTTCTCTTGATTTCCTTTTTGATGTGCATTTTTCCTTTAAGAAGCGGGAGAATGCGGGGACTTGTTCGAGGGATTTTAAGAGCGGGATTTCAATGACAATGTCCGAGAACAGTTTTTCTAACTCAGGATCGATGGTGGATGATCGAGGTTTTCTTCGGTGAAGAGCTCCGAGAAAGGGAATGGTTATGGTCGGAGAGGAAGGAGGGAACATGGTTGTCTCAGCTAACTTCTCTTCATCATCAAGCTCTTCCTCAATTTTGGCTTGATCCTCTGTAGCCTGTGGTCTGGTGAAGGCAGAAGTGGTTTTCCCATTTCTCAAAGTGACAGCATTAGCAGATTGCTTTTGACGGGGTGGAGTTTTGAAGTTAACTTGATTTCTAGGTGCTTGTTGTGGGTTCCCTTGATTTTTCCTAGAAGATGTAGAAACTCCTTGATTATGGTTTTGGAAACCAGGTGGTGAGGTGAAAGATCCAATAGGTGGTGGAGTTTGAAGTACTCCAGATGAACTAGCCTTGTTGGTGTTGGGATTGAGCAGCGGTTGAGGTGACAAGGCTGGGATGTATGACCTGATCTCGGCGAATTGACGGGCATTCTCAGAGTTGGCTTTTGTTGAGCTTCAGTGGCTTGTTGTTGAGCTATAGCTAGTTGTTGTATTGCCTGAGCCAAGGCATCGAAGTTTACCGCAGTGGTGGAGGGTTGAGTCACGGGCGGTGCTATCGGTTGTCTGGGTTGGGTGTGATTTTGAAAATGATAGTTGTTCTATCCATTCCACCCAGAATTTGATTGTTCTCTCCATGTGTTGTTGTTATTTAAATATGATCCTCCTTGATTTCTCTGTACCCAGTTCACAGTCTCAGGATTTATGTCTTGATCATGGGTGAATGTGTTGTGGTCTATTTCATGGCTGGTGGGTTTATTCATGGCCAATTTTTCTATGGTTTGAGTCATGAGGTTCATTTGTTTTGAGAGGGTTTCCCATTTGTCAGGATTCTCATTGCTAAATCTCTCATGGTCAATGATATTGATTGTCCTTGTGTCCGCACTGTATTGTTCAATTGAGGAACTATTCACCGAATTGTCAGCCATATTTTCAAATAAATTCCAAACAAAATGCTCATCACTGCTGATGTAGTTTCCATCACAGGAGCCATCAATCACTCTCTTAAATGATGTATCTATGCCCTCATAAAATATCTGAACTAGCTTCTATTTAGGTATGGTATGATGAGGGCATTTCCTTTGAAGTTCCTTAAACCGTTCCCATGCTTCATGAATGGGCTCTCTATTTTCTGAGTGAATGATGATATGGCTTGTCTCAGGGCATTTGTCTTTCCTATTAGGAAGTATTTCTTGATGAATGCCTCTCTTAAGGAGTCCCAACAGGTGAGTGGGGTTCCATAATTTCGGAGCCATTGGAGTGCTTTGTCTTTGAGTGAGTGGGTGAAGGCTTTCATGTAGATGTATTCTTTTTCTACCCCAGGGATACTCATGGTGTCATAAGCCGATCGGAAATCTTGGATGTGGAGGAAGGGATCTTCAGAGTCATTCCCATAGTATTTTGGGATTAAGGAGAGTGATGCGGGCTTTATCTCAAAGTCTCCTACTTCATGCGGGATTTGGACCCAATGAACTAAGTCCTCTACAGCCAGATTGTAATATGTGCTTATGGGCGGTGGTCGGATGAGAGGTGCTATGGTGTGACGGATTGTGGCATTTTCTTCTCTCAACAGTTGTAGTTGATGCAAGATGAGATCCATAGGGTTTGGTCTTTCTTCACCCATGTTTACTATGTCCGATGAATTCTCAGTTGAAGGAGATGGGTTTGTGTTTCTTCTATAAAATGGGTCGTACTCTAATGGTTGTTGCACTGGATTTTTCAGAGACCTACGACCTAGCATACACAGCACAGTACACCAGACAATTTCTTGATTCACCAACTCACACAAAAATTACCGCGGAAGCAGTTATCTTTTCAATTTTAGTTTAGTGATTCAACAAAAGTTTTTAGAGAAATTAGAGTCCTTAAAGATGAGGTGGGTGTGGAAGATTGTGAGAAATCGATGTCCTAATCCGGCTGGGGGATCCAGGGTTGGTACTCAGATCGTTAGATCTGCAATTCCCACAAGAACCTGTGCCCAACGCGTCGAAGAGTTACGATTTCTCTCTACAATCCCACGTAGTACTAGGGATTTTTGTTACTATCCAAGGGTTCTATGTGCTCGTGATTTTTGTGTCATACACATGCATCAAATCAAGTAATCAGAATTTTCCCGCTTTTTGCTCGGGCCACTGCGGTGGCCTTTCAAGCTTATCTTCTTAAATGATCAGTACACGATTTGGTGGTCTTTGAATTAGATTATCAGAGGGAGAAGACCACAGAGATGATGCAATCAAGAACTCTTTTTTTAATTTTTTTTCGATTTAATTCGATGCGCAAACAAATGCAAGAAATGTAAAAACCTAAGATGCCTAAGAGAAAGAAAAAACTCACAATGCCTGCACTTCTGGTGCTAATCCGTAATATTTTGTCCTCCTGATGGCGAGCTTTTCCGAGAAGGCGGGGAGAGATTTTTTTTTAAATTACAAGTTTGCTAAAACAAAATGCATGAAAAGACAAGTATTTTTTTATTTTTGAAGCCTAAGTACTTACAAAACAAAAACAATGCACGGATTAGAAACTGGAAATTAAGTTAGATAGAAGAAGAAAAAATTGCAAACGTTGCTTAGTCCCCGGCAACGGCGCCAAAATGTTGACACGATTTTATGCGGTTTAAAAAGTTGTTTTACCATGTCATTGTTGTCCCACACAAAACCACAATCAAACAAATAATATTACAACTACGAGCACGATCAAAGTACAGAAAAATTGTACGCGGCAAGTAGAGGATCGAATCCACAGGGACCAAGCAAATTTACGATATTTGTTCTTCTTTCAAGCTTAATTAGAATTTTAATCCATGGTGATGAGAGAAAGTTATGAATTTTTGAAGAGACGATGCAATCTACGGTGAAAGTACTTCCAAGAACTTAAAGTTAACGAATGAGGGCATGCATGCAACTATATAAAATAACGGGGGCCGAATTGCAAATTAAGATGAAAGAAATAAGAGGTCACTTGCAATGTTTCAATGAAAAAGTAGAATGTAAAACTTGCGATGAATCCATTTAAAGAAAACTTAGAGATGAAAAGAGACCTTACAAAATAAAAATGCTTTCAAGTTCAATTCAAACAAAACTAACTAGTGTAAAAATGCAAGAAAACTTATAACATTACAGTTGTTTCCTTCCAAATTCAACTTAAACAGATTAACCAAGGGAATAAAAATGCATGACACAAATAATAGGGAGGAGAAATGCTTCTCTATCCAGATACAGAATGAAGATGATGTCGACGACGTTGGAAACAGATGCGTAGGCTGCTAGATGCGTGAGTAGGGAGGTGCGTGCTGAAGTGGCGATTGTTGAACGCACGGAAAGGCAGTAGTTGTACGGGCTGCACTCGCGCACAACAGTGGAGGGCGTGCTAGAGAAGAGATGGCCGGTGGCTGAAGGTTGGTGGCCGCTAGATGTGCGGCCACTTGTTGCTGCAACCGATGGTGCACAGTGGTTGTACGTGCAGCTACTAACTGCTGAAGTTGGTGGCGCACGGGGAGCGCAACAGCATGCTGGAGAAGACGGCTATGCTCAGTTGCTGATGTTGTACGGCTGGTATTCATCGGAGTCGAGGGAGAGAGGGATAAACTCGAGCAAGGGGAGGTTGGTAGATGGAAGAGAGGGGTGTCGGCTTCCCCTTCAGCTGCATCATAGAAAAAGAACGAGAGAGATAGACGAGTGCGTGAGAGAGGGGAGGGTATGTTGTGCGTGAATGAAAGTGGATGGGGGGAGAGTATGCGTGAATGGCAAGTGGGAGGAGAGGGGGCATCATTTTATAATGGTATTTGCTTGGAGACATCCCATGCAAGTGAAAACAAAATACCATTATTAGTGTACGAAGAGTTAATTTGTTTTTGCATGGGGAAGGCATATTTGTCGGCTAGAATGCATGGGAATGGGAGAGGTATTTTTATTATTTGTATGGGAAGGCATAATAAGGGTGGCTCTATGCATGATAATAAAGAGTGGGTCTTTTACACTATACATCCTCCCTATTTCTTCCCAATAAAAAGGTGAAGTGAAATGTGTTGGATGTTTTATATTATAAGCATACCCAATAGTTCTTCATTTTCTTTGATAACAACAAGTCTGGACTTTATAGTTGATAATTAATCTCAGTATAGGATTATGATTTTTAAATGCTAATGATGATTTTATCTCCTCTGTGTATAGAATGCAATTTATGTGAATTTGAAGTTTATACATCAAAGATTAATGTTGTACTTCACATAATTTAAGCATGTTATACTAGTATATAATATGATCATCACACCCCCATACTTATGTCTTGCTAGTCCCGAGCAAGAATAAGATAAGCAATAGTGAAGGGCAAGGAGAATAGCAAAGATAGATCTGGTGAGGGTTTGCAGCAGACATACCCACAAAGTCTCGAGTTTTCAAATCCTAACCTCACAAATACACGGACTTCAGTAGAGTTGACCCATGGATTAATGATTTGTTCGAATTATCGACTTGACTCGAGTTTTGTAGTTTCAACAGCCTCTCAATTCCAACAAAATCAGACATGGTTTCAGAAGGTCGATCAGGTCAGCTCATCCCTAAGATACAAGCATTCTCTTTGACTTTGAATGGATATAAAAAGTGTTAGTGATATTTTAGCTTTCGTGAGTCAAGAGAAACGAGCTAACAACACAATCTATCAAGGTACCGAATGATTCCCTACTAATATAGCCTCGATCCTCACCTGAATTCAGGCATATTCTCTTTTCATCCAAGTATGTCAGCATAAAGAAATAGGCCATAATTCTTTGGAAAATGGGACTTAACTTTCGGGGTTTTCCGTAGACCGCTTTGGTTCGTTGCTCTCGTTTATTTCCTTTTGCAGAGCATAACCCTGAGCCTCTTTGGGCCTCTTTTAATAATTTAGGTAGCATCATTGGGCTGCTACCATGGCTTTTTGGTGGAGAAGGGTTATTTGGTGGTCTTCTTTGCTTTTGCTTTGCGTATCTTTGCATGATTGGCGGTTTTTTGGCATGTGTATTGTGATATGCCTTTTTGTGGTGTTTTTGTCTTGGGTTTTGGCATCAAAAGGTAGTATCGGCTTAATATTGACTTTGGAGGCATGATACTGGCTTATTTGCTGACATACTTAGACTAGAGAGATCATGTTGCTCCTAAGTCAAGTTCCTTCATTAGCTATAGATAAGGTTCAGGCATTGGCACAACCAAGAGGACAACTCCTCACCTCAACTAGATTGTAATTGTATCACGTAAAATAGACTCAATCAAACTAAGTGCAATGTGCAGTTGCTTAACATCCACTGAAGAGTTTAAGAGTGCTACTAGTTTCTCAGGGGATCTAGAATATAAACAGCAGTTCATTCACCGGTAGAGTTAGTGGAACTGAGAGAATAAAGTTCATATGGACCTGAAGAAAGCTTAAGAACTCATGCCTAGTGAAATTCTGATGAAGTTAAGTGGATTAGGGTCAACTCAACCTTAGTCAATGATTTATGTAGTGAAGATCTGATTTCTCAAAATAGGATAAAACTAGGAAGGATATATTTTTGGTGGTTTTCTTGCTTTTGAAAATATTTTTAGGGGATTTTTTTGTAAAAGAGATTTTTTTCTCTTTTTTTTGCAATTTTGAAAAACTATGCAGACACCCTCCCCATACTTAACAAAAACTATGTCCTCATGGTGAAGACAATGTGCAATAGGAGGATCAGAAGGGATGTGAAATGTATTTTTTGGGGAGGGGGTTTCTTTTTTTTTTGAAAAGTAATGCAGAGGGGTACCCCCATACTTATCTAATCCAATGTAGTGAAAATAAACATGCGAGCTGTAAGACGAAAAGATACCTGTGAGGAGAGGCTCACGAGAGTGCATGATTTAACGCCTCAGCTTGGCGATGTGGTGGTTCATTTTTCCTGCAGAAGGTATGTTGTGCAGACAGGCATAGGATCAGATGGTTCAACAACGGGTTTTAGTCTTTGACCATTAACCCTGAAAGTGGCTTTAGTGTTTGGGTCAGAAATTTCTATCGAGCCATTATCGAATACTTGAGTTACAATGTATGGTCCTTTCCATTTCGATCTCAGTTTTCCTGGAAATAACTTCAGTTTTGCATCAAATAGCCATACTTTTTGATTTTCTTTGAATGTTTTCCTCGAAATGTTGGCATCATGGCACAACTTGATTTTCTCTTTGTATAGCAGGTTGTTATCATAGGCTTGTGATCTCAGTTCATCCAGTTTAGATAAGTTCAATAGTCTTTTCTTTCCAGCCTCATCATAATCCAAATGGCATTTCTTGATCGCCCAGAGTGACTTGTGGTGGATCTCTACAGGTAGATGGCAAGGTTTTCCATAGACCAACCTATATGGGCTCATTCCTAAGGGAGTACGGAAGGTTGTACGGTAGGTCCAAAGAGCAGAAGGTAAGTGCTGAGACCAGTCTTTACGATCAGAGCGGACAATTTTCTGGAGGATGGTCTTGATCTCCCGATTTGACAGCTCGGCCATTCCATTGGTCTGTGGGTGATTGGTAGTTGAGACCTGGTGTTCGACCCCATTTTTCTTAAGTAAGTTCTTGACCGAAGCGTTCAGAAAATGGATTCCACCATCACAAATGACCACCTTGGGTAATCCAAATCGGGAGAAGAGATTGTTCAGGAATTTAACAACAATGGCGCTATCAGCAGCAGGAGTGGGAATGGCTTCAACCCAACAGGACACATAATCAACAGCAAGTAAGATGTGCTGATAGCCTTGTGAGGTGGTGAAAGGTCCCATGAAGTCTATTCCCCAAGTATCAAAGATCTCAACTATATGTACGGGTTGGAGGGGCATCATGTTGCGGCGGGTTATCGTTCCATTAGTCTGACGGGCAGGACAAGATTGAGCAAAATGATGGGCATCTCTAAAGAGTGTGGGCCAGTAGAAACCGCATTGTAAGACTTTGGCGGCTGTGCGCTTCCCTGAGTGGTGTCCTCCACACCCAGAAGTGTGGCAGTGAGTTAGGACATCGTTGACTTCAGATTCAGGGATGCATCATCTCCATATCCAATCAGTACCCTCTTTGAAGAGCAAAGGGTCTTCCCAGTGATAGTATCGAGCTTGGGCTTTGATTTTGTCTCTCTTATGTTTTGGCCAATCATCAGGGAATGTGGAGGTGACGATGTAATTGACGATGTATGCATACCAAGGGAGTTGAGAAACAGACATGATACTTTCGTCTGGAAAATTATCAGAAATTGGGATTGTGTCTGTGTATGAGGATGGGATTCTTGAAAGGTGATCAACCACGACATTCTTGAAAGGTGATCAGCCACGACATTCTTGTATGAGGATGGGCTTTATCTTGAATCTCTAAATCAAATTCTTGGAGCAGTAAAATCCACCTAATGAGTCTAGGCTTAGCATCGGTTTTTTGTGAAGAGATATTTCAAAGCAGAGTGGTCTGTGTAGATGATGATGTGGGATCCTAGGATGTAAGATCGAAATTTCTCTAAGGAAAATACCACAGCCAAAAGTTCTTTCTCAGTTACAGTGTAGTTCTTTTGAGCATCATCCAGAGTTTTACTGGCATAGTGAATGGCATAAGGTTTTCCATCTTTCCTTTGATCCAATACTACCCCTACAACATAATCAGATGCATCACACATGATCTCAAACTCACAGTTCCAATCAGGGGGTTGTAGGACGGGTGCTTCAGTGATGATTTTCTTTAGGGTTTTGAAAGATTCGAATGCTTCCTCAGTAAAAGTGAAGTCTTGATCTTTTTCTAGTAATTTTGTGAGAGGGCAAGAAATTTTCGAAAAGTCCTTGATGAAGCGGCGGTAAAAGCCGACATGACCTAGGAAGGACCGAACACCTTTTATGTTCACCGATGGACTTAAATGAGTGATTGTCTCAATTTTTGATGGATCCACTTCCATCCCTTTCTTGGAAACAACATGTCCTAACACAATCCCTTGTTTCACCATAAAATGTGATTTCTCCCAAGATAATATCAAGTTCACTTCAATGCATTTCTGGAGGACTCTATCTAAAAATCCTAGTGTTTCCTCAAAAGAGTCTCCAAAAATAGAGAAATCATCCATAAATACTTCCATAAATTGTCGATCATATTAGTGAAAATTCCCATCATGCATCTTTGAAATGTTGTTGGAGCATTACATAGTCCGAAAGGCATGCGGCGGAAGGCATATGTTCCAAATGGACAAGTGAAAGCGGTTTTGTCTTGATCCTCTGATGCTATAGCTACTTGGTTATAGCCGGAATATCCATCCAGAAAACAGAAATTTCTTTTTCGGCTAGTTTCTCAATGATTTGGTCAATGAATGGCAATGGGAAATGATCTTTTCGGGTAGCCTTATTGTGTTTCCTATAATCTACACAGACTCTCCAAGATGTGGCTACTCTGGTGGGTATGTCCTCGCCTTTCTCATTTTTTGACAATTCTTAATCCAGCTTTCTTGGGGACAACTTGGAGAGGACTGACCAAGGGCTGTCAGAGATAGGGTAAATGATACCCACACTTTCCCATTTATAGATCTCATTCTTCACAACCTCTCGCAGATTAGGATTTAACCGTCTTTGCATTTCTCAAGAGGGTTTACTATCATTTTCCAGATATTTGTGATGAGTGCAGAATGTGGGGCTTATTCCTTTTAGATCTGTTATCTTCCATCCAATGGCCTGAGAATTCTTTTTCAAAACCTCCATTAGTTGTCTTTCTTGCATACGATTTAGGTTGGCATTGATAATGACTGGTAGAGTGTGAGCATCATCTAAGAAAGCATACTTCAGATCTTTGGGTAGTGGTTTTAATTCAACAGTGGTTGTTGATGGAGTCAGAGTTGTAGTGTTTCCTGAGTCTATTACAGAAATAGTCTCAAATGGTGGTTCCATCATGGGCATGATCATGGTTGAGGTCAATGTGAGTTTAGAGTCTAATGTGTCCCAGGCATTATCAAGCTCATCAATTTCCTGTACGGTGAGAGGTCATGGTGGAGCTTCTAGTGCAAGATTCAGATTGTAGGTGGCAATTTCATGAGAAGTGTTTTTGTAAGTGGATCTAGAGGTGTTCAGACTAACCTCTAAAGGATCTTTGGTGAGATGGATGGGAGCAACGTCATTTTGTTTGTTGAGTACAGCACATTTTTCTATCCAACCACAGTCTTCAGTCTCAGAGTCAATAGAATTGGGTATGATCAGTTCAACAGGGACGGTTTTGCCATTGATTGAAAATTCGACTTTGCCCCCCTCATAATCAAAATGTGCCTTAGCTGTAGCTAGGAAGGGTCGTCCCAAAATGATGGGTGTTTCACTCTGTGTGTTGGGGGAATCCATATCCATAACAACAAAATCTACAGGAAATTTATGTCCTTGCACTGTGACTATAACATCTTCAAGAAGTCCTATTGGTCTCTTCACAGTGCGGTCCGCCATTTGTAAAATCATTGAAATAGGTTTCAGTCTCCCTAAGTCAAAGTGTTCTAGGATGGTGGTAGGGAGAAGATTGATTGAGGCGCCATTATCTAATAAGGTGCGCTCGAAGGTCAACTCACCAATCGTGCATTTAACCAAGGGTGCCCCTGGATCTTTTTTTCTTGGGGGCAGGTATTGGGAAATAGCATTTGATGTGGCTTGGGGAAGTACATACTTTTCTTCTTGATTTTCCTTTGTCTTTTCTCTTGATTTCCTTTTTGGTGTGCATTTTTCCTTTAAGAAGCGGGAGAATGCGAGGACTTGTTCGAGGGCTTTTAAGAGCGGAATTTCAATGACAATGTCCGAGAACAGTTTTTCTAACTCAGGATCGATGGTGGATGATCGAGGTTTTCTTTGGTGAAGAGCTCCGAGAAAGGGAATGGTTATGGTCGAGGAGGGAGGGAACATGGTTGTCTTAGCTAGCTTCTCTTCATCATCAAGCTCTTCCACAATTTCGGCTTGATCCTCTGTAGCCTGTGGTCTGGTGAAGGCAGAAGTAGTTTTCCCATTTCTCAAAGTGACAGCATTAGCAGATTGGTTTTGACGGGGTGGAGTTTTGAAGTTAACTTGATTTCTAGGTGCTTGTTGTGGGTTCCCTTAATTTGTCCTAGAAGATGTAAAAAATCCTTGATTGTGGTTTTAGAAACCAGGTAGTGAGGTGAAAGATCCAATAGGTGGTGGAGTTTAAAGTATTCCAGATGAACTAGCCTTGTTGGTGTTGGTATTGGACAGCGGTTGAGGTGACAAGGCTGGGATATATGACATGATCTCGGCAAATTGACAGACATTCTCAGAGTTGGCTTTTTGTTGAGCTTCAGTGGCATGTTGTTGAGCTATAGCTAGTTGTTTTATTGCCTGAGCCAAGGCATCGAAGTTTACCACAATGTTGGAGGGTTGAGTCACGGGCGGTGCTATCGGTTGTCTGGATTGGGTGTGATTTTGAAAATGATAGTTGTTCTGTCCATTCCACCCAGAATTTGATTATTATCTCCATGTGTTGTGGTTATTTGAATATGCTCCTCCTTGATTTCTTTATACCCAGTTCACAGTCTCAGGATTTATGTCTTGATCATGGGTGAATGTGGTGTGGTCTATTTCATGACTGGTGGGTTTATTCATGGCCAATTTTTCTATGGCTTGAGTCATGAGGTTCATTTGTTTTGAGAGGGTTTCCCATTTGTCAGGATTCTCATTGCTAAATCTCTCATGGTGAATGATATTGACTGTCCTTGTGTTCCAACTATATTGTTCAATTGAGGAACTATTCACCGAATTGTCAGCCATATTTTCAAATAAATTCCAAACAAAATGCTCATCACGGCTGATGTAGTTTCCATCGCAGGAGTCATCAATCACTCTCTTAAGTGATGTATCTATGCCCTCATAAAATATCTGAACTAACTTCCATTTACGTATGGCATGATGAGGGCATTTCCTTTGAAGTTCCTTAAACCGTTCCCATGCTTCATTAATGGGCTCTCTATTTTTTTGAGTGAATGATGATATAGCTTGTCTCAGGGCATTTGTCTTTCCTATTGGGAAGTATTTCTTGATGAATGCCTCTCTTAAGGAGTCCCAAGAGGTGAGTGGGGTTCCATAATTTCGGAGCCATTGGAGTGCTTTGTCTTTGAGTGAGTGGGTGAAGGCTTTCATGTAGATGTCTTCTATTTCTACCCCAGGGATATTCATGGTGTCACAAGCCGATCGGAAATCTTGGATGTGGAGGAAGGGATCTTTAGAGTCATTAGTGATGCGGGCTTTATCTCAAAGTCTCCTACTTCAAGCGGGATTTGGACCCAATGAACTAAGTCCTCTGCAGCCAGGTTGTAATGTGTGCTTATGGGCGGTGGTCGGATGAGAGGTGCTATGGTGTGGCGGATTGTGGCATTTTCTTCTCTCAGTAGTTGTATTTGATGCAAGATGAGATCCATAGGGTTTAGTCTTTCTTCACGCATGTTTACTATGTCAGATGAATTCTCAGTTGAAGGAGATGGGATTGTTTTTCTTCTATAAAACGGTTAGTACTCTAATGGTTGTTGCACTGGATTTTTTAGAGACCTACGACCTAGCATACACAGCACAGTACACCAGACAATTTGTTGATTCACCAACTCACACAAAAATTGCCGCGGAAGCGGTTATCTTTTCGATTTTAGTTTAGTGATTCAACAAAAGTTTTCAGAGAAATTAGAGTCCTTAAAGATGAGGTGGGTGTGGAAGATTGTGAGAAATCGATGTCCTAATCCGGCTGGGGGATCCAGGGTTGGTACTCATATCGTTTGATCTGCTCTTCCCACAAGAACCTGTACCCAACGCGTCGAGGAGTTACGATTTCTCTCTGCAATCCCACGTAGCACCAGGGATTTTTGTCACTATCCAAGGGTTCTATGTGCTGTTGATTTTTGTGTCATACACGTGCATCAAATCAAGCAATCAGAATTTTCCCGCTTTCTGCTCGGGCCACTGTGGTGGCCTTTCAAGCTTATCTTCTTAAATGATCAGTACACGATTTGGTGGTCTTTGAATTAGATTATCAGAGGGAGAAGACCACATTTTATAATGGTATTTGCTTGGATACATCCCATGCAAGTGAAGACAAAATACCATTATTAGTGTATGGAGAGTTAATTTGTTTTTGCATGGGAAAGGCATATGTGTCGGCTAGAATGCATGGGAATGGGAGAGGCATTTTTATTATTTGTATGGGGAAGGCATAATAAGGGTGACTCTATGCATGATAATAAAGAGTGGGTCTTTTACACTATACCCCCTTCCTATTTCTTCCCAATAAAAAGGTGAAGTGAAATGTGTTGGATGTTTTATATTATAAGCATAACCAATAGTTCTTCATTTTCTTTGATAACAACAAGTCTGAACTTTATACTTGATAATTAATCTCAGTATAGGATTATGATTTTTAAATGTGAATGATGATTTTATCTCCTCTGTGTATAGAATGCAATTTATGTGAATTTGAAGTTTATACATCAAAGATTAATGTTGTACTTCACATAATTTAAGCATGTTATACTAGTATATAATATGATCATCAGATGCTCATCGGTTTTTCAACCAAAATTATACCATATAATATTCACCAAAACCATTTTGATAATATTATAAGGAGATTTGCTAAACAAATCCCCAATCCTATTCAAGCAAGAGGATTTTGCACGAAAAATTTGTGCTACAACTATTGTAGGATAAACTATAGTTTTGCATGAAAACAATGTTTGTTGATGATTTCATATCAACCAATTATGATCGAGATCAACTATCTTATCATCTTGGTTAGTGAAATGTCATTCAATGAAATAATTATCTCTTTAAATATTTCACAAATATTTATCAATAATCATTTCAGAAAATTAACAATTACTTTTCATCAACTTATTTGAATGACTATCACAAGGTTCATGAACAAGTTTGTCAATTTTCAACAGTGACCCCTACTCACTAAAATCAGCATAGCTTGATCAATTTAAATCCAAATTATGCAAAATCGGTTTCTTAAGATTTCCAATTTGATTTATGACAGAACCCAAGTAATATTTCACGCATTTCTAGGCGTATCAAAACAGTAATTAACTCTTTAATCATGTTTAGATTCGCAGTTCCCGCAACAGTGAATACATGTTTATTCAATGGGTCATATCTTGAGCAAATGGAATCCAAATTACATAAACTCAGATCCTATGGTTTCCTTATTTAATGGGGAACAAACTCCAATTGAATATTTCGTGTTTAAACAATTTAAACTGTGACGAAAAAATCCAATTTTACAGAGGTGCGAAAATTGAAATGCAATAAAACTTTCGCAACCCTTTTAAACCCAAGTCATCCTAGGTTTACAGATCGTATCCAAAACCTTACCAAACTGGCTCTGATACCACTTGAAGGATATGAGGAATCCTCAAGCGCATCACGGAAGCGTGACGATCGCATCTTATGCGATCGGGATGGCTAGTCACACTAGTCACTAGGTGCAGCGGAATTTAAAAAATTTAAATCATGAGATGAAACCACATGATCACAAGAACATTTCTTGGATCGTTTAATCTAATCACAAAGTATTAGAAATACCTCTTGAAGCGTGGTTGCAATCACTAGATCTCTAAAGCAAGAGATCCTCCTGACTCAAGTCCGATCTACGAAGACGGCATTTGCGGGCGCGATGATGAGATGCGTGCTTCCCGCAATCCTCGATGAAGATCCAAGCCTTGAATCTCCTGATTTCGTCCAATGAAATCGGACGTCTACTTCTAGAGCAACAAGACCCAAAGAATATGGAGATCCACGAGCAATCAAAGCGACAGCACGACAGCGTAGAAACGATTGCTTTTCCCTCAAGATCACAAGGTGGACGGCCACCTTTAGAGATAGAGAGATGGCGAGAATGAGAGATGAGAGAGAGAGAGAGAGAAAGTAGACGAACACAATGTTGTATTTTTAAGAGGCTAGGGTTGCCCTCTTTATATACTAGTTTGGGAGTCCATGGATCACAATCCATGGCATAACAAAATCAATGGTTAGATTGATATGTGTTTTTAATCAATGTCCATGATCATTGTTGCTCAAAAATAACAACATATTAATTTATATTAAATTAAATATATGTTGCATTATCATCAACATAATTTAATTCAATAAAATCAATTATCACAAGATAATAGAATAATAATTAAAAGAGGATAATAATCCACCTCAAAAACATGGGGCGTCACCCATGACCAATTCATGGGTGACACCACTCATTTTGGTGGTGAATTATCCCCTTTTTTATTTTATCTAATTATCTATTATATATTTGCAACAATATTTATTGCAAATTTATCCACTAAATTAATTCTAAATTAATTAGTGAATATTTCAATCATGCCATTGAAAATATGTGAATCATATTCACAACCCAAACAAAATTGTAAATTACATTTCCAATTAATTGATTAATATGAATCCAATTCACATTAACAATTAATAAATGCTATTTAAAAAAAATGCTCTCTCTAATATATTATAAATCATATTTATAATATACACAGATACTACGGATAGCATTATCCACAATCTATATTTCCTTGATAATTAAATCCCATTTAATTATATTGGATAATCATTCTCACAATATGAATCCTATTCATATTATTCTTGATAATTAAATCTCATTTAATTATCAACATCTTGTTCCATGGATACATAATTCACCAAAGGAATTATTCTTGAACTCCTTCAGGAATAATGTGTTTTCTCCGTAGATACTTGGAGATAAGGACATGACGATTGTATTGTTCCACATATAGTAACTTGGATGTTGAGATCTCATCTCAAATCCAGATCTCACGAACCTCCCATAGATGCTTGATTAAATAAAGACCGCAAATCTAATCTTCTCATTGCATCTGAATCTCATTCAGATCAATGTCCAACACTTGGACCAAGATCAGATTACTTCTCTACTAAGAGGAGCCACTAAAATCCAAACATGTTTCATCACTCCTTCGAAATGGAAGCGTCATGGTTATACAATCGTTTATGATCACATCACCTTCAGTTATTCCCAATACGTGTACATCCTATATACTGGAAGACCTATGATCAACCTGAAGATGTAGATCAATTTTACACTGTCTTCTTCAGGGTTTTTTCACCAAGTTTCACAATCTCGGTCATTGGGAATCGGTATCAATCATATGCTTTCCCAAAGCATATATCATACCTTCGAATTCTTGTCTTGCTTCCAAAGCATGACGACCATGCATGGAATTTGATTGGTCCCAATACCTCATGAGTGAGCTCATGTCTTCCGGTTCATAAGTGAACATGTACGATCCCTTTGAGAGATCATATTACTCATATGCCCTTATATGCACACCAGCTCGCCTGTGTATAGACCGTGGTTAGGTCATCAACCTAATTGTCTGCCAAATGTACAAACTCAGACATATAGTAACAAATCTATCTCCGGTCAGAGGATGTGTGCCTATGTTGTGACAACATTCAACACATGACTTAGGTTATCTCGATCTCGTTAAGTGAACCCTTTGACCTAACTAATATGGCACCTCCGAATCACTATTCCCATGCAGAGGACCTGCATCAAGAGGTCGGTCAGATATCAACCTTTGTGAGAAAGGATTGCCATCTCCTACTCAGGCTGGAGATCATCTCTTAATAATCATTTGACGGTGCTTGATGAATCCTCTATCTAACTCTTTAGATATTCATCCGAACACCAGCCTCTATAATTCAATAGTTGAATCAATAGTTGTATGATTATTAAGATGGCCATGGTACATAACTCTAATTGTATTAAGGGACCTATTATGCAAATTATTTATTCTTCATTTCAGATTAGGGAATGGTATTCACAATAACATTTATTGCATAATGGCTCATCGTGGGCTCGCATGTCCAACACTTTAACCACTAATCTGCTAAGGGAGACTGTAGTTTCCTTAGTGAGAAGTAGCTAGTCGTTTTTAAATCCAGTAGGTAGAGTGAAGCCTCCAAATTTTATCTCTACCCTAAGTGTGTGATTCTTGTCCTTGGAAAAACAATGAGTGGGTTTCTCTCCACCAGACACGAGGGTTAATTTATTGTCAATGTTATATACAATCGTCTTGACTAGTAGTCCCAGTTTTAGATTAGGGTTATTACTTAAGTCTTATGCGAGTACTAAAAAATCTCCCCCAAGGAGCAGTCTGAATTCCTTTAAATCCTAAGTTGTGAAACTGAGGTAGAGGATTGAGAAAGCCAATGCAAGCATTTAAATCAATGATGCATGCTAAGAAGGAGACTTATAGTGATTACTTGCATTCTACATGCAGGATGCAATACAAGAAATTAAAATTTACACTAAATGATATGCACAGATGAAAATGTCCTAAATAGATAGTTCTATTAGCGGGAAGAATTGATAAAAATTTGGCTAATTTGAATGAATTGTCAAGATTCTGCGTCCTTTGTTTGATTACAGAAAGTTTCGCCAGGTCATGTGATCGATTCTCTATGATATCCTCCTTGTACAAGTGGCATCCTATGATGATCAAGTTGGAGCTATCATCCCTATCCAGCTCGTGAGACATTGCCATATGCACTGGCTTCTGAAGGTTGTGGGGTTGACGTTGATATGCACGGGATAAATATAAGGTATCATCTTCTTTGGTCATTTCCTCGAAGTTCTTCTAGATAACGTCCCCTTCCTCATTGATGTGTGAGCCACCACACATGGCATATATGAGCTTCTGACTCTCAAATGTCCTAAAGATATGTTGGACATGGATGGTCCTAAGAATGTCATGATGGAGACATTTATTCTGTAAATCCGGAAACCTCTCCCAAGCCTCATGAATGGACTTGTCTGTGGTTTGGTTGAAGTTGGATATGTGGGCACGCATCTGATTCAACTGCTTGAGATGATAGAATTTGTGCAAGATCGCTTACTTTAACTCCTCCTAGGTGGTTACGACTTTCCTCAAGTGGTTAATCCAATGAAGCACCTTATCGTGAAGGTTGAATAGAAAGGTCGTCATTTCTATTATGCCAAACGGTGGGTTAGGGTAGTGAGTTGTACCATAGATGCGTGTGAATTATTGCAAATAGATAAAAAGTTCCTCATTTTCATTTTCGTGGAAGATAGGAAGAAGCCCAAAATTTGAGGCTTTACCTCGAAGTGTGCATGGAGTGTAGGGATTTGGATCCACTCGGTCATCTAGCCTGCTCCAGGATTGCAGGTCTCCTTGAGCATGGACTCGGGCCTCTCTGCTCGGGGTTCATCTGTTGGGCCTCTATGGCCTCCATCTGCTCTCTCTTCTTCTCCTCCTCCTCCTCCTCCTAGGTTATTTATCCTTCTCCACATATCATTGAGAATGTCTTGGAAGGTGATCTGGACCAATGCCTGGTCAGTGAGCTACTATTATATCGCCTTGAAAGGTGAGAAGATGGGAATTTACGGCATTCTAATCTGGCAGGCCTAGCTATGGCTGTGAAGGATGCTGATGTCCCTTCCCATTTCCTATGGGAGCCATCTCTATATCTTTCTCCAAATCTAAGAGGATTTCTGGCTCTAGATCGAGCTTGTGATCTGCACAAGGAATGATGCTCCGATCAGCCTGAATAGAAGCATCAGATGTAGAGAATTGTTATGTGTAAAGGTCAACATAGAATTTCATCAAGGATGGTGATGTATAAGGAGTGAAGTCAATTTCCATCAAGAATGGGAAGAGTTTGAGAAAACAGTGATCTCGGATTATTGAAGAAGGCGGTGAATCTGAAGATCAATTTATGGAGTTTGAAATAGGTTCTCAGGAATCACGTCGAATTATTAGAGAAGGCGAATGCATGAATCAGTTTGTGTAGGTAGAGTCCGAATCAAGATATCTATGAGTCGCCATCTTGAAGATGAAGAGGGAGACCGATGAAAGATACAACATCTAAAAAGGAATAAATGGAGTGTAGAATAGTAGAAGACTTAAAGTGAGTAGGGGTCAAATAAAGAATAAAACAAAGGAAAGAAAAACGGCACAAAGTGTGCGGGACTAATCTTTAAACTTAACTATAATAAAACAAACACCAAACAAGTTTGGGTTCACCAACTCAACATAAGTGAAGCTGTCAAAGTTCAGCTATTTTTATCTTTTCAATTTTAATTTTGTTTTGCAGGAATGATCTTGTAACAATTCCTTGTAAGTGCTATCCCTATAGGAGTGTGTGTACTTCCAGGAAATTTCCTCATACTTGTTCCACCTCCTTTGTAACCTGTGATTTGTGCACTTTGATATCCTTGATCTCGTGCCTAGGAGGCTACTTAGCCAAAGAAATAGATGAGTAAGACAATAGGCTAAACCAATACCTCCCCATAAGTGAGGTACTCAAATGCAAACCGATGACATAGACACACCCATGAGGGAGTGACCTAAGCTTAATACTTCATATCAAGTCGGATTCTCCACACAAGGTAGGAGCACCGTCATCAACGGGGCCCTACTCAGTCACATATAATAGAAGAGCCAACACTTCGCCAACCCATGTGATAATCAAAGATGCCACATATCAGGTTTTGGTCTCTAATCCTTAGGGGCCACACCTCACTCAATCTCAAAGGTACTTGAAAATAATGAGGGCTTTATGAGCACAAAATAATGATGCCCATTACGATTTTTTTAAGGTTAAAATGTTATTCGCATACTCCTTGTTTTACATTTTGGTTTTCAATTTTTAGTATTTTTTAGAGTAAGCCACCTAACATTGTTTTGTATTTTTCTCTTAATCATAAAATATGGAAAAACAGAGGCTGAAGGTAGAAAAGCAATGCAAGTGGACACATGGGTTGAAATCTCACTCTCATATCAAATGATGTATGCAAAGTAAGGAAACTTATAGTGCTTTCTAGTTCTCTCCATACGGGATGCAAAATCTAATATTTAAACCTATACTATATGCACGATATGAAAGCAATAAAGCTCCCTAAACAATAATTGCTATTACCGGGAAGCACCAATGCTAATCACTTAAAAATGCCTCCAAGTGTTCAGTCTTGGAGACTTCTCGGTGCCTGCTACAATGGGTCATGCATGTGATGTATGGAGTCCCTTACGTCATGCAGTTCCAAATTCGAATAATTAGAAATTAATTATTTGATGAAGTCCGAGCAAAGTAAACTATAGGTACATGCTTCTATTAGGGATTTGAACCTAGTTTACCGAGTCAAACAATCATATATCTCGGGGCTCAATCACATAAAACAAAGGAAAATAAAGGCATAAAGATCAAAACACATGAAACAAAATAAAAAAAGGTGACCAAAACACGAAAAACCATGACGAGGCCGCTAGGTGAATAAACACTCGGGCACTAGACCTTGTTAAATGAGGAAGTGTCTAAATTATTACAATTTATTTTACAAAAATTTAAAAAAATATCTCTCACACAAAACAAAATAAAAACTAAGGTCAGGTAGCTCTTCTCATACTTTCCTTGCTCCTCTCTCTTTCTCTCTCCTGATCGGATCACAAGTAGAAGGCTAACCTCCGGTTGACTCGGATGCATCCACCTCCTAAGATAGATCTATCCCTAAGTGATCCCTCGCAAGAAAGATAAACAAGAAATGTGGATTATAACAGTTAAAATAATTATCAAAAATAAAAGATAGTAAAATAAAAAGAAAAGTAAATAGTGTAATGTACAACTAGCTACACTCCATTGCTCCCCAGCAACTGCGCCATTGGAAATACCAGAAATATCCAAGGGGATGTCTTATGGATACACAAGGAGGGACCATTAAGACCTTGCAATGACAACTCTTGATGACCTCTGATAAATTCAACAATCAACCCACACAATATAAAAATGAAGCAATCAAAGAAATGTGTATGGATCAAAATTTATTATAACCCTATTATAAATGTGTGCATAGTGACAAGCAGATTAGGATGTTGGACCTAGGAAGACAAGTCAATGCAGCATGATATTAATTATAAATAAATGATTAATAATTAATATAGCCATTTGTACAATATTCGCTCGATTAATCAATTTATTAAATCAATGTTTTTATGGGTTTTTATTTTTACTTTTATATATCTTATATTTTAAAATTTCAATTTTATTGTTTTATTTCATTTTTATAATTTTTTTATTTTTAATTTCTTTTCCTTTTTAATATAGTATGGCTATATATAACTATATATTTGTAATATGTATAATATGAGTAATATATAATATAAAAATTATAAAAATTATACAAAATCAGAAAATACTTAAGAAACAATCCTTTTTATTGTTTATTATAATATTTAATAATTGTATTAGTTATATATATAGCTATATTATGTGGATATAATACACTATAGCAAATATATTAATAAATATAGCAATATATATTCAAATTTTACAAAATAAAATATTTTTGTGTTTCTTAAGATTTTTCTTATGCTTTTGTGATTTTATGGTAAGTTTACTAATTTTTAGGTATTTCAAAGTTCAAAATATATAAAATCAGGGACTATTTAAATGGGTCAAATTGTTTTGAGATTAAAATATAGCAAATGAGTTCAAAATCTCTCAAATCAAATTTTAATATGTAGATAATATATATAATGTAAATTAATATTTTTGGATTTTTCAAAAATATTTTGCAGCTTTTAGGGTTAGTAAGGGTTTGCTAATTTTTAGGGATCTTTTTAATATTTTTTGTAATTTTTGGTTTGTAGATATGGAATACTATAATAAATAATAGGTAATTTCTTTGGAATTTTAGAAAGGGTTTTATATTTTGTTTTGGAATTTTTACATTAGACAAGGAATAAACAACACCTAAGCTAATCTTAATAAATGGCAAAATTAAATAAATGATAAAATCCAAGACATAACATGAACAAGAATGATTTAAGGCACTTAGAATAATTTTACTAAAATTAAATGAGCAAAGAAATTGTTTTTAATAAAAGGAAAAGCAAAACTAAAAATACAAGCAGCTGGAAAATGTATTTTGCAATTAAATTTAAATGCAAGGGGGTACGTAACCACAACTTTATAACTAAAGCTCAAATTTTATAAATTAAAATGCAATATCCAAAACCTGTAAGGGCATAGGCATAAAACGCTCAGCTTACGTGGGGGCCACATGATCTGAGCCGGTAGGAGTCCCTTCTGCAATTGCAAAAAAGTACAAGGGTTTAGATGCAAATTACACTTAAATAAATATTTATAGTACTATTTAAGAATTATAAAAGGTAGAGGGTGGACCATGCAATTATGCCACTTAAATTCCTGTAGATTAGGTTGTCGCTTGCTTGACACGTGGTAGATTGTGCGATAGAGGAACGCAACGTTTCGCCAAAACTCCAACGGTCGGGATTAGACCTGGCACATCTTCTTCATCGGATTGCTAGGAGGCATGGTGGATGAACAACCCAAGAAGAAGGCTTAGGCATACTTCTATTGACAATTCCCAGGGGCTCAGGTGGCTTCTATGTACATGGATGGTGGTTAAGGCTCGTTGCAACTCCTCTGCACGTGTTGACAGTTTCCTATAGAATTGAGGAGGTACAAATGTCGATTTGGATTCTCTTCTAGCTCTAGGTGACCTTGGGCTCATCCGGGTTCTTCAATTGCTTTAAAAGAGTCTGCAAACCCCAAGACATGCATAGAATGTGTCACGGACTCAAGGGTCTCATCCTCAACTAGGTCTTGAAGCTGGGGGACAAGGGTAATGGGATGGCGGAAGAGCTCCGGTGAAGTGGAGGAGGAGGAGCTCGATTTTCCAGGTCATTGCATGACATGGGTTGAAAGATGGGGGATATGGTGTAGAACTTGCAGGGGATCAAAGTGGAGTGGAAATGGGGTCGGAAGAATAACCGAGAATGGATGATTTGGCCTGGAGCTTGAGCTCCATGTCAAAATGGGGAATCCAAATTAACCTTAAAGTCATGATTAAAAGTGAAACTAATGGTATGAAATTAAACTAAACTCGGATCGTTTCCTAGTCATGCAAGAAAGAAAGCCTCAACTTGGCATAAGCCAAGGAGGCAGGACCTGCCGAAGAAGCTCTGGCAATGGACTTGGATCTCCTCCGCAACTGCTCCTCCTTGCTACAAGTCGAAGGGGATCGCTCCTATCACTAGTAGACTCCCTTAGGGAAGTATTTGAGGGTCTAAGAATAGAAGAAGAAGCATCAAATACAAAACAATGAAGGAAGGAGGTCGTCTTATAGACTACTGAAGCAGAGATTTCGAGGGAGGATTGCGTGGACAGAGGAGGTGGTAGGTAAGGAAAGGATGGTCGGCGTGAAGGACAAACATGGTTGTTGCGTATAGGTAGAGAGCTTGATGGATAGCATATGTGGGAGGTTGATTGAAAATTTGGAGAAGCTGGGCATCCCGTGAGGTTTTCTGACGCGACGACTGAAATCAGAGCAGTTGACCAGAGGTCAACAAACAAATGCACATGGTTGGTCCACTTGGGACAATCGAGAAATTCTAAGGCAAAATACCTTAGAAATGAATATAAAATAGCAAATGATTTAACTAATTTTTTATTAAAACACAAAAAATATTCCTAATTTTATTCAGTATTTATTGTCTATTTATATTTATTTTTTCAAGGTGTTTTATTAAAAGTTAATATTCACATGTATATTAATAGGTAAATATACGTGTGTTTTGAAGGTTTTATTTTTATTTTGTATTATATATTTTTATTATTATATGTAAGTATTTTATATAATTCTGATATATTTATTTACATATTTACGTATATTTTTATGAGCTTATTTGTACTCTTTATAGGTATATATAGGTATATTTCATGTGTGTATTGAACTATATGATTTATTTTTATTTCATTTTGATGGTTTTAATTTATTTCAATCATGTATATGTAATTTAAATAAATTTTAAAAATTTTTTAAAAATAAGATAGTTTGAGAAATACAAAGAATAAATATACTGATTAAAATATACATTTATATTGTACAATAGGGGCCCAAAACCTAACTTTTGCAACTTAGCTCCAAATTAAATGAATATAACATCATTAAATAGCTAATTAAACATAATATACAATTAAGGTTGGTTCATTTTGACATGGTATGGAGAAGATAAAGGTCTGTAAAGTTTTTATTTTGAGATCTTATTTTGTGTGTCTCGAGCACATTGTGGATAATTTTCCTGTGAAATCAATTTTATATTTTCTTTGTATTTTTATATTTAATATTAACATAGATTTTTTTTTGTTTGAGGTGTAAAACTAATTAAATAAAATAGATCCCAAAGAGAAATATTTAAGCAATTATATTAGGATTTCGTACAAGTTTTTCTGTGTATTATTTTATGTAAAATTTCTCTGCCTTTCTCCCCTACTTTTTTCCTTCTCGATCAAGTCATCATGTTGAGTAGCTCTTGGGGTTTACGGACCCTCAACACCTAGGATGTTTCATTTATTTTTCTTTTCTTCCTTTATTCTTTTATTTTATAATTAAATATAATAAACATGTAGTGTTTTATATAGTATTGTGTACAAATTACAGAGTGTTTATTTTGAAAAATTAATGAAATATGCATTCATTTATCTAGAGATTTAATGCTAAAATAAAAGAATAAAGGTGATGAAATAATAGTTCATCAATGAGGGATTTGAGTCTGGAATCACATGTGTAGTAGAGGGAGACTTGGCATATAGAGAATGAGAGAGAGAGAGAGAGAAATTGTTAATGATGAAACTTGAAGAGAAAGGGGTGCCTCTTCTAATATAGTATTTTTGGATCTGTGGATCTCAATCCATAGACAACACAAAATCAATGGATGGGATTGATTCTGTTTATTTCAATGATCATGATCTTGTTGTAAAAAACATAAAAATAATTAATGTAATTTCGATTAAAATATATTGATAAATCAATATTAATTAATTCCAGATTAAATCAATTAGTCAGTCTTGGAGATAATGATAAGATTGGCCATATCACCTAAAAAGGGGGGACGGCCACTCAATCATTTCATGAGATCTCATTATCTTATGAGATCTCAATATCTCATGATATCTCCAAGATTTACAACAACATTTGTTGTAAATTATCTCACAAAAATAATTCATAATTATCTTGTGAACATTGCAATCATGAGATTGGAAAAATGTAAATCGTATTCACATCCCAAAATAAAATGTAAAATATTCTTTCAATTAATCATCCAATGTGAATCCAATCCACATCAAAAATTAATTAACAAATATAAATCACAATAGGCTCTTTCTGATATATTATAAATCATATTTATAATATATATGAATAATTGGATAGTGTTATCTACATTACTCATATGCATGATAATTAAATCACATTTAATCATCTTGGATCTCCATTCTCATGTGCTCATATAATATGAATCGCATTCACATTATTCACATCTTGGATGATTAAATCACAAATAGTTATCTTAGATAACTCTCCTTATAATATAAATCTAATTCATATTATTTAATATAATTAAACCATATCTAATTATCCTTTTCTCAATGCTCGGATATATAATATCAACAATGAAATTATCCATGAAGTCTTTCAAGGATAATGCACTTTCTTCGTGGATACTTGGAGATAAGAACAATGCAAGTGTATTGTTCCCTGTATAGCGACTTGGATATTGAGATCACATCTCAAATCCAGATCTTGCGGACCTCCCATAGATGTTTAATTAAATCAAGACTGCAAATCTCATCTTCTTATTGCATCAGAATCACATTCAGATCAATGTCCAACACTTGGACCAAGATCAGATCACTTCTCTATTGAGAGGAGTCACTCAAATCCAGACTCGTTTCATCACTCCCTATGAATGGAAGCATCATGGTTATACAATAGTTTATGATCACATCACCTCAGGTATTCCTAATACATGTAAATCCTGCATACTGAAAGACCAAGAACAAACCCAAAGTTTTAGGTCTATTTAAATTGCCTCCTTCAGGGTTTTTATCATTAAGTTTCTCATTCGATAATTGAGAGTCAATATCGATCATATACTTTCCAAAATCATATATCATACATGGGTGTTGATCATAAACTTTCCAAAGTATATATCAAACTTACAAATTCATTCAAGCATCTAAAGTGAGATGACTGTAAACGGAATTTGATTCATCCCAATATCTCATGAGTGAGCTCAAGCCTTCTGATTCAATAATGAACATGTATGGTCCCTTTGAGAGATTGTATTATTCATATGCCCCTGCATGCACACTAGTGTGTCAGTGTATAGACCTTGGTTTAATCATCAACCTATTGGTCTTCCAAATGTATATACTCAAACATATAGTAATACATCTGTCTTCGGTCAGAGGATGTATGCCTATATCATGACAACATATGACATGGGTCTTCGGTATCTCGATCTCGTTAAGTCATCACTTTGACCTAATTAATCTGACACCTCTGAATCTCTATTCCTATGAAGAGGACCTACATCAAGAGGTCGGTCAGATATCAGCCTTTAGAGAAAGGATTGACATCTCCTTCTTGGGCTGGAGGTCCTCTCTTAATAATCATTTGACGGTGCTTGATGAGTCCTCAATCTAACTCTTTATATATTCACCCAAGCATCAGCCTCTATGATTCAATAATTGAATTAACAGTTGTATGACCATTAAGATAGACATGGTACATAACCCTAATTGTACTAAGGGACCTATTATGCAATTTAGTCAATCTTCATTTCAGTTCAGGGAATGATATTTTCAATAACATTTATTGCATAATGGCTCACCGTGGGCTCGCATGTCTAACAATCAACACCAAAAATTTACATGTGTTGAGTTAATAAGGCACTTGAGAGGATCCTTCTCCCAATGAGAGTGAGAGAAGGAAAGACATCATCATATGCCCACCATCAACTGGCCTTCCATATTAACTTTTAAGACAGACAACTAAGGAGATGGTGAATTGGATGTAAGAAACGATTTATTCCCTAGTGCCGAGGATTGGGTTCTTAGGAGAGTCTCTTGGATTGGAACTTGGGTTACACTTTGGCTCTACTCTTGTAACTACAATCCATACTCAATGTCATATCCTTATTATATATGTATACAGAGAGAGTCTCATGATTAGGGAAGTTGGATACCTTCTTATTAGAGCTTGGTTCAACATAGAATTTGAGGGTCACTAAAATCAAGAGTTCTTCAACGAATCAAGTCTTGTACATTCATATGCACAGTCAGGGATTAATCCAACTTATTCGTTCCTTATTTCCTAGAAGACTATGAAAGTTCAAGTATAGGGGGCGATGAATCTGTTATTCATCATCTTAATATATTGATCTTAGCTTGATCCCTGATCAAAACATCAAATAGAAGTCCCTAAATTCAATAAATTAACAAAATACAACTCTAAATAAAAGTGGACTAATAATGTATATTTATCTTGTAACTAAGTCTAAAAAAATAATTCAAAACAAAAACTACAAAAAAATAAAGTGTTTGTAAATATTTCCCTGCAAACAACCAAACTTTTTTATTTTTAATAAATTTAGACCAACTCCTTTTGACTTAATTCATTCTCTAACTTGTATATAAATATGTACAAAAACACAAAAATATAAAATGATTCCCACCTTGAATAAATACTCTTAGATCTTGAACCAAAAAAGTCGTAAAGTCCAACCTCTCGGCTGAATTTCTGCTCTATAAGAGCTCCGAATTCACCAAGATCACTTTTAATTTTCAAGTTATAAAATCATCTATCCAATGAAAATAATTTCATTAAAATCGGAGCTTGTTTCTAAAATGTTGATTCTGGGACCTAATTGTATACTATATAGTTTATATATACTTTATTTTTATAGATTTCATTTCACCTTTTTAATTATTAAAAATACAAAAAAAATTAATATGTATTTCTTTATTTTATATTTTATCTAACTTTATCCTTATTTTTACCGTATTTTAAAATTATAAAAAAATAGTAAAATATGAAATATGATATTTTATTATATTTAGAGTACCACCAAAAATACTTTTTGTACATATGATCTCTTTTTGTTTTGGTCTTCAAACAAGTTATCGATCTCATCGAGATGAAAAACTTTCATGAAGAACAATTTTTCATTTGACCATGTTTGTTATTTTTATGAAATTTTATTTTAATTATATTTTTTATTTTTTGGCAGTGACACGTGACCGCTCTAGCAGTTGCCATGTGTCTCCCCTCTTTTATTCATTTTTGTTTATTTTATTTATTTAATTTTATTTAATTTTTATTTTATTTTTTCCTTTTTATTTCTTTCTTTCTTTCCTCTATCCTCTTTCTCTCCCAAGCACATGTGGCACACGTGCCTCCCCCACAGCTTCCTCATGCCATTACCCACCTCTATTGCATGCTCCGCTCTACCCACCGGTTGTTACGCCCACAGTCGTTCATCCTCCCCCACACTTCTCGTATTTGCATAATCGCCACCTACCTCCTCCTATAGAGACCAAGCATCGCCACCGTCATGATCTTCATCCACCATCTGAGGGGAAAAACCTCGAGCTTTAGGCCGAGTGTGGTGACAGCAGATAGAAGGCCATCGAGGAAACCCCTGGTGAGATCCATGAGGTCGTACCTCATGTAGATGTTACATCTCTACCTCAACCGAGCTCCGCTACGCCAAGGAGTTGAGCGATAAATGTAGAAGCTCCTCCGACCTCCCACCTCTCTTAGGTAAAATTATTCCTTCTTCTTATTCCTATCCTCTTTTATTTCTATTCTTTTGCTTCCTCTCCATGTTTCCTCTCCTCCACTGCCACCTCAGCCTTCTCTGGCTGCCATCCCCTTTACCCTTGTCTCATTGGTCATCTTCAGCTCTGCCGATTGATCCCACTCACCACCCTTGATGTCTCACCTCCATCCTTCCACCTCGAACCGCAGCCTCCCTTGCCCGACACCCTTCACTCTTCCTCGCATGTCGATCGGTGTTGCTCCACCATCTCCACACTAGAACTCCGCTCACTAACGCAGCCATCCACCCATGACTCTTCACCTCGCCCTCCAACACAACCGACCAACTCAACCTCCCCTTCTCATTGGCCTTCTTCTAGAGCAACATTGCCACTCCACCCTCTACCACAATTCGCCAACGACCCGATGCCCTGTACCCCTATACCGATCTCTGTGTCACTTGATTTAGCCGAATTTCTGCGGTCTTAAGTTCCACACAAAGCGGGAACTCAGTCGAAGTGTCGACCACTCGGAAATCCAACTAAAATCAACAATTAACCCACAATCAATCAATCAAACACTGACAAGCAGAAAGTGGAGTTAAAATTTATTTTTAACTCTACATAAATGATGTATAGGAGCAAGTACGTAGAGAGTTCGAACACATGGAGCAAGGTAGGATAGATCAACGAGTGTGTGTGCGTGAATGTGATGTGATTGTCTACAATATGCAAGGCAAATGTTTTTGTGGGTTTTTAATTTTAAATTTTTTTTATTTGATTTTTTGATTTTATAATTTTGTATTTTGGTTTTCTTTTTACTGATTTTGTATTTTCTTTTTATATTTTATATGTACATATTTTTAATATAGGCATATATATACAATATACTGAAAAAGAGGATAATGTATTTATAAAAATAGTCAAAAATCAGGAAATAAAATCTTTTTGGGCTTTTCATAATTTTTTACAGTTTTTGTGATTTTTGGGTATTTTTCAGAATTTGTTTGGTATTTTTAAATATCAAAATAAGGGGAAATAGTGGACTAGGTTGCTGGCCGAAATCAAAATGAGGGTAAAAAATACTAAACAGTACCCAAAATTCCTCAAATTAATTTTAAAATATAGACAATAAAATAAGGAAGACACATCAACTGAGTTTACATTTTTCTGATTTTTCTAGGATTTTTTAGATTTTTTTTGAAGATTTTAGAGGTTTTAGAATTTTTAAGGTTTTTCTTTTGAAATTTTTAGTGATTTTTGGATTTACACTAATAGATGATAAAACACACCAAATATAATTTTTTTGGAATTTCTCAAAATGTTTTTTATAATTTTTATGGATTTTCTAGTGCAAACAGTATGAAAAATGCATGTTTTCTATTTTTAATAAATGTGAAAATGCAATAAAAATGCAATGCAAAAATATGGCATTAAAGTGAAAGTCAACAGGAGCTTAAGTTAAATTTTTGGGAATTTTTCGAATTAAAATGATGCTGCAAATAAATAAGACCAGCACACAAAAATAACTAAGCCTGGTAGGGGTATAAGTGCAAATATCAAAACATCCAGGAGCATACATGCAATTTTCCCACAAAATATAACTCTGAATATTCGATTTTATGGACCAATCACAAATATCTAAACCCGTACGGGTACAAGTGCAAAATGTCCACCAGGGCGCGTGACTTGCACGCGCCTGGGAATGACTCAACTGTAATTTCCAAAATGCCCGAGGGCTTACATGCAAAGGTCCCTAAAATTTAACACTTAATACAATATTTAATAGACCTTGATGAAATAAACAAACCCAGAAGGGGGTCCGTGAAAAATACACGCGCCTCACGTGAACTGGTCACGTGAGGTGACGTGGCCTGGACCTCTTTGCAATTAGTAAAAATTCAAGGCCCTATTTGTAAATACTACGAAATACTTTGAATGGTAAATGAAAGTTTCTGGACTAAAATAAAATTACAAAAAGGGAAGGGGTGGCTATGCAAAATACCCCTTCGGAGCTGATCGAACGGCTGTGGACCGTTCACTTGACGCGTGGCGCGCCCTCGATACACGATGCCGCTTCGGCCTCCGACGGTGGAGATTAGACTTGATGATGACGATCGGACGGCTGGAGCGTGATCGGATCGAACGGTGGTTGTAGCTTCTGGAGGCGTGACTCGATCCAACAGTTGCGAAGCGTGGAAGAAGAACGGGGAAGAACGCCGGCGAGGCGAACTTCCCCGTGGCTGATCTCCTAGCTCCGGTGGCTTCTGGACGTCAAAATGGAACTGCCTCCTAGCGGTGTCCTCTAAATGCTGGTGGGCCCAAAAAGCCTCGGCGGTGGCCGAGGTTCACTGGAGAGTTTGGCGGAGCTGGGAGGGCTCGAGCGGCTCCGGCGAAGGCCAAAATGGCCCCCATGTGTGCGATAAAGTCCAAACACCTGCAACACAACGTGAGAGGACCCAGGGCAAAGTTCCTGGGTCCCGCGGTGGCAAGAATGTGGCGCGAAACGACGGTGGGGATCTCAGCCGGAGGTGCGCTCCGGCGATGTGATCAAATTGGGAGATTGGATGGATGGAATCGAGAATTTCTTGAGGGCTTTTACTCCTAAGACTAAGGCAAATGAAATGCACTAAAAATGAGAGGGGAAAGTGGCTGCCTCAACGGTCAATGACCAGAGGGAGGGTACCTCGACGGAGGGCTTTGCAAGAGGTAATGGAGACGCCTCCGACCTCCTTCGCCTTGGCTGATGGCACGAAGCTGGAGCTGTCACCTCCAAGTTTGCGTGGAGCACGAAAGGAGCGAGGAGGGGTGGACCGAAGGGACTCACATTCAAATTGAAAGTCAGGGGTCACATATATGTCGTTTGACCCGATGACTGAGGTGGTCCAAAGATCGAAGCGGGTGGCTTGAATCGCCGCTCCTCGGCCCTAGGAAAGCCTAGGGCGTGAAAGAGCAAGGATCGAGGAGCAAAAGTGCTTCTGGTCGCAACGCAAAAGGGTGCAAGATTTGACCTAGAAAAATCCGCCTAATCGGACAAAAACTAGGTCTGACAAGGAGCTCAGAGGGAGGACGACCAGTTGACCGGGGTCAACTGGGGTTGTCTCCTGATTGGTCCACGTGGACCAATCAGGAAAAATCCCTGGAAAAAGATTTGGAAAATGATTTAAAAATAGTAAATGAATTATTTAAGATTAGGTTATTTAATAAAAATGTTTATTATTTATAAGGTATTTTATTCTTATTTTTAATTATTTTTATGAGGTATATTTTTACAAATTTACTTTTATTTCCTTTATAGGTATAATATCTATATATTTTATTCTTTTATTTTTATTTTGTGTATTTAATTTTATTATTTTTATTTAGTATTTTATAAAATCCTGGAATACTTTTATACACACAAATATATTTTTGTTTTATTTTTCTGATGTGTTTTGTATATTAATAAAATACAAGTATGATTTGTACATGTATAAGTATAGGTATTATACCTATGTATTCTATGTATTTTTATTTATGTTTCTTTTGTATTTTTATTCTGATTTTAATGTACATATATATTATAAATAATATTTAAAAAATTATAAAAATATGAAATTACAAAAATAATGAATAAATAATAAATTGAATATTTTAATCTGTACAAATATACTACAAGGGTCCAAAACTCAACTTTCAAACCGTAACTCCGACAAATACGAAACCCCCTCCATTAAATAGATTATTTTATGCTATATACAATTAAAGGTGAGTTTGGTACATTTTGAGTTTTTATTTGCAAGATACGAGCCTGGGAAGTTGGAGTTTTGGAATCTTATTCAGACCATAACTTTTATTTGTGCATTATTTTTCAGTGAAATCAATTTTGTATTTTTATTTATTTAATTAACTGCAACTTTCATGTACAACATTTCTTTATTTGATGTATAAAAAGTGGAACCATAAATAGGTCCCAAAATGAATAAATAATGAAGGAATTATGTATTGTATTTAGCCCTTATCTCCCCCTACTTTATTCCTTGTCGACCTATTCATCAAGATGTCTAGATCTCGGGGTTTCCGGGTCATAAAATATTTACAATATTTTATTCTTTTTCTTTTCTTTTATTTATTCAATAATTTTGGCTTTAATTACAGTATTTTATACACTATTTGGATGCACATGCATGAATGCTAAGATGATGGATTTAATGCTATTTACACGCATTTGCTAGGGTTTTTGATGCCAAAATGATAGAATAAAGATGATGAAATGTGGCTTCATCATCCCCCTATACTTTACCTTTGCTAGTCCCTAGAAAACACTTATGCAATAAGTGCAAAAAAATAAAGAAAGAAAAGAAAAAGAAGAACTTGGATTAAATTTAATTATCAAACTTGTCTTCACAAAATCAAAGTTTGGAGCTTAAGTCGGACCTTTGAAATTTTAGTGCGGGCGGAACCTTAATGAGAACCGGATTTGAAATCCAACAGTCCCTGAGAATCCCATGACTCTGCTCAAGTCTCCTCAATAGCCAGGTCAGAAATACTTCAACTCATACGCAAACCCTTACGACTATGAATCTGACTCGTACAGTGTAAGTGATAGTGGTTCTCCCCAACTGAAATGACAAAGAGACTGACTTCTCCAATATGACAACCCAATGATTCCCCAATCCAACAACTCATCCCTCAAGGAGTAGGGTATTCCCTTCTAAGTTCAAGTGGCAACCGGCCTAAGAGGGGGGTGAAGAGAAGAATGGACGGTAGCCAGTGTAGCTACCTATCCTAGGATGCAAGACCAGTGTAGTCAAGTCATCCAGCTGCAGGCTCACATGATTTGACTTTGAAGCTCAAACTTGCTTATTGACTTTACAACATATGTACACTCCGGCAGGCATTTTTATTTTTGTACAGGCCTGTCCACTTTTCTGGAGATTTTGCTTTTGCATTTTTTAATACTATATACAACAGCATTTACATAGGGAGTTTTTCCTCTTGAGCCAGTAGACTATCCCTCTTTTGAAGCTTTATCGCAACCTACGATCTCCTATCCTCGAAACTCATCATTACTGGACGGGTTGGGGCGCACTTCCCTCCCTAGAGGAGGACAAATGTTTCCACCTGTGTGCATCTCATACCGGCAAATCCAACCCCCTCACCACTCCAACTGAGTTGATCCATGTGAAAGGTGCAAGTGTCCAAGTTAGGTCATTATCAACAAGAGTCATGCGTGTGCTCCGAAATACTCTACTTAGGCAGTCAAGAATCCATTGAACCAAGTCTCGTGATCCTCAAAGAATTAAGTCAACTAGACCTGAAGTACCTCAATCCCAGTTCCTATAAGGTTCCTGTTAATTAGGTAGATTTAAGGTCCAACCAAGCTCCAATCTTCGGATTTTACTCAGACTCGTTTAGCTATCAAACTCAATCCTAAAAATGCGAATGCTATGCAGATGATGTGCAGAATGCAGAAAATATTTTGTGATGCAATTTTCAAGAATTTTGAACTTTTTCTGGGTTTTTGAAAAGATGATGATGCATATGCGTTTTTTAGATTTTTAAAAAGATTTTTCAAATGTTTTTGGATTTTAGTTTGCAAATGTTTTTGGGAGTTTTGAAAACAAAAAGATTTTGGCTCAAAGCTAGGTGAAAATATGTACACGGGAGTGCTTCTTATATATACAAGAAGTGGATTTTAAGAATTTACAAGGGTAAGTGGTCAATTTTATAGGTATATATAGTGGAATTTTGGTGTGATATATGTATTCCTCAAACTTATTTGACACAGGTTTTTCAAACGCTTTTGAAAACTATAGTCCAAAATAATTTTTACAAACAATTTTTACAAACATGTACACACATTTGAAAATCATTTTGCAAAGGTCTTCCAAACAGTATGTATAGATTTTTCAAAATATTTTTGCAACCATTTTTCAAACCATTTGCAAATCATTTTTCAAACATTTTATTTCACACAAAGAAAATAATTTTACAATCAAAATGTTTTTACAAAGGTTGAAAACATGTAACAAAACGTTTTCAAAATAGTTTTCAAAAGATTTTTCAAAGAGATTTTCAAACTATTTTTCAAACATTTTGCAAAAAATATTTTCACCTGATTTATTCATCAGTAAGTACAAAAAGCATTTGAGGAATAAAACACCTTTTTATTAAGGTTTTTAATGAATTATTAGCCATATTATTAAGAAAATACGAAAGTACGAGTTATGGCTAAAGTATATACTCAGTATATACGACCCCACTATACTTAGCTTGAGCTATGTCCTCATAGATCGGAGAGAAAAGAGAAGACATAACTCGTACTAAGTATAGAAAAGCCTAAGGAATAAATGAATAAGAGATGAATGAATAAACAAATGAAAAGTTGACCGTCCCCCCTATACTTAGGATCAAATAATCCTAAGTATAGCAGACTGTACACAAAGCAGGGAGGGTCAAGGGTGGGAATGAACAGATCATGCTCAGATCGTCTCCCCCTATACTTAGGGTAAGATATCCCTAAGTATAGACAAGAAGAGGAGACAATGGAGAGGATCGAAAAGAATAGAAAACTAGGGGTGCACACCCCCCTATACTTAGGACAAAGTACATCCTAAGTATAGAAAACTGTCTACAAGGGGTGACACCTTTCTGATAGATACAGAAGATAGAAGAGGAAAAGAAGAAAAGAAGAAAAGATGAAAAGATATCAACAGATGGACGAATGATATAGACAGATGGATCTTTACAGCAGAAGATTAAAGGGATAACCATGTATGAGATGCAAATGTTCGGAGTCAACGAACACATCTCATACCAGAAGAATGGGGGCAATGTCAACGGTCGGCGGATCATGATCTAGATATAGTTTCAGACGTTGTCCGTTGACACGGAAGGTAGAGGAAGATGATGGTTCGGATATGTCAATACTACCATTGTCATGTACCTTCCTGACCACATAAGGACCTTTCCACTTGCTCTGTAATTTCCCTGGAAATAATTTCAGCCTGGAATCGAACAACCATACGTATTGATCTGGCTCAAACTGTTTATGGCTGATATGAGAATCATGCCTTGTCTTTACTCTCTCTTTGTAAGGCTGCTAGAAAAGGTTGTATCTCTCAACTCCTCCAGGGCTTCCAACTCTGCTCTTCTCTGTTCTCCTATACTCTCAGGATCTAACAGTAGCTCAATGACTGCCCAAAATGATTTGTGCTTGATTTCCACTGGCAAGTGGCACGGCTTGCCATAGACGAGATGAAAGGGAGATGTCCCTAATGGATTTTTGAAGGAGGTCCGATAGGCCCACAAGACTGAGTCCAAAAGCTGCGACCAATCCTTTCGGTCTGGGCGGACAACCTTCTGCAAGATCGTCTTGATCTCCCTATTCGATACTTCGGCAAGACCATTAGTCTGAGGGTGATATGGCGTGGCAACCCGATGGTCAATGCCGAACTCGTCTGCAAGGGCCCTGACTTTATCATTGATGAAATGAGACCCCTCGTCTGAAATCAGAACTCTAGGTACCCCGAACCGTGAAATGATATTTTTCCTCAAAAATCTGCACACAGTTTTAGCATCTGCGGCTCGGGCGGGGATGGCCTCAACCCAACGGCTGACATAATCAACAGCGAGCAAAATGTGTTTGAATCCCTGACTCTTAGGAAACGGGCCCATGAAATCAATCCCCCATGCATCAAAAACCTCACAAAAGTGAATGGGCTGCATGGGCATCATGTCTCTCTGTCTACAAGTACCCATCTTTTGACAGTCAGTACACCTCTTCACGAATTCATCTGAATCCTTGAAGAGGGTAGGCCACGAAAGGCCAGATTGAAGCACCTTCTGTGTTGTCCTTCTCCCAGAATGTTGTCCTCCTGCCTCAAGCTTGTGGCAATAGGTGAGGACGCTATGTTGCTCTTCTTGAGGAATGCACCTTCTCCATATGCTATCCCCTCCTTCATGATAAAGGGCGGGATCCTCCCAATGGTAAAACTTGGCCTTAGCTAGGAAGGTCTCAAGTTTCTGCCTGGGTCATCCTTGAGGGACCATCTTGGCAACAAGATAGTTTACAAAGTCGGCATACCATGGGAGCGAGGCGACAGCCAAGATCCCCTCGTCTGGAAATGTCTCTGTGATAGGTGCTCTGGGCTCAGATTCCTCAAGATTCTCCAAACGGGAGAGATGATCTGCCACCACATTCTTAACTCCAGGCTTATCCTTAATCTCAATATCAAACTCCTGGAGTAGAAGGATCCATCTGGTAAGACGTGCTTTGGCATCCTTCTTGGCCATTAAGTACCGGATGGCGGTGTGATCTATGTAGATTGTCACTCTAGATCCAAGAATATAAGATCGATACTTATCCAAAGCAAAGACAACAGCCAGCATCTCTTTATCAGTCACAGTATAATTCCGCTGAGTGGCATCAAAAGTCCGGCTGGCGTAGTGAATGGCAAACGGCAATCCATCCCTCCTCTGTGCAAGCACAGCTCCTACAGCAAAATCAGATGCGTCCGTCATGATCTCGAATGGGAGAGACCAATCGGGTGGCTGAAGGACAGCAGTCGAAACAACCATGCTCTTGAGAGTCTCAAAGGACGCAAGACACTTATCATCTACAATGAACTCGGTGCCTTTCGTCAGCAGATAAGTAAGCGGTCGGGCAATACGATTGAAGTCCTGAATGAACCGTCGGTAGAAACCGACATGCCCCAGAAAAGACCGCAATTGACGCATATTGGACGGTGGATTGAGTTTTCTAATGATATCCACCTTGGCCGGATCAACCTCCATGCCCCTGTCGGAGATGATATGGCCAAGGACCGTCCCTTGAGTCACCATGAAGTGACTCTTATCCCAAGACAATACGAGATTGACCTCTATGCAGCGCTGAAGCACACGGTCTAGGCAGTCAAGACAGGCATCAAACCCATCGCCATAGACCGAGAAGTCATTCATGAAGACCTCTAAACAGTCACCCACCATGTCCGAGAAAATGGACAACATGCACCTTTGGAATGTTGCTGGAGGATTAAATAAACCAAAGGGCATCCGTCTGAAAGCATAAGTCCCAAACGGACAGGTGAATGTCGTTTTCTCCTGGTCTTCGGGTGCAATGGCCACTTGATTATATCCGGAGTACCCGTCAAGGAAACAATAATGACTCTTCCTAGCTAGCCTCTCGATAATCTGATCAATGAATGGAAATGGGAAATGATCCTTCTTCGTGGCCTCATTCAAACGTCTGTAGTCAACACAGACCCTCCAAGAAGTGGGTACTTGGGTAGAGATCTCCTCTCCAGACTCATTCACAACTGTAGTGATACCCATCTTCTTGGGTACCACATGTAACGGACTAACCCACTTGGAGTCAGAGATGGGGTAGATAAAATCGGCGCTCCACCATTTTGGTATTTCTTTTATGACCACATCTCGAAGATTCGGGTTCAGCCGTCGCTGGAACTCAGGCGACGACCTAGCGTTCTCCTCTAGATAAATGTGGTGGGAGCACAGAGCCAGACTAATCCCCTGGAGATCAGCTATACTCCATCCTATCGCCTTGTGGTTTCTTTCAAGAACCTCCATCATATGAGATTCTTGTTCTCCAGTCAAACCTGCTGAGATAATGATTGGGTGCATATCTGGCTCACCCGCAAGGAATCTATACTTCAGCGACTATGGCAGAGCTTTCAGTTCTGGACAACTGGGAGGTGGCAGATCTGTCTTCTGGTATGTCTGCGTGAAGGCGACCAGATCTGCTTGTGAGAACTCTCTCTCTCTCTACGTGAATATCCGACGAAGGGGAGCCTGCTGAATCATCAATAAACTGCACTGGCTCGCACTCCATCCTAGCTGTTGGCTCGGATGGAATCAGACAAGGCAATTAATCATCGAAATCATCCCAATCAATGTCTGAATCCAAGGGATCTGACGTAGACGAACAAGGATTGAAAATCATCAGCACCACTCGTCCCAACACTGTCAGCCACAAAAGTATCCTCATCCAGGTGTGTGCTCTCCAGACTCTCAACTGCCATAAGCTATAAAGAAGGTGAATCTGTAGGCAAGGCGAGGGTCTGTGCTACGGGATCTATCCAATTGGATTCATCATCTGTCATCACAAAGTCGCACTCCTGGTGGATGTCTAGCTCTTCCTCTGTCATCTGCGCAGCTTCGCTGGACTGGTCTGAGCATTCTAACTCTCTCGCTCTGGTCTCCTCGATCGTCTCTATTTGTATGGTTTCGCCATCTACGCAAAAACACACATTCCCGCTATCATGATCGGTCACCGCCTTGGTTGTGGCCAAGAATGGACGTCCAAGTATGATGGGGGCATCGGTTACCGACTCAGGGATCTCCATGTCCAAGACAACAATGTCCACGGGGAATTTCAGGCCCTAAATGGTAACGACCATGTCTTTCAATAACCCCTTCGGCCTCTTAGTCGACCTGTTAGCAAATTGAAGGACTGTCCTGCTCCTAAGAAGAGGACCAAACTCGAATTGATCGAGTAAGGCTGCCGAAAGAAGGTTAATCGAAGAGTCGCTGTCTAATAGAGTACGATCAAACTGCTGCTCCTGAATCTCGCATCTGACATAGGGAGCTCCTGCATTGGTTCTCTTGGCTGGCAGTTTCTTTTGAAGGGTACAGCAAGTGGAATGAGTGAGAACATGAAGCTGATCTCTGTGGTTCCTCCTCTTCCTACGGATGGTAGTCTTCTCTTTTAAGTTCTTTTTGAAGAGGGGGATGTGCTCAAGGGCTTCCTGTAGAGTCAGCTGAATGTGGAATCTGTCAATGATCTGGTTGCTGAACTCTACCTGCTGAGCCTTTTTTGGATTTTCTTTTTTATTCCCCTTCGCCAAGCAGAGTGCTTCAGGTAAGGGGATAGTAGGGGCCTCCTCAGATGGAGGGCTAGGAATCGGTTCTTGTGCCCGTGAAGGAATAGAATCCATACACTGATCATCATGCAACACATATGGATCCGAAGTAGATACAGAACCTTTTCCTTTATTCATTTTTTTGTTCTTTTTTTGTCCACAGTCCTGAGATACAAAATGTGGCAACACAGTAGAAGGTGGCTCAACAAAAGTAGATGTAGTAGCCTCGGTACCACCACCGGCACCTGTCTTTGCGGCATCAGCACCGTGCTCTGGCACATCATCAGAAATGGTGGCTTCATCACCACCGTCTGCGTCTGGTGTCATGACGGCCTCAGTACCGTCGTCGGGATCTCCATCCTTGGTGGCTTCAGCAACATCGTCATCAACATCATCATCAGCGGCATCAGCACCGCTACTCTGCTCATCTGGCGCTCTGGATTCTTCGTGTTGTGGTTCAGATGAGGCACCGCCGACTGGCATCCTACCGCTCCTAGTAGTCACAAAATCATCATTATACAAAGAAGAAGATATGTCACTCAAATAATCAATAGGAGAGGTATTCTCGGTGAACTCTACCTGCTCAGACTTTCTTTTCAGACTGTTCGGATTTGGTTCGATCTGAGATGGTATGGTGGCTTTACCTTTAATCAAATCCCTCACCTCCTGCCGGAACTCATCCATGTCTCGCAGATAGGATTCCCGATGTTCAGAGAGTAGTCGGGCGAGGTCATATAATGTTGGGTTCTCAAAGGCAGGTGCCTGAGAACCGGATGTGTTCCCCTGCGGGAAATGAGGTTGTTGTTGCTGATACTGGGGAGGATGAGAATATGACTGTTGAGGCGGCTGACGCTGCCTCTACTGTTGTCCCTGATAGGCGGGACGAGGACCATTCTGGTTCTGTTGCTGGGCATAATGGGCCTGCTGCTGCTGTGGCTGGATGTTCTAATATCCTTGAGCAGGCGACTGTTGCTGGGATGAGGAGCCACCATTACCCCAACGGAATTCGGGGTGATCACGATGAATCCCGGGCTGCGGGTACCAGTCGTACCAAATCCCATTGACTTCCATCAATGGGTCTTGCTCAAAGGATGGTGGTGGGAGAACTGCCAGTGGCTGATCCGACTAGTAGACCACCATCTGAGTGTCCTGAGATGGTGGCTGCGAAGGGTAATACGGTAGCCGCGGAACCGGCTCTGCCTGGATGTGGTTGACCTGGCGGTGTGAGGCAGAGGGTTGGGTAGAGCTGCTACTACTCGGATCAGCTCGTGACCTGGGAGGCTACGGGGTATATGTCTGTGCCTCCTGAATGCAGAGAATTTGAGTCTTCAGGTCACTCATGGTTTTAGTGAGAAGGTCCATCTGGGCTAGACCTTGGTTCTGCTTCTTCTCAAGGATCTCCATGCAGTCCAACTTCTCACTAATGATTCCCATGTCGGCTGCGACGGATTCGGCTTGGGCTACGGCTACCGACGGAGTGTTGGGACCGACATCGATGCGGGCGATCCTCTAAAATGATCCTCCTCCTTGGGTCGGCTTTTGCTGTGTGTAGACTCTGGCTTGGGTCATCACAGTCGAGTTTTCTTCCATGCCTTCATAGATGGCCCAGACGTCGTCTTCACCCTTGGAAAAGTATGATCCACCACAAGAGGCATTTATAAGCCCCTGTAGCTCCGGTGTCAGCCCACAGAAGAAACTCTGCACCAGATTGGGCTTGGATATGTCATGATGCGGACACCGGTCGATGAGCTCTCTGAATCGATCCCAGGCTTCATGGAATTGTTCATTAGGGATCATGGTAAAATTGCTGATCATAGCTCTAGCTGCGTTCGACCGGCCGAGAGGGTAGTACTTCTTCAAGTATGCGGTCTGGAGATCTGCCAAGTATCTATGAACCTCCCCAAGTGTTTGAGCCAGTATGCGGCTCTGTCAACCAAAGAGAAGGGGAAGTCTATCATCTTGATAGTATCCTCGGTCATCAGCCTATCATGAATTGTGCTGCAGATCATCTCGAATTCTTGCAAGTGGAGGTGTGGCTCTTCGGTCGGTAGCCCATGGAATTTGGGCAAAAGCTGAATAGTATGGGGCCGAAGCTCGAAATCTCCATGGATGGGAGGGAGTCGGATCCATGGGTGAGTGAGGGATGCGGCAGGATTGTGTAATTCCCTCATGATGGTATGTGGTGGTCTCTCAGCTTCTGGATCTCTTCCTTCTGCGATGGGTATATCTTCTCCACCACCTGCGGCTCTGTTCTCTCGATCTGCTCTCATCTGCGCCAGCTCTCGCATCACGTCACCCATGAATGCTCCTTGGTCTCCGATTTGTCTCTGCATGGTCTCCAAGGAGGCTAATAGTGAATTGTTGATGGCAGCTTGATCAAATAGGAAATGAGGTTGTTCCTGCTCATCTGGGTGGTCTCTGTCTGCCATGTCTGGATTCTCTGAAAATGCAAAAGAACCCATCTCAGGTGCCGTCAAATGCTCTGAGCTCTATGATGCACTAAATTCTGAAACTCTTCTACTGATGGAAGGAGAATGAGAAGGGTGGTCGAGGGGGAATAGGGCAGAAGTGTACTCAGGCTCGGAGAGCGGACTCTCTGAGGTTGTCCTAGATGAATAGGGAGGAGTGCTGGAAAGCGGTGCCGACAAGGTCAGAATAAGAGATCTCCGTCCCATCATCTTGATTATTTGAGAAGGTTGAGATATGAAGGAGAAGAAGGTGACAAAATTGTGCACGATTGTGCGGTGTTTTTGATCTTGACCTAAAATCGACTAGCAATCAAACACAAAACAAGAGGATTCACCAACTCAACACGTGAAGCCGTAAGAGTTCGGCTATTATCTTTGTAGTTTTTAGCTTGAATTCAAGAATTTATCTTTTAACGAGTCCTTAGAGCGCTACACCTATAGGAGAGAGAGTACTGCCGGAAGAGTATCCCGTACTTGTCCTCCTCCTGTGTAACCTGTAGCTTGTGATTTTTGAGGTCCTTGTAACCCTTCCTGGATCCCTACTCAACCAAAGAAATAGATAAAGGAAGCCAATAGGTGAAACCGATACTTTGGAACTCGCTCGCAACGGAATCACCTGTGAGCGTGCAATAACCTACTCGGAAGCGAGACGATGAGACAGACACTCCCGTGAAGGCGTGGCCTAGGCTCGATACTTCGGACAAGGTCAATTCTCTACACAATAGAGAGTCACCAATGTTGACCAAGCCCTACTCGTCCACGTACGATAGAAGCGCCAATACTTCGGAAATCCAGGCTATACACAAGGCAACCACAAGCTGGGATTTTGGCTCTAATCCTTACAAAGCACTCTGCTCACTTGGAAGGAGACCTTCCCATGCAATCTGAATACAAGTGAGGGTGTGACTCTCCCCAATCAATGAGTTTAATTACCAATTTTATTTAGGTCAAAGTTTTCTTAGCAGTATTTTTTTATATTTTTTTAGTATAGGAGTATATATACAATATATGGGAAGAGAGGATAATGTATTTATAAAAATAGGTAAAAATAGTCAAAAATCAGGAAATAAACTCTTTTTTGGCTTTTCATAATTTTTTACTGTTTTTGTGATTTTTGAGTATTTTTCAGAATGTTTTTGGTATTTTTAAATATCAAAATAAGGGGAAACAGTGGACTAGGTTGCTGGCCGAAATCAAAATGAGGGTGAAAAATACTAAATAGTACCCAAAATTCCTCAAATTAATTTTAAAATATAGACAATAAAATAAGTAAGACACAGCAACTGAGTTTACATTTTCCTGATTTTTCTAGGATTTTTTAGATTTTTTGAAGATTTTAGAGGTTTTCAAATTTTTAAGGTTTTTCTTTTGAAATTTTTACTGATTTTTGTACTGACACTAATAGATGATAAAACACACCAAATATAATTTTTTTGGAATTTCTCAAAATGTTTTTATAATTTTTATGGATTTTCTAGTGCAAACAGTTTTTATTTTTAATAAATGTGAAAATGTAATAAAAATGTAATGCAAAAATATGGCGTTAAAGTGCAAGTCAACAGGAGCTTAAGTTAAATATTTGGGAATTTTTGGAATTAAGATGATGCTCCAAATAAATAAGACCAGCACACAAAAATAACTAAGCCTGACAGAGGTATAAGTGCAAATATCAAAACATCCAGGGGCATACATGCAATTTTCCCACAAAATATAACTCTGAATATTCGATTTTATGGACCAATCACAAATATCTAAACCCGCACGGGTACAAGTGCAAAATGTCCACCAGGATGCGTGACTTATACGCACCTGGGAATGACTCAACTGTAATTTCCAAAATGCCCGAGGGCTTACATGCAAAGGTCCCTAAAATTTAACACTTAATACAAAATTTAATAGACCTTGAGGAAATAAACAAACCCAGAAGGGGGTCCGTGCAAAATACTCGCGCCTCACGTGAACTGGTCACATGAGGTGACGTGGCCTGGACCTCTTTGCAATTAGTAAAAGTTCAAGGTCCTATTTGTAAATATTACGAAATACTTTGAACGGCAAATGAAAGTTTCAGGACTAAAATAAAATTACAAAAAGGGAAGGGGTGGCTATGCAAAATACCCCTTCGGAGCTGATCGAATGGCTGTGGACCGTTCACATGACGTGTGGCGTACCCTCGATGCACGATGCCGCTTCGGCCTCCGACGGTGGAGATTAGACATGATGATGACGATCGGACGGCTGGAGCGTGACCGGATCGAACAGCGGTTTTAGCTTCTGGAGGCGCGACTCGATCCAACGGTTGCGAAGCGTGGAAGAAGAACGGGAAAGAACGCCGGTGAGGCGAACTTCCCCGTGGCTGATTGACGACACGCTCTGAGCGACTAAGGTAAAGGTACAAAAAAATGGTCATTGCGACCTCAATCACTCAGATGTGCTCGATCAAGAAAAATGAACCACTAATAACAGATAAAATCGATCAAAACATGAAAGCGGTCCTGCTATTATATTAACCTGGTATAGCGACCAGGGTCGAACTCAAGGAGCACGGGTTGGCCTCTCGGCCTACGAAGTAGTCAAAAAGGGGAAATATAATAAAAGAAGCAACTATTTTTGGTGGGGTTTTTTTAATTATTTAATATTTTTTTTGGATTTTTAATGAATTAAGAAAATAAGAAAAGTAAAGAAACACACACTTCAACAATTTATTAAAAGCAATAAAATCAACCAAAAATTCAAACAAAAATATTTTTATGTGTTTTATGATTTTTAGTGTTTTTGGTGAATTTTTTGAGAATTTTCTGATGTTTATTTAATTTTCTAAAAATCAAAAAATGACTAAAACAGCAGGTATTGTCCAGCCGAGCTAAAAGGCCATAGATAAAATATCTAAAGCCCCCAAATTAGCTGGAAGGTAATTTTCCTGTAAAGAGAATTAAACAAGGAAAATTCAGGCACCTATTTTATTATTTTTGGATTTTTGGTTTAATTATTAGAATTTTCATAAGATTTTAGGTGTTTTTCAATTTTTAGTGTTTTAGATAATGAAAAATAGCCAAAATTGGCTAGAAAATCAAGCTAAGTAAACCAAACAGTAGACAATTTTTCTGGAATTTTTAAATGGGTTTTAATATTTTTTGGGGTTTTTAAAGTTAAACAGTAGCAAAATTAAGTGTTTTTGATTTTTTAAAAATATCAAATGAAAACAAAAATGTCCTAAAAAATCCTCGAAAATTTTACACCATGGCAGGAGCCATGTGTCCAATTTTCGTTGGATTTGGAGGAATTTGCTATTTTATTCAAAAATAAAGAAGGGGCACAGTGCACAGGGACCAAAGTGCAAATACCCGAGAGTCTGGGGGGTCTGGTGCATTTAACCCAGCAAAACACACGCCACGCGCGTGCTTGGGGCACTCAGAGACCCAATTGCAAGACAAATAAGTTCCAGGGACTTATTGGCAACAGGTACCAAAAGTCCAGGGACCTATTCGCAAAATACCCAAAATATCACGCACATGTTTAAATACAATACGCACAGGGGTATAAATGCAAATAAACTAAAAGTTTCATTCAACTGTTAACATCCAGAACAACAGGGGCATACAATGCAATTATCCCAATGAAACCACGTGACGAAGCACGTGTCAGACCATGTACAGGGGTATAACAGAAAATAAAGGCAAGCACACGGGTCTCTATGCAAAAGTACCAAAACTTAAACAACTACGCTAAATATTTACAAGACTAAAAATGAAATAAAATAACTAAGAGGGCCTAAGGGTAAATTACCCTTTATTACTCGGACCGTTGGATGCGCGCCACGTGGAGTATTCGACGGCGTAGAAGTGTGGTAGCACGTGAACCAACGGCTGCAATCGACTCTCCTCTGATCTGACGGTGAAGGCAGCTCCAGGGATGAACGGCCCAGATGACACCTAGAGCGGGAGGACTGATCGAACGGAGGAGGAGGATCCTCGAAGAACAGATGACCGGCGAAGTTTGCCGGCCCGGAGGCTTCGCTCCGGGGCTCCTCTGCTGCGCCTGAAGGTCGGAGAAGCTCCGCAAGGGTGTCCCGCAGCTGGTGGTGGGCTCCGATGATCCAGCCGAGCTCTGAGGAGCTCGGGCGAGGTCGGCGGAGCTGTGCCTCCTGGCTGAATGGCGAAGGACCTCAGATGGCCTTCGTTCGACCTGCAAAGCAATCCAGAAGACTCGTGGGTCGAGGGCAAACTGCCTCGACCCGGTCAGGTGGGGTGACGGTGGTCTGTGGGTCGATATGGCGAGCTCCGGCGAAGGGGGTAGATGGAGGAGCTCGACTCCCAGCTCCTGTGCGAGCTGGGTTGGATGGAGGGGTGAAGAAGGTGCGCGGGAAGTCGGCGAAGGCTATGGCGATGCCCGATGATCGGATGGTGGTCGGAAGCGGAAGGAATCGATGATGGATGGCGGCGGAGCGATTTGGGGGTAACTAGAAATTACGGAAAAAGAAAGACTATCGAAGCTACCTGGGTGGACAAGGAGACTGGGGAGGAGCTACGGAAGCTCCTGGTCTTCGCCTCGAGGAGCGTCTCCCTCCGAGGCTCGGTGCTCCTGCTGGTAGCGGAGCAACGGCGGTTGAGCTCGCCGGATCGATGGGCACGCCTCCTCTCCTCGCTTCGACGGCGTCGGACGCAAGCTGTCACTCTCACGAGTATGCTGGAGCTCACAGGAGGTGGATTCGAATGACCAAAGATGGGGAAATGAGGAGGCGGAGCAACGGCTAAATATGGGTGCGGGTCCGGCTAGACGAGGTCAGGTAGGGCGTGGAGGTGCGCGGATCCCGATGTGGATACCCCGGCGAGGGTGTCGGATGTGGCATTAAGGAGTCGGACCCGGGGTTTAGGTGGTAGGCGATCGGGTTTAGCGGTGAAAAATCCGAGAAGTTGGGGACCCGCTGAGGACTCGTGTGGAATGGTCCTGGGGGGTAGTTGACCGGGCGGTGAACATCCCCCAGAGCCAACAGGAATCGGCCACGTGGCAGAATTTTAGAAGTGAAAATTAGGGTAGCTAGGGGCCGATTTAGCAAAAACTTAAAACATGAAATATTTTTATTTTATTTTTTTCTATTTTTTAGTGATTTTTAATAATTTTTTTCGAAATAAAAATAAGGTATATACATAATATGTAATACATAGGTATATGTACACTATATAGGGTTTTTAACTTTGATTTTTAATTTGTTATTTTTATACAATTTTATTCCCATTTTATATTTTATTTATTTTCATTATAAAATAAGGAATAAAAAGGTATTTTTATTTTATTTTTATTATTTATATACATAGGTAAAATAAATACATATATACATTTATATACATGGTATATTTACAATATGTTTTTGTATTTTTAATTTTATTATTTTTATTTTGTTTTTGTTTTAATTGTTTTTATTTAATTTATTTACATTATATAACATAGAATATTTACAAAAATTTTGGAAATTAATTTTATTTATTTACAAGGTTAAATAAATATATAAGAGTGGTTCATGTACATGATGAAAGTGGTGTTTTTGTTCTTTTTGATTTTTACCCTTTTTCTTTTGTTTTTATACTTATAAATATGTACAAGTATTTACAAGCATATTTTGGGCTATTTTTGTGAGGAAAAATATTTTTATTTATTTACATAAATATTTACACACATGAGCCCCTATCTCCCTCTACTTTGGCTTTTATGCGGTCAGGCCCATGTTGAGCCCTCCCTTGGGTTAGGTTGCTCAATATTTATTCTAAATATTTCCCTCTTTTTCTTTTTAATCTTTATTCTTTTATTTTTGCACAAAAACATGCTAATTATTAAACTTTATACAATGCATGCTTTTGATAATTATTCGTATATACATGAATATACATGCATTTGCAAAGGTTTTTGTAGCTAAAATATAAGAATAAAGAGTGATGAATGGGTATTCATCACCCCCCTATACTTAACTTTTGCTAGTCCCTTAGCAAACACTTATTTGAAAAAGAAGTGAAAAAGAAAGAAAGAAAAAGAAAAGGAGGGGAATGTACATGGATCAATGTTGAATATTAAACTTTCCTTCATTAAATTGAATTATGGAGCTCGATCAGATCTTTGGATTATTAATGTGTCGGAACCTTATTTAGACTTAAGTTTAAAACTCAACAGCCTCTAAGTTCCACCAATCTATGGACAAGACTCCTCAATAAACCAGATCAGAACAAGTCTACATACACAAACTCTAATGACTATGAATCTTTCCATGCAGTGTAAGTGATATGTAGCTCCCCACCTCAGAAGTAACAAAGAAGCAACCTCCCTCAACCTGGTAACTCTAATGCCTCGGTTTAGCAACTCTTTCCTCGAGAAGCGGGGTATTCCCTTCTAAGTTCAAGTGCAACCGGCTCAAGAAGAGGGGGAAGAAGTATAGACTTTTGGAAGCTCAGCCAGTGTAGCTCAGTCTCCCGCTGCAAGCTTCATGAGATGTAACATGGATACCATAAGCTTTTGCTTTATTTGACTATATACACTCCGGTGGGGTTATTAAATTTTCAATCCGACCCACCACTTTTTTTTGGAGTTCTTTTTGCATTTTGCAAATATTTTTTTTCAAGTGCTTCTATACAACATATCTACATGGTGCAGCATATATACAAGAAATTTTCCTCTTGAGCCAGTAGACTATCCCTCTTTTGAAGCTTTATTGCAACCCACGGCTTCTGTCTTTAGCCTTCATCACCATTAGACCAAGTTGAGACGCACTTCCTTCACTAGAAGAAGAAGAGAGGTTCCGCCTAGAAGTACTACCCTCATATGCTACCCCAAGCCAAAGGAAACTGCCTCCTCACCACCTCATCCGTGGAGAGCCATGTGTAAAGTGCTGGTGCAAGTCAAGCCATTGTCTCTAAGAGTCATGCGTGTGTTGTTAAGTGCTCTACTTAGGCTCATCAAGATGACATATGCTCATAGCCTAGTGGACTCAAAGAATTAAGTCCTTATGGACCTGAAAAGCCTTAACCCTAAGCCCTATAAGGTTCCTCTTAGAGTTAGGTGGATTAAGATCTTATTCAAGCTCCATTTCTCAATTTAATTCCAGGCTTAGTTTAAATGTCAACTCTCATCCAGGAAAAACTATATACATATATATACAAAGATGCTATTTACAAATATTTACAATCGTGCAAAATTTTTGACAAATGTTTTGAAATCATGAATGGATGGATGCATGAAGTACAAGTTTTGCAAAAGTATTTACAAACATTTACACAGGATTTTTGCAAACTTTTGATTTTCAAAACATTTTGGAATAATTTTGTACTATATACATAGTTTTGATAAGAAAATATTTACACAAACTTTACACAAAAGATTTTTGAAAACATTTTTACAAGAATAATTTTGTACACTAGCTATGTATGTGCAAGAAAAGAATGATTATGTACAGGAAAAATTTTTAATTTTTGTGATTTTTAAGGTTTTTAGCCAATTTATTTATTAACACACTCACACAAAGTACGAGTTATGGCTAAAGTATATATGAAATATATACACACCCCCCCTATACTTAGCTCGAACGATGTCCTTAGAGTGATCAAGAGAGATGAAGAAGACATAACTCGTGCTTAGTAAAAGGGAAGTGAAAAGGAATGGCTAAGTACAGAAACGAATAAATGAATAGAAAGAGAGGAACTCGGTGGTTTCCCCCTATACTTAGGATTAACTAATCCTAAGTATAGCAAGCTGTACATGAAGGGAAATCTGAGTGAAGAAGACACAGAGTCTGCCCCCCCCTATACTTAGGGTCAAATATCCCTAAGTATAGGCAGCAAAACAGGGGCAGAAAGAATGAAAAGAATACCCGCAGGTCCTACATCCCCCTATACTTAGGGTAAAGTACACCCTAAGTCTAGCATAATCATAAGATGAGAAAAGGGATGTGGGACTAAAGAATAGAATGATATGGACAACTGGATCTATACAAGTCGGAAGAACAGTGATAATCAGGCGTGAGATGCAAAAGATGTGAGTCAAGAGACCACATATCACGCAAAATGAATAGGGGCAACATCAACGACCCGCGGCTCATGATCTAGAAATGGCTTGAGCCGCTGGCCGTTCACTCGAAAGGTACTCTCAGAAGACAACTCGGATATATCAATGCTACCGTTGTCGTGTACCTTTCTGACCAAGTAGGGTCCCTTCCATTTGCTCTGCAGCTTCCTTGGAAACAAACGAAGCCTCGCATCAAACAACCATACTCTCTGTCCAATCTCAAAATGCTTGTGGCTGATATGAGAATCATGCCACTCCTTCACTCTCTCCTTATACTGTAGGCTGTTTGAGAAAGTTGTATCTCTAAGCTCCTCCAGGGCAGCTAACTCTGCCCTCCTCTGGTCTCCTATACCATCTGGATCCATAAGAATATCTGTAACTGCCCAAAGTGACTTGTGCCTCAGCTCAACAGGTAAATGGCACGGCTTGCCATATACGAGGCGAAAGGGAGATGTGCCCAATGGTGTCTTGAAAGAAGTCCTATATGCCCACAAGACCGAGTCCAAAAGCTGTGACCAATCCTTTCGGTCAGGGCGGACGACTTTCTGCAAAATAGTCTTGATCTCCCTGTTCGAGACCTCGGCTAGACCATTCGTCTGTGGATGGTAAGGTATAGCAACACGATGGTCTATACTGAACTCGCTAGCAAGGGCCTTCACCTGGTCGTTGATGAAATAAGACCCCCCATCAGAAATCAGAACTCGTGGAACCCCGAACCGCGTGATGATGTGCTTCCTCAAAAATCTGCAAACTGTCCTCGCATCAGCGGCTCGGGCGGGGATGGCCTCAACCCAACGACTAACATAATCAACGGCCAACAGAATGTACTCAAATCCCTGACTCTTAGGGAATGGACCCATGAAATCGATGCCCCATGCGTCAAAAACCTCACAGAAATGAATGGGCTGCATCGGCATCATATCACGTTGTCCACAAGTGCCCATCCTCTGACAGTCAGTACACCTTTTCACGAACTCATCAGAGTCCTTGAAGAGGGTAGGCCACCACAAGCCGGATTGGAGCACTTTCTGTGCCGTTCTCCTCCCAGAATGATGTCCTCCTGCCTCAAGCTTGTGGCAGTAAGTGAGGACGCTATGGTGTTCCTCCTAAGGAATGCACCGATGCCAGACGCTATCCCCTCCTTCATGGTAAAGGATGGGATCCTCCCAGTGGTAGGACTTGGCCTTCGCAAGGAAGGTCTCAAGCCTCTGCCTGGGCCAATCTTGTGGGACTTTCCCAGCAACGAGAAAGTTCACAATATCGGCATACCACGGGAGTGAGGCGATAGCAAGGATCGCCTCATCTGGGAAGGTATCTCGAATGGGATCAATCTGCTCAGACTCCTCAGGCTGCTCTAAACGGGAGAGGTGATCCGCCACCACATTCTTGACTCCAGGCTTATCCTTAATCTCAATGTCGAACTCCTGGAGTAGAAGAATCCATCTAGTCAGTCTGGCCTTGGCATCCTTCTTTGCCATGAGGTACCTGATGGCGGTGTGATCTATGTACAAAGTCACTCTAGATCCAATGATATAAGATCGAAACTTATCTAGGGCGAACACTATGGCTAGCATCTCCTTCTCTGTGACCGTGTAATTCCTCTGGGTGGAATCCAATGTGCGGCTAGCGTAGTGGATAGCAAACGGGACTCCATCCCTCCTCTGTCCCAGCACTGCCCCTACGGCAAAATCGGAGGCATCCGTCATGATCTCGAATGGGAGAGACCAATCAGGCGGCTGGAGGACAGGAGCCTTAATCACACACTGCTGGAGAGTCGCAAAGGACGAAAGACACTTGTCATCGACAAGGAACTCGGTGTCTTTCGTTAAGAGGTCAGTCAACGGCCGGGCAATCCTGCTGAAATCTTGAATAAATCTCCTATAAAATCCAACGTGCCCCAGGAATGACCGTAGTTGTCTCAAATTGGACGGCGGTGCGAGTTTTCTAATGACATCAACCTTGGCCGGATCAACCTCCATGCCCCTATTGGAGATGATGTGGCCAAGCACCGTCCCTTGAGTCACCATGAAGTGACTCTTCTCCCAAGATAGACCCAAATGGTACTCAATACATCGCTGGAGTACTCGGTCCAGGCAGTCAAGACAGGAGTCGAATCCGTCGCCGTAGACCGAGAAATCGTCCATGAAGACCTCCAAACACTCCCCTACCATGTCCGAAAAGATCGACAGCATGCACCTCTGAAAAGTCGCAGGGGCATTGCATAGCCCAAATGGCATGCGTCGAACGGCATATGTACCAAAGGGACAGGTAAAGGTGGTCTTCTCCTGATCCTCAGGAGCGATGGCCACCTGGTTGTAGCCCGAATACCCATCCAGGAAGCAATAATGGCTCTTCCCTGCCAGTCTCTCAATAATCTGGTCAATAAAAGGCAGGGGGAAATGGTCCTTCTTGGTTGCCTGGTTGAGTCTCCTGTAGTCAACATAGACCCTCCAAGAGGTGGGTACTCGTGTAGCAATCTCCTCTCCCGACTCACTGATCACAGTCGTGATGCTCGTCTTCTTGGGCACCACATGCAAAGGGCTGACCCATTTGGAGTCGGAAATGGGATAAATGAAATATGCACTCCACCATTTTGATATTTCCTTCATCACAACCTCTCTCAGGTTGGGGTTCAGTCGCCGCTGGAACTCACACGACGGCTTCACCCCCTCCTCGAGATAAATATGGTGGGAGCACACTGATGGACTAATCCCATGGAGATCTGCTACGCTCCATCTAATTGCCTTGCGGTTCTTTTCAAGAACCCCCATCAAACGGGATTCTTGCTCTCCAGTCAGATCGGCGGAGATGATGACTGGGTACATCTCAGGTTCGCCCGCAAGGAACCGATACTTTAGCGAAGTAGGGAGCGGATTCAGCTCTGGACAGTTGGGTGCTGGCAAATCTGGCCTCGGAAGAAGGTGCGTGAATGCTGCTAAATCTGCCAAATCTGCCTGGAAGAAAGAATACGAGCTCTCGCAAACTGGATCTGGAGGAGGTTGCTCAACTGTGCTGTCTCTGATCTGCTCTGCCTCTACCTCCTCCTCATCTGTAGGCTCAGGTGGACTCAGGTCTGGCATCTGGTCATCACAATCTACCCAATCAGACTCTGAATCCGAGGGATCTGCATCGAACAAGGTGGCATCAGTACCACCGTCACACAAGGTGGCCTCAGTACCACCATCACTAGAAACCGTGTCGCGATCGAGAATCGGCTCTGCTGCCTCTGTCGTATCCTGGACCAGGGCTGTGCTCTCCAAGCTCTCCTCTGCTGTCATCTCTGCATCAGTGGTGTCTGGAAATGAGAGGATGGCATGTGCGGAAGGGTCTGCCCATGCTGCCTCATCATCTGTGATCACAAAGTCACAGTCCTGGTGGATGTCTAGCCCGGCATCTGTCAGCTGCTCTGTATCTGTGCTAGTCTCTGAGCATGCTCTCTCTCTGGCTCTGTAGTCCTCGACCATCTCTATCTGTACACTCTCGCCCTCGACACGAAAGTATACCTTCCTGCTATCATGATCAGTCACCGCCTTGGCTGTGGCCAAGAACGGACGACCAAGGATGATGGGGGTATCGGCCACTGAATCAGGGATCTCCATGTCCAACACTACGAAGTCCACGGGGAATTTCAGTCCCTGAATCGTGACGATAACGTCTCGCAACAACCCCTTCGGCCTCTTGACAGATCGATCAGCAAACTGAAGGACTGTCCTGCTCTGTCTAAGAGTGCCCAACTCGAAGCGGTCGAGAAGGGCTGCCGGAAGGAGGTTGATCGACGATCCGCTATCCAATAGAGTTCGGTCGAACCTCTGCTCACTAATCTGACATCTGACATACGGGGCCCCTGAATCTGGCCTCTTGGCCGGCAGACGGTTCTGGATCGCGAAGCACGTGGCTTTCGTCAGCACATGAATCTCTGAAGTGTGGTTCCTCCTCCTCCTCCTGACTGTGGTCCTGTCTCTCAAGGATCGCTAGAGAAGGGGGATGTGCTGCAAAGCCTCCTGAAGGGTCAGCTGTATGTGAAATCTATCGATCATGCTCTGGCTGAACTCCTCCTGCTCTCTCTTTTTTGGGTCTTTTTCTCTTTTCTTCCCCTTCCCCATCTGAAGGGCTCTAGGGAAGGGGATCACAGGGTCCTTCTCAGATGAAGGACTAGGAAAAGGCCTAGACGGCTCGACGGTCGGATCCGCACATACATCAATCACCACAGTGGGACCAGAAGAAACTAAACCTTTTCCTTTATTCAAAACAGCGTTCTGAGATACATCAACCGAAGGAAAAACAACATCTCTATCAAAACGAACACCGGTGGCCTCAGTACCACCACGGGCTGGCTCTGCTCCTCTGGTGGCATCAGCACCACCTCCTCGAACTGGTGAAGCAACGGCCTCAGTACCGCCGGTGGAATCAGCATCCTTGGTGGCATCAGTACCACCGTCATCATCATGTGCGGCCTCAGTACCGCTCTCCTCCTCCTCATCTGGCGCCCTGGGTGGATCCTCGAGTCGTCGCTCAGATGAGGCGCCTCCTGCTGGTGCTCTACCGCTCCTAAGTGTAACAAAATCAGCATCAAATAGATCCGCAGACATATCATCAAATGGATCACTAAGAGTGGCATGCTCAGTGGAAACTACCTGCTCAGATTTCCTCTTCAGGCTGTTCGGATTCGGCTCTATCTGTGCAGGGATGGTGGCCTTCCCTCTCATCAGGTCCCGCATCTCCTGGCGGAACTCGTCCATCTCCCGTCTAAATGTAGCCTGCTGGTCCGTGAGGAGGCGGGCTACGTCATCCAAGGTGGAGCTCTCATGGGGGCCCGACGGGTAGCCTCTCTGGTAATGAGGCTGCTGGAACTGGTGCTGCTGCTGCTGAGAGGGGTAGAAGGAAGGATGCTGCTGCTGGTGTGGCTGGTGAGCCTGCTGCTCACGTCTCCAAGACTGTCCCTGTTGCTGATAGGGACGAGGAACGAAGGATGACTGCTGCTGTGGCTGGTAGGCTGGGGGCTGCTGCTGCTGGTGATCTCTCTGCTGGCTATACTGCCCACCCTGACCGGATGACTGCTGCTGGGGCTGGGTACCTCCACTCCCCCACCTGAATCCAGGATGGTCTCGTCGGATCCCAGGCTGGGGGCGGTCATACCAAATCCCGTTGACATCCATCAACGGCTCTGCATCGTATGGGGCTGGCGGGAGTATTGCCAGAGGCTGATCCGGCTGGTATACCACCATCTGCATGTCTGGAGATGGTGGTGACTGGTAGGAGGGCTGCTGCGGCTGGTACGGCTCCGCCTGTACAAGGTGAACCTGTCTAGGCTGCTGAAAGGAGCTGGAGCGCTGGGACGAGCTGCTGCTGCCGCCGGTATCGCCTCGCGACTGAAGACGGGGCTGTGAAGCCGTCTGTGCCTCCTGGAGACACATGAGCTGGGTCTTCATGTCGCTCAGAGTCTGTGCCATCTGCTCCATCTGCGTGATGCCCTGGCACTGCTTCTTCTCGATCAGCTCCATCCGGTCCAACTTCTCGCTGATAATACCCATATCCGCAGCGGACGACTCTACCTGTGCTGCTGCAACTGCGGATGAACTGGATGGACCGGCGTCGACCCGTGCTATCCTCTGGTACTGCACGGGTCCTGGCTGCTGTTGGGGTCTCCCCTGTGTGTACAACCGGGTCTGGGACATCACCATATAATTCTCGGCCATCTCCTCGTAGATGGCCCAGACCTGGTCGTGGTCCTTGGCGAAGTAGGACCCGCCGCAAGAAGCATTCACCAGGCCCTGGAGCTCTGGTGTCAACCCACTGAAGAAGCTCTGCACAAGGTTCGGCTTCGAAATGTCGTGGTGCGGGCATCGGTCTGTGAGCTCACGGAACCTCTCCCATGCCCCGTGGAATTGCTCGTTGGGGAGCATGGAGAAGTTGCTGATCAGGGCCCTCGTTGCATTCGTCCGCCTGAGTGGATAGTACTTGTTCAAGTACTCGGTGCGGAGCTGCTCCCAGGTGTAAACAAACTTCCCCAGATGCTTCAGCCAGGTGGCTGCTCTGTCTGCTAGAGAGAAGGGGAAGGTGATCATCCTGATCGTGTCCTGTTCCACCTGACGGTCTTGGACAGTGCTGCATATCATCAAGAACTCCTGGAGGTAGAGATGGGGCTCCTCTGTCGCGAGTCCGTGGAAGCGGGGGAGTAGCTGCAAAGTGTTCGGGGGGAACTTGAAGTCCCTCACGATCGCTAGAAGTACTACCCAGTGGTGCGTCAGCGTTGATCCGGGGTTGTGTAGCTCCCGCATCGGTCTCGGTGGTCCTCCGGCCGCAGCTGCGGCGGCTGCTGCATCCGCATCATCTGGGATCCTCGGTCCCTCTCTCCTTTGCTCTCGCTCTGCTCTCATCTGCTCCATCTCTCTCCTCATATCAAGCATGAATGCTCCCTGATCCCTCAGCTGCTGCTGGACGGTCTCTAATGAGGCGATCAGGGTGGAGTTGATCGCTCCCTGATCCAATACGAAGTGCTCAGGCTGACGGGAGCGATCCTCAGAACTGCCGGCCATAATGTCTGCAAAATCAAACGAGCCAAACTCAGGTGTTGTCAAATGTGTGAGTCTCTCCTCTGGCTCATATCTCTCAGAACCGAAAGAAAGGGGGTCGAGGGGGAACAGGGCGGAATCATACTCGGGCTCGGAGAACTGGTCTCGGCTCTCGCGGGCCAACCTAGATGACTGGGTAGACGTGCCCGAAAGCGGTGCAACCAGCGGCTGCCTAAGAGAGCATCTACCCATCATCGTGATCTGGTCGAGTAGTGCGGATGGGATCTGAAGAAACTATGATCAAAATGCAAACCCCTCTGTTCACCAACGCAACACGAGCTGAAGACCGTGAAGGCTCGGTCAGATTATCTTGTCAGTTTTTATTAGGTGAACAAACAATCTATCAAAGCGCTTACGTGACCTGTTGGGATACCCGATGCTACTCCAACCGACTGGCCCGCACGGAAGAGTCGGTAGTCAGCTAGAAATAGCACCGGAGGGCTCTACCTAGGGTGCGGGTCACTCTCTCGCGCAAGCAAACCAAACAATGAGGGGGTTGCTCTCCCCAAGACAAATTTTTAAGGTGAGTGTCTTTTAGGGTCAATAGTTTTAGCCAGTCCCAATTTTATGGTTTTTCTTTTTAATATTTTTCAATAAAAACAAAAGCCTAACGAATTTTTCGATTCTCCTGGTTATTTAATCCAAAACAGGGGGAGAAGACGAAAAAGCCGATGCGCGAGAAATCAATGATGCATGCAGAGACAGAAATGCGTACCTGACTCCAGCAGTCTACATGCAAAGTGATCCGCGCAGAATTTAAAGACAGGAAATAAACTACCTAAATGGTGCAGGCGGAAAACCGAGTCCCTAAACAGCAGTGCTACTTGAAAGAACGGCTAGCCGACCACCAGCCTCTAATCCAAAGAGTCCGGTCTAGACCCACCCCTCCTCTTCTCGATAGGTCAAGTTCAGGAGTAGCGCTTGACGGGGTGGGCTCGCGGCGCGTAGGCTCGGAGGTGATGGAACGGCTATTTTATTATTATTTTTATTATAGGTCCAATTACCGCACTATAGGAACAGGCAATTATATTAGGGTGTTTGGATCCTATGAATTACTCACAATCAAGCAGAAAATCCTACAGCTAGGGGCTCGGAAATCCGCGTGAAACCGGAAAAGGCAGTAAGAGAAAAACCGCGTAAAAACCGTGAAAAACCGAACTAACTAAGGGGTCCCCCGAGCACACCGGTGCTCGGCGAAACAGACCCCGAAAGTTCAAGTGTCTCTGAATGTACCTGTATTATTACAATCAGTTCAAATGTGCGAATAATAAATCCTAATCTAATCTATGCTAATCCGCGGCTATTCCGCGGCTCCCGCACTCCTGCTTGCTTTCCTGCGCTCTCCTGTGGCTCTGTGAAGAAGAGAGCCGCCTCCGGTTCTCGCGGTTGCGTCGGCTTCCGAAGAAGCCGCCTCGATCCTCGGGCCCTCGCAAGAAAACCAACACAAGAGTGTCAAACCAGATTATTGTAAGAAAATGTCAGAAAAATATATCTACAGAAATCTATACAAAAAGCCGCGAAAAGAAAACCACGGAGAGAATTAAATCGACTACTAAGCCGTGCTCCCCAGCAACGGCGCCATTCTGACGACACGCTCTGAGCGACTAAGTAAAGGTATAAAAGAAATGGTCGTTGCGACCTCAATCACTCAGATGTGCTCGATCAAGAAAAATAAACCACCAATAATAGATAAAATCGATCAAAACACGAAAGCGGTCCTGCTATTAGATTAACCTGGTATAGCGACCAGGGTCGAACTCAAGGAGCACGGGTTGGCCTCTCGGCCTACGAAGTGGTCAAAAAGGGGAAATATAATAAAAGAAGCAACTATTTTTGGTGGTTTTTTTTAAATTATTTAATATTTTTTTTGGATTTTTAATGAATTAAGAAAATAAGAAAAGTAAAGAAACACACACTTCAACAATTTATTAAAAGCAATAAAATCAACCAAAAATTCAAACAAAAATATGTTTATGTGTTTTATGATTTTTAGTGTTTTTGGTGAATTTTTTGAGAATTTTCTGATGTTTATTTAATTTTCTAAAAATCAAAAAGTGACTAAAACAGCAGGTACTGTCCAGCCGAGCTAAAAGGCCCTAGATAAAATATCTAAACCCCCCAAATTAGCTGGGAGGTAATTTTCCTGTAAAGAGAATTAAACAAGGAAAATTCAGGCACCTATTTTATTATTTTTGGATTTTTGGTTTAATTATTAGAATTTTCATAAATGTTAGGTGTTTTTCAATTTTTAGGTGTTTTAGATAATGAAAAATAGCCAAAATTGGATAGAAAATCAAGCTAAGTAAACCAAACAGTAGACAATTTTTTTGGAATTTTTAAATGGGTTTTAATAATTTTTGGGGGTTTTTAAAGTTAAACAGTAGCAAAATTAAGTGTTTTTTATTTTTTAAAAATATCAAATGAAAACAAAAATGTCCTCAAAAATCCTCGAAAATTTTACACCATGGCAGGAGCCATGTGTCCAATTTTCGTTGGATTTGGAGGTAATTTGCTATTTTATTCAAAAATAAAGAAGGGGCACAGTGCACAGGGACCAAAGTGCAAATACCCGAGAGTCTGGGGGGTCTAGTGCAATTAACCCAGCAAAACACGCGCCACGCGCGTGCCTGGGGCACTCAGGGACCCAAATGCAAGACAAATAAGTTCCAAGGACTTATTGGCAACAGGTACCAAAAGTCCAGGGACCTATTCGCAAAATGCCCAAAATATCACGCACATGTTTAAATACAATACGCACAGGGGTATAAATGCAAATAAACTAAAAGTTCCATTCAACTGTTAACATCCAGAACAACAGGGGCATACAATGCAATTATCCCAACGAAACCACGTGACGAAGCACGTGTCAGACCATGTACAGGGGTATAACAGAAAATAAAGGCAAGCACACGGGTCTCTATGCAAAAGTACCAAAACTTAAACAACTACGCTAAATATTTACAAGACTAAAAACGAAATAAAATAACTAAGAGGGCCTAAGGGTAAATTACCCTTTATTACTCGGACCGCTGGATGCGCGCCACGTGGAGTATTCGACAGCGTAGAAGTGTGGTAGCACGTGAACCAACGGCTGCAATCGACTCTCCTCTGATCTGACGGTGAAGGCAGCTCCAAGGATGAACGGCCCAGATGACACCTGGAGCGGGAGGACTGATCGAACGGAGGAGGAGGATCCTCGAAGAACAGATGACCGGCGAAGTTCGCCGGCCCGGTGGCTTCGCTCCGAGGCTCCTCTGCTGCGCCTGAAGGTCGGAGAAGCTCCGCAAGGGTGTCCTGCAGCTGGTGGTGGGCTCCGATGATCCAGCCGAGCTCTGAGGAGCTCGGGCGAGGTCGGCAGAGCTGTGCCTCCTGGCTGAATGGCGAAGGACCTCAGATGGCCTTCGTTCGACCTGCAAAGCAATCCAGAAGACTCGCGGGTCGAGGGCAAACTGCCTCGACCCGGTCAGGTGGGGTGACGGTGGTCTGTGGGTCGATATGGCGAGCTCCGGCGAAGGGGGTAGACGGAGGAGCTCGACTCCCAGCTCCTGTGCGAGCTGGGTTGGATGGAGGGGTGAAGAAGGTGCGCGGGAAGTCGGCGAAGGCTATGGCGATGCCCGATGATCGGATGGTGGTCGGAAGCGGGAGGAATCGACGATGGATGGCGGCGGAGCGATTTGGGGGTAACTAGAAATTACGGAAAAGAAAGACTATCGGAGCTATCTGGGTGGACGAGGAGACTGGGGAGGAGCTACGGAAGCTCCTGGTCTTCGCCTCGAGGAGCGTCTCCCTCCGAGGCTCAATGCTCCTGCTGGTGGCGGAGCAACGGCGGCTGAGCTCGTCGGATCGATGGACACACCTCCTCTCCTCGCTTCGACGGCGTCGGACGCGAGCTGTCACTCTCACGAGTACGCTGGAGCTCACAGGAGGTGGATTCGAATGACCAAAGATGGGGAAATGAGGAGGCGGAGCAACGGCTAAATATGGGTGCGGGTCCGGCTAGATGAGGTCGGGTAGGGCGTGGAGGTGCGCGGATCCCGATGTGGATACCCCGGCGAGGGTGTCGGATGTGGCATTAAGGAGTCGGACCCGGGGTTTAGGTGGTAGGCGATCGGGTTTAGCGGGGAAAAATCCGAGAAGTTGGGGACCCGCTAAGGACCCGTGTGGAATGGTCCTGGGGGGGTAGTTGACCGGGCGGTCAACATCCCCCAGAGCCAACAGGAATCGGCCACGTGGCAGAATTTTAGAAGTGAAAATTAGGGTAGCTAGGGGCCGATTTAGCAAAAACTTAAAACATGAAATATTTTTATTTTATTTTTTTCTATTTTTTAGTGATTTTTAATAATTTTTTTCGAAATAAAAATAAGGTATATACATAATATGTAATACATAGGTATATGTACACTATATAGGGTTTTTTATTTTGATTTTTAATTTGTTATTTTTATACAATTTTATTCCCATTTTATATTTTATTTATTTTCATTATAAAATAAGGAATAAAAAGGTATTTTTATTTTATTTTTATTATTTATATACATAGGTAAAATAAATACATATATACATTTATATACATGGTATATTTACAATATGTTTTTGTATTTTTAATTTTATTATTTTTATTTTGTTTTTGTTTTAATTGTTTTTATTTAATTTATTTACATTATATAACATAGAATATTTACAAAAATTTTGGAAATTAATTTTATTTATTTACAAGGTTAAATAAATATATAAGAGTGGTTCATATACATGATGAAAGTGGTGTTTTTGTTCTTTTTGATTTTTACCCTTTTTCTTTTGTTTTTATACTTATAAATATGTACAAGTATTTACAAGCATATTTTGGGCTATTTTTGTGAGGAAAAATATTTTTATTTATTTACATAAATATTTACACACATGAGCCCCTATCTCCCTCTACTTTGGCTTTTATGCGGTCAGGCCCATGTTGAGCCCTCCCTTGGGTTAGGTTGCTCAATATTTATTCTAAATATTTCCCTCTTTTTCTTTTTAATCTTTATTCTTTTATTTTTGCACAAAAACATGCTAATTATTAAACTTTATACAATGCATGCTTTTGATAATTATTTGTATTTACATGAATATACATGCATTTGCAAAGGTTTTTGTAGCTAAAATATAAGAATAAAGAGTGATGAATGGGTATTCATCACTGATCTTCTAGCTCCGGTGGCTTCTGGACGTCAAAATGGAACTGCGGCCTCCTAGCGGTGTCCTCTTAATGCTGGTGGGCCCAAAAAGCCTCGACGATGGCCGAGGTTCACTGGAGAGGCTGGCGGAGCTGGGAGGGCTCGAGCGGCTCCGGCAAAGGCCAAAATGGCCCCCAGGTGCGCGATAAAGTCCAAACACCTGCAACACAACGTGAGAGGACCTAGGGCAAAGTGCCTGGGTCCCGCAGTGGCGAGAATGTGGCGAGAAACGACGGTTGGGATCTCAGCCGGAGATGCGCTCCGGCGATGTGATAAAATTGGGAGATTGGATGGATGGAATCGAGAATTTCTTGAGGGCTTTTACTCCTAAGACTAAGGCAAATGAAATGCACTAAAAATGAGAGGGGAAAGTGGCTGCCTCAACGGTCAATGACCAGAGGGAGGGTACCTCGACGGAGGGCTTTGCAGGAGGTAATGGAGACGCCTCCGACCTCCTTCGCCTTGGCTGATGGCACGAAGCTGGAGCTGTCACCTCCAAGTTTGCGTGGAGCATGAAAGGAGCGAGGAGGGGTGGACCGAAGGGACTCGCATTCAAATTGAAAGTCAGGGGTCACATATATGTCGTTTGACCCGATGACTGAGGTGGTCCAAAGATCAAAGCAGGTGGCTCGAATCGCCGCTCCTCGGCCCTAGGAAGGCCTAGGGCGTGAAAGAGCAAGGATCGAGGAGCAAAAGTGCTTCAGGTTGCAATGCAAATGGGTGCAAGATTTGACCTAGAAAAATCCGCCTAATCGGACAAAAACTAGGTCTGACAAGGAGCTCAGAGGGAGGACGACCAGTTGACCGGGGTCAACTGGGGTCGTCTCCTGATTGGTCCACGTGGACCAATCAGGAAAAATCCCTGGAAAAAGATTTGGAAAATGATTTAAAAATAGTAAATGAATTATTTAAGACTAGGTTATTTAATAAAAAATGTTTATTTATTTATAAGGTATTTTATTCTGTTTTTTTATTTATTATTATGAGGTATATTTTTACAAATTTACTTTTATTCCCTTTATAATAATAATATCTATATATTTTATTCTTTTATTTTTATTTTGTGTATTTAGTTTTATTATTTTTATTTAGTATTTTATAAAATCCTGGAATACTTTTATACACACAAATATATTTTTGTTTTATTTTTCTGATGTGTTTTATATATCAATAAAATATAAGTATGATTTGTACATGTATAAGTATAGGTATTATACCTATGTATTCTATGTATTTTTATTTATGTTTCTTTTGTATTTTTATTCTGATTTTAATGTACATATATATTATAAATAATATTTAAAAAATTATAACAATATAAAATTACAAAAATAATGAATACATAATAAATTGAATATTTTAATATGTACAAGTATACTACGAGGGTCCAAAACTCAACTTTCAAACCGTAACTCCGACAAATACGAAACCACCTCCATTAAATAGATTATTTTATGCTATATACAATTAAAGATGAGTTTGGTACATTTCAAGTTTTTATTTGCAAGATACGGGTCTGGGAATTTGGAGTTTTGGAATCTTATTCAGACCATAACTTTTTATCTGTGCATTATTTTTCAGTGAAATCAATTTTGTATTTTTATTTATTTAATTAACTGCAACTTTCATGTACAACATTTCTTTATTTGATGTATAAAAAGTGGAACCAAAAAATAGGTCCCAAAATGGACAAAGAATGAAGGAATTATGTATTGTATTTAGCCCTTATCTTCCCCTACTTTATTCCTTGTCGACCTATTCATCAAGATGCCTAGGTCTCGGGGTTTTCGGGTCATAAAATATTTACAATATTTTATTCTTTTTCTTTTCTTTATTTATTCTATAATTTTGGCTTTAATTACAGTATTTTATACATTATTTGGATGCACATGCATGAATGCTAAGATGATGGATTTAATGTTATTTACACGCATTTGCTAGGGTTTTTGATGCCAAAATGATAGAATAAAGATGATGAAATGTGGCTTCATCATCACTCCGCCCGCCGAGCCCTCATCCGAGCCTCTTGGCTCGGATGAGACAAGACTCCTGACATTACCACGTGCAAACTCGGGAGCCTCGAGCCTCAGTCTCAAGCCTGAGCCTATCTCTAAGCCCCAAGCGCGCGTATGGCATGTACCAGCACCTAGGAACATTATAGCCAACCCTCGTGGCTTTCTTCAAATTCCAAAGGAGCCCCTACCCTCTGAAGTCGCGTGCAACAAATGTGCATGCCTGGACAAATTGCGTACAGACTCCCCTAAGTTATGTAATTGCAAATTAGTCCTCATCAACATTTTATTTCATTTGGTTTTCGTATTGCATTGAGAACCTTCATTATATTTATTCATTTAAATAATCATTTCGTATCATATTATAATTCCAAAATTACACTATGTAGAACAATTAATGCAATATCTTGTAGATGATTAATGGTATTTTTGTGATTAGAGATTGATTTAATATAATTAATTTGGAGAAAATTACCATATTTTGCCCAATGTGTGCTCTAATATTTGTAAAAAAAATAATTTATTGCTCCGAAAATTCCCAACACAGTAGGTAGAATTAAGTGTGGTTACATTGTGCCTAAAAATCGTTTCTTTTATAGACATGTCGAGGTTAGAATAAATTAAGTGGTGATTTTGGTTTAAATTTTAAATAGGTTGTAGATCCAATATTTTTAGAGGTTATTAATTTTCCTAGATACATCTTTATTAGACTCATTTAGTATGCTTTTAATTCTGAGAAATATTTAAGTTTGATATTTATTAAAATTAATTTACTAAAAATCACATTGTTTGCATATTTAACTCATCATAAATTTATTATACATCAGAAAATTCCAAAAAAATCATAGAAGTTAATTTTTCACATTCTGGAAAAATTTTAGGATTTTTACAGATAATTTGATTGAAATTTGTATTTTATTTCTTGAACTTTACCAAAATTGCATTTTCACCACTAATTACATAAAAAATACCAAAAAATACATTTTGAAAACCTTACACTAGGTTTGATAAATTGAACCTTAAGTTGTTCCTTTGGATCCTTGAGTCGACCCTTGGGCTTGTCCAGGTTAAATAAACACATAGTCGTGCATTGCTCAATTGTTTAAGTTATTCATCTGTGTGGTTAATTTTTTGTTGATTCAGATTGCCCGACTACAACTTAAAAATGACAAATTAATTAGGGTAATTTTTGGTTCGTCAGAAGGACTATCTCCTTTTATCTTCAATTAATATTAACTAATTAACAATAAATAAGAAATAACTTAGATTCATTAAAATTAGTTAAGAATGTTGCATTTTCATCTTTTAATTAATTAACTTGACAATCCCATTATTAAAATTGGAGAAATTATGGAATTAACTATGAATTCAAATTACATTTACAAAATTAATGTGAATCAAATTCACACAATTTCATGCATTGGAAATATTATGTAAATCATACTTATATAAATATTAATATGTATCATATCCATATAATATTAGATATTGTGAATCATTATTCACATTAATTAATGAGATACATTTGTGTCATAAAATTACCTTATGCAATAATATCTATTATTATTACAATATTGACATCAATAGGTATGGGACCTAATCCAATTAGGACTCATGAGATACAAATGCAGATACGTGGAGATAATGCCAGAGAGATCATACTATCATTTTATAGTGACTTTATATGTGGATAACTATCCATCTTTAAGGTTTATACTATTTTAGCAAAAAAAATTGTCACTTATGAATGTTGAGCTTGAGTTGTAACACATTACACTCTTGGTGAGCTCAACGAAACACATAGCACTTTCCATGAGCTAGAGTAAGTGTAAATGAGCTGAATACCACTTCCATGACCATTTATAATCAAAGTCCAAACCATTTGAAGCTTAGAAATGAAGTGAAGGAGATTGTATACTTCCACTTCCATGACCATTAATGTTTCCAATATTTAGATATTGAAATTGGAATTGGAATTGGAAATTGGATTCAAATGGATTGTGACTTAGTCCAATTAAACCACAAATCATCTATCTAAATGGAGCCACTAAATCCATCATGTTTCATCACTCCCTTGAAATGGAAGTGTCATGGTAGATGATCAGTTATCGCAGATGTAACCCTGGATTATCCCAATAACCATTCATCCTTCATACTAGAAGACTTCGATAAATCCGAAGTTCAAACCCAGGTTTGACTATATTTTTCAAAATATATTAATAGATTTCTCATTTGATAATTGCGTAAAATTATTAATCATATACTTTACAAAAGCATATATTAGTATCTCAAATTCGTATATTATTTCATAAACAAGACGACCATGCATGGAATTCATTTTGACTCCAAATCGTCTCAAGAGTGAGCTCTGTATTGTGGTTCATCAACTATGAACATGTATAATTCCTTCGAGAGATTGTAAATCTCATATGACTTCATATGCATGCCAACGCATCGATATATGGACCTTGGTGAAGTCACAAACCTATTGATCTGTCAAATGTGTGTACTCAGGCATATAGATGCATATATGTCTCACGTTAAAGGATATATGCTTGATCGTGATAGTAATGATTCAGGTCTTAGTTTATATAGACCTCATCAAGTCAAATCTTTGGCTTGATTATTCCAACATTTTTAATCTCCATTCCTATGCAAATAACCCGCATCAAGAAGTTAGTTGGAAATCACTCTTTAGAGAAAGATTGCCATCTCTTCCTTAGACTAGAGATCTATATTGAATATCACGTGTTTGAAGTCAGTTGTGTCCACCCAGATATATGGTATTCAATATGGTAATGGTACATAATCCTAATTGTATGAAGGGACCTTAAAAATAAAGTGCATTTATTCAATTATTCATTTCATTTCAGATGGATATGATACAACAATAATTTTTATAGCATTAATGGGTCACCAAGGGCTTACAAGTCCAGCAGTCTCCCACTAGCCCTCATAGCCATTCATGTACAAATGTCAAACCCATATTAATTGTGTTAATCATCGTCTATTTGTCAAATAGTTGACTAAGTTGATTAGTCACTCTGTCACCGAAGACTATGCCAAGTTTTGTTACAAACTTGCATACCCCAAGTGAACATTAACTACATTCAATTTAGTTGCCACATCTTATGAAGTCAATGCCTTACTTTGTCAAAACAGCCATAGTGTCTTGCTCCTTGCTACACTTAGCTCACAGAGCAATACTGACCAACAAAATAAGAACCCTTAAGTTGACTTCCTATCATACGTATCTGATTGGAAGTCTGAATCAGTGTAAACTCAGACTTGGATATCTATATCTCCATAAACTAAGATGCAGTCTTGAGTTCTTCTTTGGTACTTGAAGATGTTCTTCACCGTAGTCCAATGTTTCTCTTCAAAGTATTTGTTTAGTAGATATCTATTCTAGTACGTATCTCGGTATATAGCAGGCTTCCCACAACCGATGCTTAAGGGCATCTGGTCATGGCTTTCTTTTCCTCAATAGTTTGAGGAGACATCCCTTTAGATAGGTGAATAGCATGTCTTAACGGAATGAAGCCTTTTTTGGAATTATCCATGTTGAATATTTCTAAGATTTTCTTGATGTATCCTTATTGTGATAGTACCAAAATCCACTTTATATGTTTCTGAATAATTTCAGACCCAAGATATAAGAGGCTTCTCTGATATCTTTCATCTCAAAGGTATAGGACAAAAAGATCATAACACTATTAATCATCCATGTATAATTCCAATGAGAAGGATGCCATATACAAAAAGCACAATGAACAAGATGGATTTCCCACTGAGCTTCCTATACACACATTGTTCATCTAGATTCTGCACAAAATCATAACTCTATGATTTCATCGAATCTTATGTTTCAACTACGAAAAGCTTGTTTGAGCCCACAAATGGATTTCTTTAGCTTGCACACTTTTCCTTCCTCAGCTATGAAGCCCTGGGGTTGACCCAAATAGATGTCCTCTTTAAGGTATCCATTGAGAAAAGTAGGCTTGACATCCATCTGCCATATGTCATAATTTGTGTGTGCAGCTATGGCAAGAAATGCCCTGATGGACTTGAGCATAGACATCATGATAGAATGTCTCATCATAATCGATGCCTTCTCTATGTATATAACCCTTGACTACGAGCCATGCTTCGAGGGTCTCTACCTTCCCATCGGGTCTCCTCTTTCTCTTGAATATCCATTTGCACCCAATTTGTTTGGCCCCTTTAGATGGATCTTTGAGGGTCCATGCACCATTCTTATGCATGGAGTCTATCTCATACTTCATTGCTAGCATCCAGTTGTCCATGTTCCCATCACCCAAATCTTTGAGAAATGAAATTGTATTGTCATAAGACTCTTCTGATGCATGGAATTCGTACATTTAAAGCTGTCTTATAACCTTAGAGCTCCATCTAGTAGGTACAGTTGTGTTATTTTCAATTATATCTTTAGTTTCTGATGTAGGAACTTCATTTGTCTCGCTAGATTCGATTAGTTCCTTAACTTCATAATTTTCTTGACTTCTAATCAATTCATCTTCCCGAAACTTGACGTCTCTAGAAACAAATATCGTTTGAGTATTAGGATCATAAAGTTGGTATCCAATATCGTTCATTACGTATCCAATGAAGTAGCACTCTCTAGTGCAAAATTATAGCTTGCTTGCATCCATATCTTTAGCATGGACCAAACAACCCCAAGTGTTGTACACTTGCTTTGGTACCATAACAAACCTCATGAGGGATTTTAGGTACAAATTTAGATGGAATCTTGTTTAGGACATATGTTGTAGTCTCTACTGCATGCCCTCAAAAACTGAGACGTAAGTTTGCTTAACTCATCACTGATCTTACCATGTATAAAATGGTTCTATTGCATCTCTCTACAACTCTGTTGAGTTGACAAGTACTTGGAGGAGTGAGATTAGAAACAATTCCTCTATCCTTGATGTATTCTTTGAATTCATCTGAGAGATATTCACCACCTCGGTTAAATCGAATCTGGTTTATCTTCTCTCTTGGTTCTCAAGCAAAGCCATGAACTCTTTGAACTTTTCAAAGTTTTCATGTTTGTGATGTAATAAGAAGACAAAACCATATTGCAAATGGTCATCAATAAAGATCACATAATATTGATGCCATCTTCGAGTCGCAGTACGAAAGGAATTGCATACATCAGTATGTATCAAGTCCAATATACATTCACATCATTTACCTTTCCTAGAGAAATGTCCCCTGGACATTTTCCCATGATATTCGGAAGTTGGTAAATAACATACTTCTAGAAAATCCAAAGGTCCATCCTTTACCAGTATATTGATCATATCCAGAGACACATATCCAAGTCTTTGATGCCATATCATAGTTAAATGATCTCCATCCTCCCTTAATCATTAAAAGGTTTTAAAATTATTATTAATGTTAATGTTATCCTTGACATTGACATTCATAACACATTCCTACATGTTCAATTCATATAGTCCACATGGTGTTAGAGAACCATCTCCTATAAAATTACCATAACAATTTATGATAAGTTTATTATAGAAAAAGAAAGCATATCCATGTCTAACAAGCTTATATACATATAGTAAGTTCCTTCTAACACTGGTACATAGATATAATCTCTAATATCTAGGACTCTACCACTAGATAACAATAGTCTATAGGTCCAAATGGTGATCGGTGCAATAGTTGCATTGGATCCCATTTGGATAACTATCTCCCCTTCAATCAAGATTTTTGGTGTCTTGAAAGATATGCAATTGATTTCATACATGTACAGAGACACTAGAATCAACATATCAACTTCCTTCTCGTCCTACGAGTAAGTTGATTTCAATGATGAATGTAGATTTCTTATTTAACAGTGTTATATTTTTGTTCTTCTCTAAGGACATCAGATATTATGGACGGTTACTCTTCCATAATTTTGTCTTATTGAAGTGATGGTAGACATCCATCTCTATGGGTGTCAGATATGTTAAAGCTTTAGAAGATTGATCAACAGTTTGACCTTTCTTCTTCTCTTGGATCGGACCCTTCCGAGATCCATGCTTCCTCTCACACTTCCTTTCAACATGTGCAACCATTGCACCGCTAGAGGGAAATTCTTTCTTCATAATGTCCTCAATGGACCTTAATGTATAAAGAGCATGGTTCACATCTCCTTTAGATTCAGGAGAATGTCATGAGACACTTCCAATGTTTATAAGTTGCTTATGATGCACATTAGACAATGATCTAAGAATGTAGCAACGAGTAATTGACTAATCATCATCCCACTTCTTAATGAAATCACAGGCATCCTTTGTCTGAGGGTTCTCATACTTCACATATGAGAGCACATACGCTATGTATTCTGTCTCAAGTATGAGTTCCAAATTATGGATTCAATCTAAATAATTTGGATTGGTCAATTGATTAACCTTAAAAATATTGTTAAGTGGGTTGAGAGATTTCATATGAAATAAAAAGAAAAAAGAATACACTTTATTATCTTGATTAAGGAAATCAAATAATTTAATATTTTTAAATCAATAATTCTTACATTTCGTATACTTTAAAATGCTTTCTCTTGTAAGCTTTCAATGCATGAGATAGGACAACCAACGGCCTCACTACAAGATCTGGGTTTCCTTTCCATTTTCATTGCACCCCAATAATATTAGAAAATGAAACTACGATAAAAGAAACAGGAACTCTTTCCGCCTTACAAGTCCAACTTGTATTCTCGATTCGGTCTTCAACACCCACACCTCCACATATATGGAGTTAGTATGTTGTCGATTAAACCAACTGTCAATGATCGAATATCAATTTACATTATTCCAATGATGCCTCTAATATGGAGAACGACATTGGGTATATCCTATCTCTTTCGAGAAACTAAGAATATGATCCATGTGAATTTGTATTTTGGAGTCATAACTATGTATAAGCATCTTCAAAAATACAACCCATGGCAACATAGTTCTTTGCAATGAAGGGAGACTGAGTATGTCATCATATGACTTAGTCCATATCATGTTTAAATTAATGATTAATCATTTTGAATCATATTCTCATGATTAATCTAAGAGATGGTGCTTGAATGCATGCTCACTTTATTAGATTTAATCCAATCAAAATAATGACACTTAAGAGGTCCCAACTACGATTTGATCTTTTTTGCACTTGATGTTACCATATAGTATTACACCTTCACTTAGTGTAATTTTAATTTTCCAATTTTGGTTGTTAAAATATGCCATGATTCCTAATGCCACCTTTCATCGAAACGGATCTACCAAGGTTAAGCAGACAATGTTAACAAGGAGTTCTTCCATTGCAAATGTGGTGCAGGGTACCAATTAAGTAACCCATAAGCATGTCCACGGCCTAGACACCTTCACCGTATCAATTTGATACAACACAATCAGTACATATTATACAAAGGAGGTAATATCGATCTTTCGACCATATGTGATACTATAACTCTCAGACATTTTAGGAATAAAAACTCTTTTAAATTTCCTAAAATTTCTATTGAAAAAATCTAGATACTTTGGAAACTTTTCAATTTCAAAAGCTCTAGTGCAATAATCTAGACACTTCTTTGAATCAAAACAACTTCAATTGCAAAGGAAGTCTAGTGCAACAATCTAGACAATTCATAATTTCCGATCACATCGTAAGCATTCAAGTGCATAAATATTCATAGAATATATATGGAATAAAATATACTTCCTACGTTATTGCATATATTCAAAAATAAACAAACAATGATTTTGTATTCTAATTTGCAAGCTACAACCATCGCACTTCAAGTTAGAAGGCTTCATACAACTTTGACTTAAAATTCGTTGTGATGTTATTTCCAAATAATTAGGTACAACTTTTGATGTAAATATATAAACTATATTTCCATCAATTTTGAGTCTCAAAATATGATAAATAAGTCGGTTAAAGCAATCGAACTCTCTTCCAACTCCGTCTCTAGAGAAATCTAATTTCTCAAGGTTACACGGTCAGGATCATGTGAAACTTTTTTGTACTAATTGGGGACTTGTTTTATTTATTATTTATAATTATGTTATAATATTATATGATGCAAAATAGTATCTAAAATTCATAATTTTAATGCTACAATTTTTTATCGAAATCGGAGTCGGTTGTCATTTGTAATATCTGAATTTTCTCCCAAATGTCACCAACCATTGGTGCATATTTTGGGTGAGTCCAGAATTTCTATACCTCATATATATCCCAAAAATATGTTTGGAATAGGGAAGAATAGTATCAACTTTGAAAGTCACCAAATCATTAGAATCGTTAAAACTGTCGCAAGTCTATGTACTCGATAATCGGGATAATCGAGCTGAATTTTTATCGAACTTTGATGCAATACAAATCCTCAAAAATAATTCAATGATACCAATTGAAGTAAGTAAATAAAAATTCATTTACTACACATCACGAAAATATGGAATAGTTAGCAAACGTGTGCTAAATCAAGTTTACTTCATCGTATGAACTAGAAATGTAGCACACCAATTGCGCATCCCTAAATTATAAATTCTAAGGAAAATTTTCCAAGATAATTTCCGGTATTTACAATGAATAATAGAGATAGATCGGGGTTTACCTTTGATGCGTGAGTTTCTGAAATAAGAACCCTCTCGAATCAAGTTTGATATGCAAAGTCTCTCTCATGGATGTGGAGATGAATCATGTTTCTTCCCACAAACCCGAATGCTGACCAGTGCCACAAGAAGAGGCGTGTAAGAGTTTGAGACTCTTAAGACTTTTCAATATCTCAAGGGTTGCAAAATTCCAAGGACTATTGCCATCCAATTGTGTTGCAAAAGAGAGAGCCTTGCTCTCCTTTTAAACTTACACCACAAGTCCAACATGTGTGTTGTAGTGCCTTGGATTTTAAATCAAGGGATTAGAGAAAGTCCTAATTCAATCAGTATTATCTCACTTTTATCTCCAATTAACTAATTAACAATAAATAAGCAATAATTTATCTTAAATAAAATTAGTTAAGGTTATTGCCTTTTAATCTATTAATTAATTAACTTGATAATACTCAAAGCCTATGAATCATATTCATAATCCCAAAATTAGATGTAAATGCAATTTACATCTAGAAAATTATTGTAAATCAAATTCATATAATTTATTACCTTGGAAATATTATGAAAATCATATTTACATAAATATTTATATGTATAATATCTATATAAACATTAATTTTTGTTAATCACTATTCATATTAATTAATGAGATATATTTTTGAATCTTGTTCACAAAATTTCCCTTAGTAGATAATAACTATTATTATTACAATATTGACATCAATATATATGAGTTCTAATCCAATTAGGACTCATAAGATACAAATACATATACTTGGAGGTAATGTTGGGGAGATCATACTATCCATGTATAGTGACTTGAAATGTGGATAACTATCCAATTTCTAGATTTGTAATGTTTTAGCAAAAATCTGTAACTTGCGAATGTTGAGCTTGAGTTGTAACACTTTACATTCTCAAAAAGCTTAACGAAATGCATTGCACTCTCCATGAGCTGGAGTAAATGTTGTTGAGATGAATCCAGCTTCCTTTAAGTTTTCTAATCAATTCAAACCATTTGGATCTTAGAAATGAATTGAAGGAGCTTGTGTTCTACCATTTCCATGACCATTTATGCTTCCAACATTTGAACATTGAAATTGGAATTGGATTCAAATGAATTGTAATCTAATCCAATTAAATCACAAATCATATGGCTAAATGGAGCCAGTAAATCCATCATGTTTCATCATTTCCTCGGAATGGAAGTGTCATGGTAGATAATCCATTACAAAAGATGTAACCCTGAATGTTCCCAATACACATTCGTCCTTCATACTAGAAGACCGATAAATCTGAAGTTCAAACCATGGATTGACTATCTTCTTCAAAATATATCAATAGATTTCTCATTTTATAATTTGGTGATAATATTAACCATATAATTTCCAAAAGCATTTATTAATATCTCAAATTCATGTCATATTTTGTAAACAAGATGATCATGCATGGAATTCATTTTGACCCCAAATCATCTCATGAGTGAGATCTATCTCATGGTTCATTAACTATAAACCTGTATAATTCCTTCAAGAGACATACATCTCATATGATTTTATATGCACACCAACGTGTCGATACATGGACCTTGGCAAGGTCACTGATTATTTATCTATGTAAGTGTTCTTGGGTCGAACACAAGGAGGCAGAAAGTCTCGCTCAAATTCTCCGAGTGAATAATTTTATATTTGTGATATTTAATATCTTTCTTTTATTTTTTCTTTAGTCACAAAACTCTTTTTGTAATTTTAATTTTTATTCTTTTTATATGATTTTTATTTTCCAAATTTTACTTAATTTTCAAAGAGGATATTTTTCTATCAAATTATCTACAATATAGTAGGTGAAATAATATGGCATAGAGATGATATTGTATAGTAGACAAAGTGGCTCTAGCAACGGGCTCAAAAAAGGACACAAAAATAAATAAAGACGGATCGAAAATCAAAGATCAAAATCCTAAATAAAATGCGATGAAAATCACTGAAATTTGATACAAAATAAAAAGAAGAAGAATACGCTACAATAATGTTCAATGTGTCCACAAGAGTCCTAGAGTCTCAATGTAAATAAGTAAGAAAAAACAAGATAAAAGATAAATGTTATCTTGCAATTAGGTCCCTGGTCAAGGATCTGATTGTAAGAAACTTGTGTAGTTTTTACAATTAGGTCCATGCATGAGGATCTAATTGTAAATATAGAAAGTGTTGGATGCAGGCGAGAATGTCTAGAAAGCACAAGAGCCTCTTTGTAATTTTTCCACTGGTTTGTTGATCCACTGCTAGGATTATAATGTGCAATTGAATATGGTATGCCCACGTGTGACATGCATCGTGCACCTATGCGTTGTGTTCTTGGGATGTCTTCCCCTTTCCTACAGGGTGACGATGACGTTCTTGATCTGGCCGCCTGCTCTGACAATGGATGATCAGAGGTGGGGTCGAAGAGGGTGCACCTCACCCTCTCAAGCACACCCACTACATTGTGGAGTCGAGGAAGATGCATCTCTCAAGCTGCGATGACCAGAAGTGAACGAGGTTCTAGGGCTTGAACCCCAGAACTGAAATTCGATGAATATGTAATCTGATGATCATTAGATTAGCTATGAGATGGCTCATGTTGCTCGATGATGTCCCTCCAGAATTGTAAAGACCTGCAATTAAAAAGAATTACTCGATTCGAAGATGAATTGTCAACAGATTTAGATGAAAGCATGTCAAAGAATGGGGCTCCAAGGACTGAATGTTAAGATGAAATTGGGTATGATTTTAAATGAATCGAAAGTGGTTTGATGTGCAGATTTGAGAACGTGATTAAAATGCTCTGATTACATGATAACTACCCTAATTAGATACAAATAACGAGGAAATCAAAGCAAAATAAAAGAGGCAAAATGGGTTACATGGGACTTGAAGGATATAGGATCCTTCTAGTATTCGCTCGATGGGGTGGCCTTCCCAGATCTTGACTGCATGCTAGGCATCAAAGCAAGACAAGCTAAGTGTCTTGTAACCTCCTTCGTTGATTGATCTTTCATGCAAAGTGGCTATGTGGCCCTATCACGGCCAGAGGTGGTAGCGCAAGGTAGAGGAAGTCGGGTTGACGGCCAGGTGATGCTGGAAAATGGAGAGTTCGTTTCAAATGATGGAGTTTGGAATAATAAATAGGTGAAATGAAGGTGATTTGGGGTAGATCTGATGGTGAGCAATATTTATGGTAGTTAGGTCTCTAGGATGGAGGGTTCGGATCAGGTGAAGGATGAAAGATGAAGGAGGGACTAAGTAGAAAAGAAGGTTGGTCCAACAGATCTGCAACATCCTCTTCTTGAAGAAGAAGGCTTTGGGTGTTGACACGTATCAACACATGGTAGGCCAGCATGTTAAATGAATCAATAAAGAGATTATTAATAATAAATAACTTGATTTTAAATAGGTGTAAAAATAAGAAATGTTAATAATTAATTTAGATACATTATGGTATAATTTATATTTATCAATAATAAATGTTTTATAAAATATAAATATAATATTAATAAATAAATATGTAGCATACTTGGTAAATAGGTATACTAATTTTAATTCAAAATTTTAACGAATAACACATCATTTTTATATTTTATTCATTATTAGGATAATAAATAAAGTATGTATGAATTTTTTTTAATTTTAATAAATTAACTTAGGTATATAAACAAATACAAGTATAGGTTACATAGTCCAAATCCATCTATAAATTAGGGTTTTTGAATTATTTAAAATACTAAATAGTGTCTAAAAATTCTGAAATAGTTTATATACAATCTACAAGATCATGAAAATAATTAAAAAATATAAAATCACTACAGTTGTAAATAGTATGTTCAGAATAAAATAAATAGCCCAGAAACATAGTTGTCATTAGGTCCTAAAATCAACATTTTGCAAATGGACTCCAATTTTAGAGAAATCATCTTCATTATTTAGAGAATATTATTTTATGAACTTTAAAGTGAGTAGAATGAAATTGGAGTTTGTAAACTTATGTTCATAAGTTGAGAAATTAACAATTTAAAAGAATTTCTTGGCATATATACAAGTTGGTATTTTATTATATTTATATTATTATTATATGAATTTCTAGAAATAAATACAATAAGAGTTTAGTGAAAAAAATATGCACAAAAAATTATTAAAAAACATTGAAGTTTTGATAATTATTGAATAAATAATCATTATTGTGTAGAGTGCATAATTGATTCTTTTTGTGATTTTCTTCCTTATCTCCCCCTACTTATTTGTTTGTCGACCAATCCATGTTGACTTGGCCTCGCGGCTTAGGTTATATAAATATATCTTTCATCTATATTTATATCTTGTAGTCATATTGTACATATATACATATTTGCATACTGCCTTTTTTATTTTCATTCTTTTTATTCTTTTATTTATTTACAAGTTTTGAAAGCATAAAAATGTATTTTTATTCATTAATGAAGTTTTGTTAAGAAATGTAAATTAATGGATATTTACATGCATTTGTTAAGGGTTTTAAGACAAAATGAAGAAAGAACGTTAAGGAATAATGGATTCATCAATCCCCTATATATAAACTTTGCAAGTCCCTTAGCAAACACTTATTTAGAAAATAAGGGAAAAGGAAAGAAAGTTGATATGAATTTGTTTTACTAAATCAATTCATGAGAACAAACGAAGGACGGAGCTTTGTTGGGCCTAAAATAAGCATTTTATCAAAGCCTTAACAGCTAGCTCATATCCACTTATCCATATCGTTAACTCTATCAACCTTGGATTCAAATTGTAATGTGTGTAAATTGTGTTAGCTCTTACTTCTTAAAGAAGTGAAGAAACCTTCCATCCCAATAATACACTCCCATTGGTTCCTCATCCAGCTACTCTTTCTTAGAGGAGGGGGTATTCCCTTTTAAGGTTAGGTCGTGTTTCGTCCACAATGAATAGAGAGAGAATGTAGAAGAATGAGAAAAGAACTAGAGTGTGACTGATGTAGTCACTTCTCTTTGTGAAATCCAGACAGTTGTAACTAAGTCTCCACTAAGATGTGCAGGCTTTCTGGAAGCTTGGACCATTGAGGTCGTATTTAGTATTTGGTGGTTTAGTTCTTTTGGTAGACTTTGTAATGTTGCTTGCACTGCATCAATCTTTTGTTCCTCGACGGTTATAGAGTCTCTTATTTCCGTCCATTTTTTGAAGACTTGAAAAAAATTTGTGCCAGCAGATCCTTCCCTCATCCGAAGCATTATTTCAAACCCACAACTCCAATCTTTAGACATACGTGCCACTAGATAAGGATGAAAATGCACCACTAAATTGAGTTGCCCTACACAACCCCATGCAAGTCGAGCTAAGTGCAAAGTGCATGTGTCCAAAATTGGTTCACTGATGACGAGTTAAACAGATGACACCAAGTGTTCTACTTAGGAAAGATTAAGTTGACTTCCCAAACGTGGTCTCATGGAACCGAAAGATTTAAGTCAATGACTTGAAGATTCTGAATTCCAGCTCCTAACTAGGCTTCTTACAAAGAAAGTTAAAAGTCATAATCAAGCTCCATCCTTTAGACTATCCCCAATCTTTAGTTTGAGAAATCAAATTTATTCAAAGTTTTAATGCAAATGCAGCCATGTTTTTGTTATGTACATTTTCCTGAATTTCACACATTTTTATGGATTTTAAAGCTTTTGCAATTTTTATGAATTTTAGGACTTGGTATTTTTATGAATTTTTCAATTTTTATAAATAAGCATATGTATACAAATTTTACGAGATAAATTATCAATATTTTAGTTTAATTAAATAACTAATGTATTTTACAACTTTTATATGCACAGAGTTTTACAAAGATTAAATTATCTTTACACATATTTTAATATAGGATTTTAAATAAGTATTATACATATTAAATACATATTTTAAATTAGGAATTTAATATAAGAATTTTACATATTTTACTTTTTTACAAGGATTTTATAAATAACAAATAAGTAGATTCTAAATAAAAATAACCCTTACCCTCTTTTATTGATTTTATAGATATAGAAAATACATAAAAGTACGAGTTATGTACAAAAGTATATAATATTTACACACGCATCCCTATACTTAGCTTGTGTCATGTCCTCATAGCATGGAAAGAGACAAAGGAGGATATAACTTGCGCTAAGTAAAAGTGGGTGAAAAAGAATAGAAACGAATATAAGTCAGTCGACCCCACATACTTACGATCTAGGCATCATAAGTACAGTGGAATAAAAAAAATGAGGTGACTGAGGAAAACAAATATACAAACGAAGGAACAAAAGAAAGAAAGAGAAACAAAACCAATGAAGTCACTTGGTCCCCCATATACTTAGGATAAGGAATCCTAAGTATAGAAAAGAATGTGGTCAAAAATTAAAGACCAGTGCTTTGTGTAAAAGAAAGGAAAACAAAAGAAAAGTAAAAAGAACAAAATCAAAAATGCAAATCAACGGGCAATCAACCCCCCTATACATTGGATCTGGTATCCTAATTATATAAGATGATCAAAAAATGAGGATGATTGGGGACTACGAAGAATACACAAGTGATGGTGTACTACAAAAATCGAAAGGCTTATAGGTCTCTATACATGTCAAAATGAAGTGGAAGAGTAGTCATGAGTTCTGTACAAAGTAGATCACCTCAACTTGGGTCGTATGGAATCATATGTTGTACAAGTGTGTACTAACTGATGAATCTCCATTTCATCGCCTTTATTCTATCATTTTGGCCTTAAACACTCTAGTAAATGCATGTAAATACCTTTAATTTGCATAAATTAAGATTCATCCCTTGCTGTGTAAATAGTATATAAAATATTGTTTTTAATTACAAATTATAGAATAAAGAAAAGAAAAGGATAAAATATTATAGATATTTTATGACACTAAACCTCGAGACCTAGGCATCTTGATGACTAAGTTGACAAGGAATAAAGTAGAGGAAGATAAGGACCAACAACTACATATATATTTAATATACCTATTTATTTAGGTATACATATTATATCAGAAAAATATAATAAAAATAACTTTAAGTATATAAAAATAATTTATAAATATACAAAATAATATAATAAAATATACAAAATAAAAATAAAGTACTCTAAAATATAGATAAAGATACCTATAATAAACCCTAAAAAAGTAACTTGTAATTTAAAAGCTCTAGTAAATAGCAAAAAAATTATTTTATAACTTAAAAATAATAAAATCATTTTTATTTTTAAATAATTTCTGGTCGGGTTTTTTCTAAGTGGTCCATGTGGACCAACCAGAATCACCCGACCGTTGACCTCAGTCAACTCTCTGACCGAGGACCCTGTTTGTCAAAACCTGGGTCCTAACCCATTTTCTCATTTTTTTCCTGATGATCCTAGAAGGATATGGAGAATCCTTAAGCGCATCACGAAAGCGTGGCGATCGCATCATATGCAATCGGAACAACTAGTTGCACTAGTCGCTAGATGCGGTGGAAATTAAAATTTTTTAAAACTAAAGATGAAACCACATGATCACGAGAACACTTCTCGGATCGTTTCATCAAACCACAAAGTATAAGGAATACCTCTTGAGCGTGGTTGTAATCGTGAGATCTCAAATAAGAGATCCTCCTCTCTTAAGTCCGATCCACGAAGAACGCACTTGCGGGCGCGATGATGAGTCGCATTCCTCCCACAATCGTCAATGAATCATATTCATATTAAGCTTGATGATTAAATCTCATTTAATCATCAAGTTCTTCTTGCTTGGATATGGAATTCATCAAATGAATTATTCTTGAACTCCTTCAAGAATAATGTGCTTTCTCCGCAGATACTTGGAGATAAGGACAGGGCGATTGTATTATTCCACGTATAGTGACTTGGATATTGAGATCTTATCTCAAATCCAGATCTTACGAACCTCCCACAGATGCTTAATTAAATCAAGACCGCAAATCTAATCTTCTCATTGAATCTGAATCTCATTCAGACCAATGTCCAATATTTGGACTAAGATCAGATTGCTTCTCTACTGAGAGGAGTCACTAAAATCCAGACCTGTTTCATCACTCCCTCGGAATGGAAGCATCATGGATATACAATCGTTTATGATCACATCACCCTCAGGTATTCCCAATACCTGTACATCCTGCATACTGGAAGACCTCTGATTAACCCGAAGATCAAGATCAATTTTGTACTGTCTTCTTCAGAGTTTATCAATAAGTTTCTCATTTGATCATTGGGATTTGGTATCGATCATATACTTTCCAAAAGCATATATCATACCTAGGTCTTTATCATATACTTTCCAAAAGTATATATCAAACATACAAATTCAGTCAAGCTTCCAAAGAGAGATGACCGTGCACGGAATTTGATTCTTCCCAATATCTCATGAGTGAGCTCATGTCTCTGGTTCAGTAGTGAACCTGTAAAGTCCCTTTGAGAGATCGTATTACTCATATGCCCTTACATGCACACCAGCGCATCGGTGTATAGACCTTGGTTAGGTCATCAACCTATTGGTCTGCCGAATGTACACACTCAGACATATAGTAACACATCTGTCTCCGATCAGAGGATGAGTGCCTATGCTGTAACAGCATTCAACATAGGACTTAGGTTATCTCGATCTCGTTACGTCAACCTATTGACCTAACTAATCTGTTACCTCCGAATCACTATTCCCATGCAGAGAACCTGCATCAAGAGGTCGGTCAAATATCAGCCTATGTGAGAAAAGATTGCTATCTCCTACTCAGGCTGGAGATCATATCTTAATAATAATTTGACGGTACTTGATGAGTCCTCAATCTAACCCTTTAGATATTCATCCAAGCACCAGCCTCTATGATTAAATTATTGAACCAACAGCTGTATGATAATCAAGATGGCCATGGTACATAACCCTAATTGTACAGAGGGACCTATTATGCAAATTATTAATTCTTCATTTCAGATCAGGGAATAATATTCGCAATAACATTAATTGTATAATGGCTCGCAGTGGGCTCACATGTCCAACAATCTCCCACTAGCCCAAAGAGCAATTAATGGGCTTATCATTCAAACCCACACTCATGTGACAATCATAGGCTATTTAGAAATAGCTAGGTAAGCTGATCAGTCACTCTATTCCCAAAAGACTATGCCAAGTCCTTTTACGGCACTTGCATATCCCTAGGTAACAGTACTCGCATCCAATGCGAATGTTGCATCTTATGCAACCAATACTCAATTTTGATAAAGCAATTATAGTGTCCTTGACACTGATGCTCAGCAATTATTAGAACCAGTATTTTCATAATCCTTATCAGAATGCCCTTATTCCTGGAGATCTCTATCTCCTAAGGTATTCGCAGTTAAGACCTTTTAGATCTCTATCTATAAAGTCTTAAGCTTTTGAAGATATGACTTTGAGATCACTATCTCAAAAATCTTGCCATCTATGAAGATTTTGTTATTACTGCAATCAGGTGTTTTCTCTCCATAGTAGGATTAGCAACACTTTACTACTCCCACTGCATGGCAGATATCTGGCTTTTATACACATTTAGCATACACTTAGCTTCTCGTAACTGATGCACAGGTGCAAGCAGTTCTAGAATTCACTTCCTCAACTCTTTGAGGTGTTATCCCTTTAGATAGGTCAGTACCAAATCTCAAGGGAATGAAGCCTTTCTTGCAATTTCCAAGAATGGAATATGTCCAAGGTGTACTGCAAATGTGACAGTCCCAATACCCTCTTTTCTTTGCTTCTGAACAACTTCAGAACTATGATCTAAGAGGTATTCTTGAGATCATATCTCAAGGTATGGAATAGGCAGTCTATAAAACACTTATTATCATCCTTATATCATTCCAAATGATTAGGATATTATCTACATTTTGCACGATGAACACAATGGCACTCTCACTAAGCTTCACATGGTACATCAAGATTCTATCTATGTTCCAACAACAAGAAGCTTATTTGAGTCCACAGATGAATTTCTTTTAGCTATCACACCTTACTTTCCCAAATCATGAAGCCTTGGGTCTACTTCATGTGAATATCCTCAGAGAGGTATTCTTAGAGGAATGCAATCTTGACTTACATCTTGAAAATACAATAGTCAAGTTGTGTAGCTAAGGTTAGCAATATTCTGATGATTTTAAGCATGGTTACCGAAGAGCAAGTCTCATTGCAAGCAATGTCTTCTCTTCCAGTGTGTAGCTCATGGCTACGAACCGAGCTTTGAAGGTCTCTACCTTATCATCAGATTCCCTTTCTCTTGAAGATCCATTTACACCTTTATGGTTCTTACCCATATAGGTGGATCCTCGAGGGTCCATATACAACACTTGTATATGAAGTCTACTTTAGACTTTATTGCTAATATCCATCTTTCCATGTCATGATCCTTAGGAGCTTCATCACATGAAGTCCGATCATTTTCAGACTTAACTGACACATGGAATACATCTTCAAACTCATTTGAAGAGGTATTAGTGCTTCATATTTAATTGTCCTTTTAGTTCCTGATTTCAGGAGCCTCATTATCTTCTCAAGATTAAATGAGTTCCTTTATTTCATTTTCATATTGATTCTCAAGAGTCTCAATCCTCCAAGAATCACATTCTCATAGATAAGATCTTTTAAGAATCTCAAGGTCATAAAGTAGGTATCCATACCATCCTTCATTTTCCTAATGAAGTAGCACTCTCTAATGCTTAATTCCAGCTTACTTGCATGGAATCTTATTAAGGATATATAGTTTAGTCTCTGCTACATATATACCTAGAAACTAAGAGGTAATTATGATAAAATTCATCATTGATCAAATCATGTCACACATGATCCAATTGTATCTCCCTACAACTCTATTGAGTTCAAGTTTATCAAGAGGAGTGAGATAGAAATGATATTCATATCTCCATAAGGTATTATTTGAATTTATCTAACAGGTACAAGCTACCTAGGTTAGATCAAATTCTTTTCATCTTTCTTCAAACTTTGGTTCTAAACCAAAATTGTGAAATCTTTGAACATTTCGAAGGTTTCTCAGATGAAGAGAAGAAATCTCATGTCATACATAATCATCAACGGATATCACATATCCATAATGTTTACTATGATATACATGATCTACATACATCAATATGTATGAGATCTTGAATACCTCGACATCTAACACCTTTCCTAAGAGAAGGGTGTATTGGACATTTTACTTTGAATACAATATTCACAAGTATGTAAGATTTGAAATTTTAGACTTTCTAAAGTTTCATATTGATGAATCTGTGATTCATCACTTCAAAAGTTAAAAATAGAGCCTTGTTCCCGAGTAAATAGAGGCATATTTCCCTTTATAATGCATAAATAGCATTCATGCATGCATACATAATATATGCATTTTAGCAGTCCATTTGCATTTAATAAGAAGCCAAAATCCCTTGTAAAATGTCCACTTGTCAAAATAACCTCTTCCTTATAATATGTACTTCCTAGTTAATAATATAGGGAAGAAAGCCAGAAATCCCCCTTGTAAAATAGTCAATAAAGCCCTAGAACCCCTAGACCATAAAATGCCCATAGATCCTTCATACCAACTCCAAAATAGGTCTACTCACTTTTAGAATAATACACATTAAAATACCTTTAAAATGAGACTAATTTCATCCTATTAGGAGCTCGTATGAAAAAGTTGGGTTTTTGGGCCTCTTTGTATACTACATGTATGTATATTTGTATCTTTGTATTTATGTATCATATTTAACCTCATCTCTGTCTTTGGTCAACATGAAACTTGTAGACCTCATCGAGATCTACAACTTTCATGTTTTGAGTTTTTCCAAATTCATCCCCCTCCTCTCTCTCTACCCTTATTTCTTTGTCCAGCCAATCACAGCAGGCCATGTGGCGCCATCTGGTTGCGCCACGCGGCCCGCATCCCTTGCCCAGGCCGCCGCAGCCTTCAGCCATTGGATGATCGTCCAGATCCAACGGCCTAGCCGCTACCACGTACGCCCTTCACTTTAACCGTCATATCAAACCCCTGCCTCATCTCCATCGCCCGTTCGCGCCTCTCCCTCATCATGCCACGTGGCGCATCCTCCGCCATCAGATCACGCTCCAGTCTCTTCATCTGAGCCGTTAGCCCCGCAGGCATCTGGACCGCCCAATTAAACACCCGTTGTTCATCCCAGCCGTCCGCTCACGCCCCATCTCTATTTCACCACGTGGCCGCTTCACGACGTTAGGATCGCATCGACCAGATCTTCATCCAGTCACTCCACCCCGCTTCGATCACCACCGTTGGATCATAAGATCCAACGGTGGAGACTTCGTCTCCTACCTCGGGAGCCCCTCTCTCCCACGTTCTTCGCCTTGCGGGAGGGGCATCTGAAGGATATTGAGAATCCTTAAGCGCATCACGGAAGCGTGTCGATCGCATCGTATGCAATCGGAGCAACTAGTCGCACTAGTCGCTAGATGCAGCGGAAATTAGAATTTTTAAAACTAAAGATGAAACCACATGATCACGAGAACACTTCTCGGATCGTTTCATCTAACCACAAGTATAAGGAATACCTCTTGAAGCGTGGTTGTGATCGTGAGATCCCAAAGTAGAGATCCTCCTGTCTCAAGTCCAATCCACGAAGAATGCACTTGCGGGCACGATGATGAGTCGTGTTCCTCCGCGCAATCCTCGATGAAGATCCAAGCATGGCTCCCCCGATTTCATCAAACAAAATCCGTCGTCTTCCTTTAGAGTAAGAAACTCCAGAGAAGAAGGAGATCCTTGAGTCGTCGAAGAAGAAACCGAGAGTCTCTCCTTTCTCAACACAAGATGGACGGCCATCTTTTGGAGGAGAGAAAGAGAGAGGGCGAGAATATGAGAGAGAGAGAGAGTTGCAACCATTTACAACTCTTGATTATGTTGTACCTTGGAAGGCTACCATAGCCCTCCTTTTATATTAGTTTAGGATCCAATGGATCTCAATCCATGGGACACATGGATCCAATGGCCAGGCTTGGTCCATGTAAAATCAATGGCTATGATTGTTGTTGGTTAAAACCAACAACATTAATTTAAATTAAAATATGTTGCAACATTATCATCATAATTTAATTTAACTAATTAAGAGATAATGTGACAACAAAAGGGAGTCAACTAAACTCCCTAAATCATAGGGAGCGTCACCTATGAATGAGTCATAGGTGGCGCCACCTCTTATTTAGGAGGTTAATTTGTCTCCTTTTTATTTTATCTTATTATTTCTTAATTAATTTTGCAATAACAATTATCACAAAATTATTCACCAAATTAATTCCAAATTAATTTGTGAATATTTCAATCATGCCATTGAACATTATGTGAATCATATTCACAACCCAAACTAATTTGTAAATTACATTTCCAATTAATTAATTAATGTGAATCCAATCCACACTATTAATTAACAAATGCTATTTACATAGATTCTCTCTCTTCAATATATGTATTATAAATCATATTTATAATACACATATATCATGGATAGTATTATCCACATTCTCTAATCCTTGATAATTAAATCTCATTTAATTATCTTGGATAATAATTCTCACAATATGAATCATATTCATATTAAGCTTGATAATTAAATCTCATTTAATCATCAAGTTCTTCTTGCTTGGATATGGAATTCATCAAATGAATTATTCTTGAACTCCTTCAAGAATAATGTGCTTTCTCCGCAGATACTTGGAGATAAGGACAGGGTGATTGTATTATTCCACGTATAGTGACTTGGATATTGAGATCTTATCTCAAATCCAGATCTTACGAACCTCCCACAGATGCTTGATTAAATCAAGACCGCAAATCTAATCTTCTCATTGAATCTGAATCTCATTCAGACCAATGTCCAATATTTGGACTAAGATCAGATTGCTTCTCTACTGAGAGGAGTCACTAAAATCCAGACCTGTTTCATCACTCCCTCGGAATGGAAGCGTCATGGATATACAATCGTTTATGATCACATCACCCTCAGGTATTCCCAATACCTGTACATCCTGCATACTGGAAGACCCATAGTCAACCTGAAGATCAAGATCTATTTTACACTGTCTTCTTCAGGGTTTGATTACTAAGTTTCTCATTTGATCATTGGTATTTGGTATCGATCATATACTTTCCAAAAGCATATATCATACCTAGGTCTTGATCATATACTTTCCAAAAGTATATATCAAACCCACAAATTCAGTCAAGCTTCCAAAGCGAGACAACCGTGCACGGAATTTGATTCTTCCCAATATCTCATGAGTGAGCTCATCTCTTCCGGTTCAGTAGTGAACCTGTATGATCCCTTTGAGAGATCGTATTACTCATATGCCCTTATATGCACACCAGCCGACGGTGTATAGACCTTGGTTAGGTCATCAACCTATTCGTTTGCCAAATGTACATACTCAGACATATAGCAATACATCTGTCTCCGGTCAAAGGATGCGTGCCTATGCTGTGACAGCATTCAACATAGGACTTAGGTTATCTCGATCTCGTTAAGTCACTCTTTGACCTAACTAATCTGATACCTTCGAATCTCTATTCCTATGCAGAGGACCTGCATCAAGAGGTCGGTCAGATATCAGCCTATGTGAGAAAGGATTGCCATCTCCTACTCAGGCTGGAGATCACATCTTAACAATCATTTGACGGTGCTTGATGAGTCCTCAATCTAACTCTTTAGATATTCATCCAAGCACCAGCCTCTATGATTCAATAATTGAATCAACAGTTGTATGATCATTAAGATAGCCATGGTATATAACCCTAATTTTACAGAGGGACCTATTATGCAAATTATTTATTCTTCATTTCAGATCAGGGAATGATATTCGCAATAACATTTATTGCATAATGGCTCGCTGTGGGCTCACATGTCCAACAATCTCCCACTAGCCCATAGAGCCATTAATGGGCTAATCATTTAAACCCACACTCATGTGACAATCATAGGCTATTTAGAAATAGCTAGGTAAGTTGATCAGTCACTTTGTTCCCAAAAGACTATGTCAAGTCCTTTTACGGCACTTGCATATCCCTAGGTAACAGTGCTCGCATCCAATGCGAATGTTGCATCTAATGCAACCAATACTCAATCTAGTTAAAGCAGTTATAGTGTCCTTGACACTATTGCTCAATAACTATTATAACCAGTATTTCCATAATCCTTATCAGAATACCCTTATTCCGGGAGATCACTATCTCTTAAGGTATCCACAGTTAAGACCTTTTAGATCTCTATCTACAAAGTCTTAATTTCTTGAAGATGAGACTTGGAGATCACTATCTCTAAAGCCTTGTCATCTTTGAAGATTTTGTTATTACTGCAATCAAGTGTTTTCTCTCCATAGTAGGATTAGCAACACTTTGCTACTCCCACTGCATGGCAGATATCTGGCTTTTGTACACATCTAGCATACACTCAGCTTCTCGTAAAATATGCACAAGTGCAAGAAGTTCTAGCATTCACTTCCTCAACTCTTTGAGGTGCTATCCCTTTAGATAGGTTAGTAACAAGTCTTAAGGGAAGGAAGCCTTTCTTGGAATTTCCAAAAATGGAATATGTCCAAGGTGTACTACAAATGTGACAGTCCCAATACCCTCTTTTCTTTGATTCTGAACACCTTCAGAATTAAGATCCAAGAGGCATCTTTGAGATCATATCTCAAGGTATGGAATAGCCCGAATATAAAACACTTATTATTATCCTTATTCCAAATGATTAGGATATTATCTACATTTAGCATGATGAACACAGTGGCACTCCCACTAAGCTTCACATGGTACATCAAGATTCTATTTGAAATCATAACATTTATAATTTCATCAAATCTTATGTTCCAACAACAAGAAGCTTATTTAAGTCCACAGATGGATTTCTTCAGCTTTCACACCTTGCTTTCCCCAATCATGAAGCCCTGGGGCTACTTCATGTGAATATCCTCAGAGAGGCATTCTTATAGGAATGCAATCTTGAATTGCATCCTGAAGATGCAATAGTCAAGTTGTGTAGCTAAGGTTAGCAATATTATGATGAGTTTAAGCATGGTTACCAAAGAGCAAGTCTCATTGCAAGCAATGTCTTCTCTTCCGGTGTGTAGCTCATGGCTACGAACCGAGCTTTGAAGGTCTCTACCTTTCTCATCAAATTCCCTTTCTCTTGAAGATCCATTTACACCTTTATGGATCTTACCCATATAGGTGGATCCTCGAGGGTCCATATACAACATTTGTATATGAAGTCTACTTTAGACTTTATTGCTAATATCCATCTTTCCATGTCATGATCCTTAGGAGCTTCATCACATGAAGTCCGATCATTGTCAGACTTAACTGACTCATGGAATACATCCTCAAACTCATTTGAAGAGGTATTAGTGCTTCATCTTTAATTGTCCTTTAAGTTTCTGATTTTAGGAGCCTCATTATCTTCTCAAGATTAAATGAGTTCCTACACTTCATTTCATCTTGATTCTCAAGAGAGTCATCCTCCAAGAATCACATTCTCAGAGATGAGATCTTCTAAGAATCTCATGGTCATAAAGTAGGTATCCAATACCATCCTTTATTTTCCTAATGAAGCAGCACTCTCAAGTGCTAGATTCCAGCTTACATGCATGGAACCTTATTAAGGATATATAATGTAGTCTCTACTACACATATATACCTGGAAACTAAGGGATAATTATGCTAAAATCTATCATTGATCAAATCATGTCACACATGATCCAATTGTATCTCCCTACAACTCCATTGAGTTTAGGTGTGTTAGGAGGATTGAGATAGAAATGATATTCATATCTCCATAAGGTATTCTTTGAATTTTATCTAATAGGTACTTGCTACCTTGGTTAGATCAAATTCATTTAGTCTTCCTTCAAAATTTGGTTCTAAACCAAAAATTCTGAAATCTTTGAACATTTCAAAGGTTTCTCAGGTGAAGAGAAGAAATCTCATATCATACATAATCATCAATAGATATCACATATTCATAATGTTTACTATGATATAGATGATCTACATACATTAATGTGTATGAGATCTTGAATACCTCGACATCTAACACCTTTCCCAGAGAAGGGTGTAGTGGACATTTTACTTTGAATACAATATTCACAAGTATGTAAGATTTGAAATTTTAGACATTCTAAAGTTTCATCTCTTACTAGTCTATTGATCATATCAATATACATATGTCCAAGACTTGATGCCAGATCATTGTCAAATGATCTTCATCCTCCTATTGATCTTGTAAGGTTTGATTTCCAGTATTAGAAATCTTAATGAACTATTCATTAATTTTCTAATTTTGTGGAGTCCACTAGATGTTAGATTACTATCTGAAATATATCTATCATAACTCTTTATGATAGTTCTATCTCAGAATTCATGTTTATTTCCAACATTTAGAAACAAACAATGAGGGTATTCTAATATCTAGGTCATAGAGACATTCTCTAAGACTAAGGACTCTCCCACTGAGAATATGAAGTCCATCTATCCAATTGTTGCAACAATTGCATCAATATCCATGTAGATGACTATTAAACCTTAAGATCAAATTTCTAATCTTCTAATATATATGCAACCAATTGCAAATGGCATTAGAAGATTGGGATACAATTGTCAGACTTTATCTTATGAAATAAGTAAGTCAAAGTCAATGATTATATGTAGATTATTCCGATGCTCTATCTGAGTCCTTCACTAAGGATTTTAGACAGGTTTGATAGTCATACTATCAACACAAAAACTTATTGTAGTATTGGCATTCATCCAACTCTTTGGATGTGATATGGAAGTCACAGAAGTAGGTCAACTCTTTGACTTTCCTTCTTACTCGGGTCCGACCCATGCTTCCACTGTGCTCTCTTCATCAATAAACAACCATTGTTTAAGACAAAGAATCTCTTATGTTGAATTCAAAGGATTTCAATACAAGAGCATTTCAACATTTATACATGCTTCATTAAATTCACTCAAAATGATTATTATGAAGCTTCATGAATGACTTGAGTATAGGTAGTAGAATGATGACATTCATCATATCTACATACATCTTAACTCTTAGACACTTAGGTTCAGGTAGGTATTCAAATATTTTGAATACATCATCTCTTTCGAGCCACCATTCTGCATAATGCAGAGAACCATGTCATTCATGATTAAATGTCTAGAGCACATATGTATGCCAAAATATCTTCTTTTATTTTATAAGGATTATTCGACAATTACGATCACCATCGACATGTCACTTCCAAAGTACATTCGATGAAAGATCAAGACTACAGAGACATACAAACCCTAAGGTGATGTCTTATTGTCTTATTTAATTGTCCTTCCTCATTATGTTGAGGGGACTTGCACACTGCAACCACATACACTATGTGTCCAATTGCAAGTACAATATCTGGATCATGAGTCCAATCCAAGATATTTTACTGGTTATTATTGAGTATAACATTGAGTGGGTTTAATGAAGGATTATCTGAAATAAGAAATTTGCATAAGTGTATGTATATTATATATACATGTTTTACTTTGATTTAGGATTTTTTTATCAAAGTTGTCTTGCCTTGTCAACACTGAAAGTTCATTCCCTTAATCACTTTCAATGTAAGAGATATTCTTACCATTATATCTCAAGCAAGATCTGGGATCTCCTTCCTTATCTTTGTTGCATCCCAATAATATGAGAACCTACAACTCGGAAAAAAAGAAGCGGGAACACATTCCGCCTTGCAAGTCTGACTTGCATTTCCCAATTCGGTCTTTAATACCCGGGCCCACCACCCCTAAGGTGATGTTGACTCGTCATTAATTGAACCAACCGTCAACAGGCTTAATACTCGCTATACGCAATCCAATATCGCCCCAATAATATGAGGACCCGATATTGGGGTCACTACGTATACGGTCTTACTCTTTCGAGAAGCAAAGAACCCGATCCAATTAAATCATATATAGGATCTGTCACTTCGGACAGGCGTCTCCTATATACAACAACTGGCGACGGAATCCTTTGCCTTGACGGGAGACCATGGATGTCACATATGTGATCCTCCACCTCATATTCAAATTTTATAATTAATTATCGTGAATCACATTCACATAATTAATTCTTCCAAGGGAAATACGCATCTATTCATAATAGAGTGTTTATTGGATATAATTAATTAATCATATTAAATTAATCATTAATCCAATCATCAATCAACAAACATGTCTTTTACTTGAATAGTAGGTATATACTCAAAGTACGTATTATTCGAATTTTAATAATTAGAAAAATACACATTGTTTGTCTCCGGTATTATATAGTCCCTACCCGCTGTCATGGCCAGTACCGACGAGAGTGAGACGGACCACATACGTTGCAACCCGCTACCCCAATGTTCTCCGACTAGGCACCACATCCGCCTCGGGAAAGGATAATACCAGATAGACCATCATGTACTTTGAGATGTTCATCGGTTTTTCAACCGAAATTATACCATATAATATAAATCAAAACATTTTTTATTATAAGGAGATTTGCTAGACAAATCCCCAATCCTATTCAAGCAAAAGGGTTTTTCATGTAAAAGTTGTCCTACAACTATTGTAGGATAAACTATAGTTTTCATGAAGGCAATGTTTGTTGATGAACCAATGATCAAGATCTAATATCTCATCATTGTGGTTTAGGCAAGTGTCATTCAATGAAATAATTATTTATTTAAATATTTTACAAATATTTATCACTAATTATTCCAGAAAATTAACAATTAATTTTCATCATGATAATTGAATGACATATCACAAGGTTCAAGATCAAGAAAATTTTTAATTTCCAGCAGTGACCCCCAATCACTAAAATTAACTTATATTGATCAATTTAAATCCAAAAAATGCAAACTCAGTTTCCAAAGATTGCCTATTTGATTTATTAAAGAACCCAAGTGATAATTCATGCATTTCAAGGCGGATTAAAACCGTAATTATCTCATTAATCACGTTCAAATCCGCAGTTCCCGCAACAGTGAATATAGTCATATTCAAAAAGCCATATCATGAGCAAATGAAGTCCAAATTTAGTAAACTCAAGTTCTATGGTTTCCTTGTTTAATGGGGAACAAAATCAAATTGAAAATTTCGTGTTTAAACATTTTAAACAGTACAGAAAAATTCAATTAGACAGAGGTGCGAAAATTGAAATGCAGTAAAAATTTCGCAACCCTTTCAAGAACCAAATCGTCTAGGGTCTATGGATCATATCCAAAACCTTATTCGACCTATGGCTCTGATACCACTTGAAGGATATTGAGAATCATTAAGCGCATCACGGAAGCGTGTCGATCGCATCGTATGCAATCGGAGCAACTAGTCGCACTAGTCGCTAGATGCAGCGGAAATTAAAATTTTTAAAACTAAAGATGAAACCACATGATCACGAGAACACTTCTCGGATCGTTTCATCTAACCATAAGTATAAGGAATACCTCTTGAAGCGTGGTTGTGATCGTGAGATCCCAAAGTAGAGATCCTCCTGTCTCAAGTCCGATCCACGAAGAACGCACATGCGGGCACGATGATGAGTCGCGTTCCTCCCCGCAATCCTCGATGAATATCCAAGCATGGCTCCCCCGATTTCGTCAAACGAAATCCGTCGTCTTCCTTTAGAGTAAGAAACTCCAGAGAAGAAGGAGATCCTTGAGTCGTCGAAGAAGAAACCGAGAGTCTCTCCTTTCTCAACACAAGATGGACGGCCATCTTTTGGAGGAGAGAAAGAGAGAGGGCGAGAATATGAGAGAGAGAGAGAGAGAGAGTTGCAACCATTTACAACTCTTGATTATGTTGTACCTTGGAAGGCTACCCTAGCCCTCCTTTTATATTAGTTTAGGATCCAATGGATCTCAATCCATGGGACACATGGATCCAATGGCCAGGCTTGGTCCATGTAAAATCAATGGCTATGATTGTTGTTGGTTAAAACCAACAACATTAATTAAAATTAAAATATGTTGCAACATTATCAAATAATTTAATTTAACTAATTAAGAGATAATGTGACAACAAAAGGGAGTCAACTAACCTCCCTAAATCATAGGGGGCGTCACCTATGAATGAGTCATAGGTGGCGCCACCTCTTATTTAGGTGGTTAATTTGTCTCCTTTTTATTTTATCTTATTATTTCTTAATTAATTTTGCAATAACAATTATCACAAAATTATTCACCAAATTAATTCCAAATTAATTTGTGAATATTTCAATCATGCCATTGAACATTATGTGAATCATATTCACAACCCAAACTAATTTGTAAATTACATTTCCAATTAATTAATTAATGCGAATCCAATCCACACTATTAATTAACAAATGCTATTTACATAGATTCTCTCTCTTCAATATATGTATTATAAATCATATTTATAATACACATATATCATGGATAGTATTATCCACATTCTCTAATCCTTGATAATTAAATCTCATTTAATTATCTTGGATAATAATTCTCACAATATGAATCATATTCATATTAAGCTTGATAATTAAATCTCATTTAATCATCAAGTTCTTCTTGCTTGGATATGGAATTCATCAAATGAATTATTCTTGAACTCCTTCAAGAATAATGTGCTTTCTCCGCAGATACTTGGAGATAAGGACAGGGTGATTGTATTATTCCACGTATAGTGACTTGGATATTGAGATCTTATCTCAAATCCAGATCTTACGAACCTCCCACAGATGCTTGATTAAATCAAGACCGCAAATCTAATCTTCTCATTGAATCTGAATCTCATTCAGACCAATGTCCATTATTTGGACTAAGATCAGATTGCTTCTCTACTGAGAGGAGTCACTAAAATCCAGACCTGTTTCATCACTCCCTCGGAATGGAAGCGTCATGGATATACAATCGTTTATGATCACATCACCCTCAGGTATTCCCAATACCTGTACATCCTGCATACTGGAAGACCCATAGTCAACCCGAAGATCAAGATCTATTTTACACTGTCTTCTTCAGGGTTTGATTACTAAGTTTCTCATTTGATCATTGGGATTTGGTATCGATCATATACTTTCCAAAAGAATATATCATACCTAGGTCTTGATCATATACTTTCCAAAAGTATATATCAAACCCACAAATTCAGTCAAGCTTCCAAAGCGAGACGACCGTGCACGGAATTTGATTCTTCCCAATATCTCATGAGTGGGCTCATCTCTTCCGGTTCAGTAGTGAACATGTATGATCCCTTTGAGAGATCGTATTTTACTCATATGCCCTTATATGCACACCAGCGCGCCGGTGTATAGACCTTGGTTAGGTCATCAACCTATTGGTCTGCCAAATGTACATACTCAGACATATAGCAATACATCTGTCTCCGATCAAAGGATGCGTGCCTATGCTGTGACAGCATTCAACATAGGACTTAGGTTATCTCGATCTCGTTAAGTCACTCTTTGACCTAACTAATCTGACACCTTCGAATCTCTATTCCTATGCAGAGGACCTGCATCAAGAGGTCGGTCAGATATTAGCCTATGTGAGAAAGGATTGCCATCTCCTACTCAGGCTGGAGATCACATCTTAACAATCATTTGACGGTGCTTGATGAGTCCTCAATCTAACTCTTTAGATATTCATCCAAGCACCAGCCTCTATGATTCAATAATTGAATCAACAGCTGTATGATCATTAAGATAGCCATGGTACATAACCCTAATTGTACAGAGGGACCTATTATGCAAATTATTTATTCTTCATTTCAGATCAGGGAATGATATTCGCAATAACATTTATTGCATAATGGCTCGCTGTGGGCTCACATGTCCAACAGCATCCCCTTCCTATTTTCAGCTACGCCCCTTCCACCGACGCCGAGCACCACAACCTCCACGATGGCCCCCACTCATCCCTGATCCTCATCAGCCACTCCATCACCCATGTCGACCTCCAGCTCTCTCCCACGAACTCTCTAATCCTCGCTCCTTCATCAGCATGGCCGAGACCCTCGATCTATAAATACTTGCCCTCCGGCCATTGTCGCACCCATCCGCCATTGCAGGAGAAACCCCCGAGCTCAGAGCTCTCGATTGGTAACAGCAATTGACTATCTTTTCGAGCGAAGACAGGCGTCTTCTCTGGCGAGATCCACGGCACCCTCTGCCGTGTCTCAGCCACCCTCCGCGTAGCTGCTTGAGCTCGGGACCTTACCGATCCCTCGAGCAACGACCAGGAACTCCAGAACGAGCTCCATTCCCCAGGTAACCTCCTCCTTCCCTCTTCGATCTTCTTCTTCATTTTTCTTGATTTTCTCCAAGTTTATTCGCCTTCCACCGTGATCTTCTCGCTCCATCTCCATTCTTCGGAGCTCTGTGGAGGAGCTCTGATCTTCGTGCCATACTTCACACTCTCCGACGATGCAATCCATCTTCCATCGACTCCAGCTCCGCCACCTGGGCGGAGCACCATCGCCGGACCACCCTTGCATTGCCATAGGCCTCGCCGTTCGCTTCCCATACCTCCATGCAACTCCACGTGCTTCGGCTATTCCCTAACCCCTTGCAGGTACTCTTCACTTCACTGGCCGGAAGCTCATCGGAGCTTCCCTCGAGCTTCATCACCAGCGAGCTCCAGCACATCTCCACCGCTCCTGAAGCCACCAGAGGCTTCGCCTCCACGCTTCGCGTCTTCCGAGCTACTTCATACCCTCCGGCGAGCGTCATCGACGACTGGAGGTCAGGACGGAGCAAGCTCCCCTCCGCCGACGCCCCGCCTTCTCCTCCGCAGGTGGCGGAGGACCGTTGAAGACGAAGCTCTAGCCACCGTTCGATCATCTTGATCGAACGGTCCGCTTCCCGCCACGTCACCCTCGACCGGAGCTGCTCAGAACCGTCGGATCGATCAGTGATCCTACGGTCATCATTCATCCACGTCGCCAGTCAACCGGAGCATCACAGAGCCGTTGGATCCTTCTAGATCCAACGGTGTTTAGCGTGCCACGTCGTCATCTCAGGAGCAAGCTCCATCACCGTTGGATCGTTCAACGATCTGACGGACTCATCTTCGCCACGCGTCTTCATCCCTCAGCCGTGGATCACCCTTGATCTAACGGTCTTGATCGCGCCACGACGACTGGTCCGAGCCTCTACCCCGACCTCTAGGCTCGGACCACCCGAAGCTTCGCCGAAACTCACTCCAAACCTCCAAGGAGCCCGAGCCTCGATCCGAGCCTAGGCGCACCACGTGAGAAGCACGTGCGCCTTGGGTAAATTGCACAGAAACCCCTGGATCTTTCAGATATTGCAAATCAGTCCCTGTGAAGCGTTCCACACGTGAGGAACACGTGTAGCCGTGGAGAAATTGCATTGAGTCCCCCAGCATTATAGGTAATTGCACTCAAGTCCCTGTCAGCATATTCGCTTTATGTAACTTTATTTTCCTGTATTGCATATACACCCCTGTGATTGCACGCATCCCTAGGTTGCATTTTTCATCATTTTTAAATTCCAAAAGTTGCATTTTGTTGAGAAATTTGTCCTCTATCTATTGTGCCACGTGTCATATTTTTGTAATTACAGTAGATTTTTAAATGAATTAATTGGTTGTTTTGTGGAATATTTTGCCCAGTGACACCTTTTAATTTCTAGTTAATTTTCTGTGATTCCAAAAATCCTTAAAAATTCACAGTAGCTCTAGGACAGTGAACTTAACATTGCATAAAAATTTCATGTCATTTGCACACATATCGAGGCCTGAATAAATTGTTGAGTGATTTTCTTATTTAAATTTTATTGAACTCATTTCACATTGAAATTAAGATTTGTCAATTTTCCTGGATTCCTCATCATCAGATCTATCTAGGATAATTATTGTTCCTGAAAACAATGTGATTTGACATTTATTACAATTCAATTAGTGAAAATCACCCTGTCTGCATGTTTAATTCACAGTAAATTCGTTTAATGTCTAAAAATACCAAAAAATTAGGTTAGTTCATTTTTATCATAATTAATCATCTGGCCAATTTCTAGAATTTTTGGACTCCATTTGATATCTTAATTGAATTAACTTCATATTGGCCTGTTGGTTGCATGTGTTTTGCATAAAAAATCGTAAAAGACCAAAAATATTCCCTCCGAAAATCGAACATCGAATTTTGCTAAAATTCGACCTAAGGAGACAGATGCCTCCCTGAGTTCGACCTTGGACTTCACCAAGTAAAAAAAATTGCCGATTGAAATTAACTCAAATCTAATTAAAGTGGTTTTTGATTAGCCCTCTCGTATCCGACTGCAACGAACACTTCAAATTAATTTGGACATTAATCTGACCGGATTAACAAGGGTGCGAGAGGTGCTCATCAAAATGGCACCGTTGCCGGGAGGCACGGCTTAGGTTAATTTGCAGTGAAATTCTTATAGTTTGATTTTCAATCCCCGGGTAGTCTGACCCCCGATTTTTCTTGTGAATATTTCTCTGTATTTTAAATTTTTGCATTTTTGTGTCGTTCTTTATCTGACCTCAACTTGTTTTTGTGCGAGGGACACCGGAGTCGAAGACGCTTCGAGGAACATGCATTCTAATTTGTTTGAGTGATTTGAGAGAACCTGTAATTTCATTTATTTCCACATTTTTCGCATCATTTCCAGCGGTTCCCGTTTGGGTTCTCGCGTGTGTAAAAATAATGGAACTGTGTCCCCGTGTGCTGTGTGGATTGAATTGTAACTTAGACTTGCACTAGCGGCTCCTTGAGCCACTCTAGGAATTGCTTGTGCTCGTAATTTTTAGGACCACACATACACTTAAAAGACGCACCTAGACCGCATATCTAGTCAAATTGAACTTGTTCTCCACTCGCTAATAGAACCGCCTGTCTAGGAGCGGATTTTGTCGTCTGCATTTGCATATAGTGTAAAATTTCAATATTGTCTTGCATCCTGCATAAAAGTGAAGGGATCACTATAAGTCTTCTCAACTCAGCATACGCATCATTATTTTTCGTGCATCGACTTTTCTCGATTTCCCCCTCTGTTTTTCACACTTAACTTAAACGGAAATTGGGACTGGACGATAGGCGTGCTGTGTGGTTGGACTAAACCAGTGAGAACTTAACTTAAAACAGGGACTGCTAACAGTATTGACCAAAAAAATCAATAAAATTGAAAAAATTTGTTTGCGGGAGATTAATCCCTGACCTTGTTTTCAGGCTGAGTGAGGGTACTTGAGTGTGTGTGAACACCTTAAGGCAGAGCCCAAATCCCCACCTTCCATATCACGGGCCAACTGATCTTAGCAAATATCACGAGTTGGATACTTTTAGCTCATTGACAAGTACCAAGTAGCCTCTGCCTGTTTGCGGGTAGATAGGGGCGAACCAGCAGTGCTCTACGACAAGGCCTAGCTTTGTCAGCCTCCGCCTGCTTGTAGGTAGATAGGGGCACGTCTTTGAGTCCCCAACTCCGGATAGGAGCGAAGAAAGGGAGGATCGGCGGTATCTTAGGCGACAGGATAAACAGGGAAGACGCATCCGGCTCTGAGCCGACTTCCCTATAGGCCGCGTGATCCTTGCTATCTTGCTTGAAAAATCACACTTAAAATTTACAAGATAAATTGGACTCGGTTTCGGGTCCTTCACCGTGTTGAGTGTGAATTCAGGGTTTGATCTTGCGTTTGTCTTTGTGTCTGTCCGTGTGTGTTATCCTGCGTAATTGCGCATTTTCAACTCGCTCTACTTACATTCATCATTTCCTCCTCAAGATGTCGGGATATTGGTCCCCATACCCTGTGACCTCTGGTATTATAAAATTATAAAAAAATAAAATATTTAAAAATCCATAAAAACTAACTATAATTAAAACCCACATTAAAAATAAGAAAAATCAGGAAATAACAAAAACACAAATAATTATCGTTACTTAGAAATAATTAATAATAATTAACATATACATCATTTACTCCCTATGTTCAATCTCTATACTGCTTATCACCGTACATATTTTTTAAAAGTTATCATATATTTTTGCTCGCACTTTACAGTTATTGCTTATCGATCTGTGGGTTAGTTATTGTTGAATCGATGGGATCGGGTGTCCCACGCCGTGAGAGCGACCGATATAATTATTATCATATCCGACTTGTCAGACACCGCAAGCCCTCCAAGACGAGACCTTGGTACCTTGGCTCACTTGGATCAACAAATGGCATCATTGCCGGAGAGCACGCATAATATAGTGAGTGCATATAGTTTATTTGTTTTCATTTTTAAAAATAATTGTTTATCTGTTTTGACCCATCTATTTCATTGACTTCTCTGTGAGAGTTGTCAACTGAGGAGGACTTCTTACGAGGATCTGTATAGCCTCAGGAAGCAAAGATCAGCTTTCTACAAAGCTGATAGGAGAGAGCATGAGAGAAGATATGAGAGAGGGAAATAGATTAGCATACCATAAATTTTATTTTTATTTTTGGTGAGAGAGTCATATTTAGTATTTTTAATAATATAGGTTGAGACTCTTTGGACACTTAGACATTTTACCGGCCTATTTTACCAAGTGTCTGTTCACTTGGGGTCCATGCGATTTTTTATGTCTTCATCACCTTCTTCATTTTATTTCTCCCTATTTTTCTCTTTGTTTTTAATTATTTTCCATGATTTTTGCTTTTTACCTTTTTTCCATTTTACATCTTTTGTGAATGAGCCCTTAGACATTAAGATTGCTTGATCAATTAATCTAGGTCCAAATCCCTAATTATCCCATGTGCATATAATTTCTCATATGTTTAGACATAGATCAAATTAAACTTGTGCTTCATAATAGTAGAAAATCCTATCTTAAGACAATTTCATCGTGCATTCATGTCCTATAGATTTTTAATTCATGTCTAGCATCCCATAGCTGGGAATCAAGGTGGGCATTCTGACTAAGCATTGAGCATATTTTTTAGACTTACATTGCTTTCCCAACATCTTCCTCAGATTTTAAGTACTTAGGATAAGAAGGGAATTTGAAATCTCATTAGGTAATTATTATTGAAAAATACTCAAAAAAGGAGAAAACCTAAAATTAAAACAAGGGGATTATTAAATAAACTTTGACCCTAATTAAAATTCATAATGGACTTCATTGTATTGGGTCTATAAAGCCCACATTGTTTTCAGGTACTTTCCAAATATAGTGAGCACGGTTCTAGGAAATAGAGCCAAAATCCCAGCCTGGACACTGCCTTGTTGATTGATTAGATTCACGAAGTATTGATGCTTATATCGATTTGTGGGCGAGTAGGGTTGAGTCTACTTCATGCTTAGTCTGAAGCACTGAGCATAAGGGAACTGCGATGGTGGGTCCATGTCTCATCTTACCATGACCGAGTACCCTGCAAGGAGGAAGCGTTGATTTCACCTATCGCCTTCCTCCTCTATTCTTTGGCTGAGTAGTGGATCCAGACTCAATCACAAGGATTCTTAAAAAAGTATAGGATACATGTTACAAAAGAAGCAATAAGTACATGGCATTTGTCTAGTAGTACTCACTCTCCTATATGGTTAGATGATAAGGACTTGCTATAAGATTGCCTAAAAAAATAAACAATAAAACCTACAACAATAATAGTCAGACTCTAATGGCTTCGCTTGTGTTGTGTTGGTGAATCCAGTTTCTTTGGTGTCTTATTTGGATAAAAAATAAGGTCAAAGATCAAAGTCTCGTGCACTTGCACTATTTTTACTTCTTGTATCATTCTTTTCCATTTTGCTCATTTGAGACTTTTCTCATTTCCTCCATTTTATTTATTATTTATCTATGTGCTCAGCATTCTTCATCCCTACTCCTTTTGTCCCTCAAGATGTCACGTCTTAGATGGCTTAGACTGGACTCCACAGATGAAAACATAGATTCCATGACTCCAATATCTCCAATAATTCAGGGCTATTCCAGAGAGACCAGTTCGGACTTTACGAACCACTCTCAAGACTCCAGGTCTTCTTCATATCCAATAAATCGGGATCACTCTTGTCTTGACATTCCTCCTTTATGGATGTAGATAGACTTCTCTCTATATGTGTTGCCAAGTATAATAATGTTCGAAATTGACCCTAATTCCAAACACATCTCTACATCTAGTACACCATTCAAGATTGGTCGAGATTCCTTTCATCATGCAGATCCGCAACCCATTCAGGATTTAGTTCACTCTAAGTTTGATTCAGAAATGGCTCCACCAAAAGAGAAGTCAAACATGTTGAGCAGAATGAAGTGAATGCTCAGATGCTCGCCTCTATACAGGCGATTCAGACACAACTGACTGCATAGATTGAAGTTCATGCTGCCTTCCAGGAGATGTTAATGGATCTAAGTAGAGATAAAGAGAACAGAGGAGGAGAAGGAGGAGGAGGAGAAAATGAAGCATGGGAGGATGGACCACGTGGAGGGGAAGAGGAGGAAAGAAGAGAGGCTCCCAAGCCTACTCTAAAACAAACTTACAATCTTGATGCTGGTCAGATGATTGAGTGGATCCAAATTCCATTGATCTATGGACACTTTGAGCTGAAGCTGCATCTCCTGTCTCTTCTTCCCTCATTCCACGAGAAATACGAATGAGGAGCCATATATCCATCTATCACAGTTTCACTACATCTGTGGCAATACTCACTACCATAAGATGATTGTCTTTCCCTTAGCCTTTAGGATAAGGCTATATATTGGATCAATCATTCAGGGAAGGTAGTGACGACATGGGAGGAGCTCAAGTCAGCTTTCCTCCATAAGTATTACCCTCTCGGTCATTTGAACCAGATGTTTGCTCGCATCTCAAATTTCTCTCAAGGACTGCACGATCCCATTCATGAAGCCTATGAGAGATTTAAAGATTTATAAGAGAAGTGTCCCCACCATGACATTCCTAGGACCAGCCTAGTCCAACACTTTTTTAGGGTCCTCAATCAAGAAATCTATAGGTCAATAGATGTTGCATGTGGTGGCTCTCACTTTAGTAAGGATGAGGATGTTTTCTGGTAGATATTCGAGCAAATGGCCAAAGGAGAGATTGTTTTGTCTTCACCATGTGTATACCAGAAGTATCCTCAGATCTACCACAAGCTCGTCAACATGGCGGCACCAAATGATGAGGACAACGATAAGAGCTCCAACCTCAGCATCATGGGAGCCTCACTTCTTTCCTCCTCTTATTTCATCCTCTTTGGAAATAATTTAGAAGCGATCACGTGATCTCGAGAAGCTAGTTATGATCGAACAAAGAACCTAGATCACGAAGCATATGGAGCTCTTGGTGAACAACATCAACTCCTGCCAGACCACGAATGCATTAGACATGACTTTTATAGAGCCAAAGGAATCATCCTCTTCGTAGAGTCCAAGGCAGTCATCATCCATCCAGCACATGTATTACATGCAAGTATCTGACCAAGCACCACCATAGTTGCAGCCATAACAGTAGATGATAACATACCATCTGGAACCCCCAGTCCTTTATAAATCCATTGTTCCCACCTCCATCCCACATTCAAAAGGTGAACGAAGTTTGGAGCAATGAAGTGCAATTGACCTGTCCTAGCGGCCATTAGTAGGATTAGTTAAATGCCATTCGGTCGTACCACCAATTAGAAAGCGGGAAATTTGTCCAGGGTCAGCCTTAGAACCATCATTCTCCACCACAAGCCAACACTTGGAGACAACCTTACCTGGAGCCGACGTACCACCAATAGCATCTGTATCATCACCACTTGACTACTCAATACAACCAGTATCCCCCTCCTCCTCATTATTATTGGACGTAGCTTCCACCTCAGTATCATTACTAGAATAATCAGTCGTACCCTCTGCAGCATCGCTATCAGTCCCAACATGGTCAGCACATTGAACCATCTGAGGTTGTGCCCGTCAACCCTACCTTAGAGTGTTTGGCTCAACTTGTGAAGAGCCTCAGTGAGATGAGAGAGAAAATTGATAACCTCATCTCCAAACTTGTAGAGTCAAGTATACATGTTTTTGTGTTATTTAATGTTGTGACTCTCAAGAGCGGTAGGACCTCACAGCCATCTGTTATAGCCAAGGTGGGGAATGAAGTATCCACTAGCGAATCATTATCTTCTACATCAACCGATCCACAAAGAAGAATGAGCTACACCATATATTCCAAAAATCCAAAAAATGAAGAAAAAATAAAAATTCCAAAAACAAACTAAGATCCCAGGTAGAACCGATATGGCCAAGGAGAAAGCCATAGCAGAAGACGATCATGTGTCGATTAAGGAAGTTGAAGTTCTTGTACCTATGTTTTTGTCTGTTTTGAATGATTGTGAACCTTCTAGCCAATCATGTGTACATAATGATTCAGTTGTAAATAAGAACAATGTTTTTTTTGTCTGTAAATATTCCTTTTCTGAATGCAATGAAAAACTCCAAAAAATTAGAAAAAGAAAAAGTGCATTGTCTGATCCAGTTATTGTTGAGATTCTACGAAATATTATTCTTGAAATGCCAATATTAAAATCGATAAAATGCAAGCGTTCTGTGAAAAAAGGAATTTAAAGAGTCATGTACATCAAAGCGCCAGCCCCATAAAAAATAGATGCAACATATCTTAGAAGAACATCATGACCATGGCCATAATGAATAAGATCAATAACATCCCAACAAAGAAGAAAGACAAGGGAGAACCTTTAATCAGACGTGAAACTTTTGATCAGATATTTGAGCAAACTCAATGGTTCCTCCATAAACCTTCTGCCATTCTCAATTTAGACTGGGTCTTCTTAAACCCACACGCATGATCCTTCAATTTGTTGATCGATCTATTAAGTAGCCTGGAGGTTTATTTGAGGATGTTATCATAATAGTGCGGGACATGAAATTCTTAGTGGACTTCTTGTCTTGATGAATTCCCATGCATCGTTACTCCAAATCTCGATTATTCTGGGTTGGTCATTCCTTCGAACAGTCAAAGCGGTAGTTGATTATGGGTCTAGAAAAGATCATGTTCCACTCCTGTAGTGAAAAGGTCACCATGGACAAGATAATGGAGCTGAAAGCCGTAAAGAGCACAATTGAGAGAAGAGAGTCATCACCGCTTATAGAGGACTGTGATATTGGTGAACAGATTAGAGATACAAGCTTATCCCTGGATGATATTGAGACATGAGAAATCCTCTTTCCAAAGGAGGACAACAATTTACTCCTACTTCTTTGTCGATAGGGAGAATAATGAAGATGCACTAATTGAGTTATTCAAAGAAGATTCATGTCAAATCAAACAAGAAGAAATAATTATAGATATGTTCAGTACATTATTGTATGATCCAAGAGTGATAGAGGTGGAGAACACCTCCATGTTTCCAGCAGATCATTCACCTACTAGAACAATTTCAAAAGTAGTTGAGAAGTCGACTCAACAATTACCATAGTTAAAGCAGCTTTTGGAAGATATTAAGTATGTTTTCCTTGTAGGTGAGCCGAATATGTATCTGATCATCATCAGTAATAGATTGACCACAGATCAGGAATCTCGCTTGCTGAAGATTCTAGAGAAAAACCGTGAGGTTCATGGTTGGAATTTTTCGGATCTCTGAGGGATAAATTCGGCCTTGTATTCACAATGTATCTACTTAAAGGATGAGTACAATCGTCTTGTGAATTCCAAATAAGGTTAAACCTTAATAATTAGGACGTTGTTATGAAAGAGATAATTAAATTGTGTGAGGCTGGATTCATTTGTCCTATCTCCGACTTGAAATGGGTTAGCTCATTGCACGTAGTTCCAAAGAAATCTAGAACTATGGTGGTCACAAATGATCAAGGAGAGGAGATTTCTACCTGAGTACCTACTTCGAGGTGTGTCGTTGTTGATTAGAGATGCTTGAATTCAGAAACCAACAAGGATCACTTTCCTCTACCTTTTATTGATCAAGTGCTTGAGAGGTTGGTAGCGAAAGAGCTCTTTTGCTTCTTGGACGGGTACTCCGGGTACAATCAAGTGCAAAATGCTCCTGAGGATTAAGAGAAGACTACTTTCACATGTCTGTTCAGCACATATGCTTCACATATGCTTTAAAATGGATGCAATTTAGATTATGTAATGTGCCTGCTACATTCCACAGGTGCATGTTGGCTATTTTTGCCGACATGGTAGGTATTTTCCTTGAGGTTTTCATGGATGATTTCTCAATCTATGGTCTTGTGCACCTAGACCGAGTACTTACGAGATGTTGTGAAGTCAATTTGACTATGTCATGGGAAAAGAGCTACTTCATGGTAAATGAAGGAATTGTGTTGGGCCATGTCGTCTCCAAACGTGGTATGGATGTCGAGATGAAGGTGGATGTAATTGTGGAATTTGAGCCACCTCGTACAGTAAAGAATGTGAGGTCATTTATGGGACATGTAGGATTCTATAGCAGATTCATTAAGGACTTCATCAAGATTACCCGACCTCTCTCAGAGCTTATAGGCATGGAGATCAACTTCATTATTGATCAAAAGGTTCTCCAGACATTTACACATCTGAAAAAACATATCACTCAGGCTCCCGTTCTACTGCCACCCGATTGGTCTCTCCCATTCAAGATCATGACAGATGCATCGGATTTTGCCATTGGGGTTGTACTAGGATAAAGAAGAGACAATTTGTTGTATGCCATCAATTATGCTAGCAGAACACTTGATGATGCACAAAAGAATGGCACGGTTACAGAGAAAGAGCTGATGGCAGTTGTATTCACCATTGAGAAGTTCAGATTGTATCTTCTCAGTTCCAAAGTCATTGTCTACACTGACCACTCTATTATCAAGTATTTATAAAAAAGAAGGATGACAATTATATCTACTCAGATGGATCCTTCTCCTCCATGTATTTGGTTGAGAAATAAGAGATAAACTTCGAGTCAAGAATGTGGTAGCAGATCACCTATTCAGACTTGAACTGTTATATACTCGGTTGAGCAATGTACCGATATCAGAAACCTTCCCTGATGAATCCATTCTAGCGTTGCTTCTCTCCCATGGTATGCCAATATTGTAAACTATCTTATTTCTAAGAAATTTCCACAAGATTGGACAAGAGTAAAGAAGGGCACATTTTTGTCTGGTATTCATTTCTACTAGTGGGAAGATCCATACCTTTTCAGGGAAGGTGCATATTGCATTTGGCATAGGTGCATTCTAAAGGAGGAGTACACTGGTGTTCTCGAGCATTGTCATAAGCATGAATATGGAGGACACTATTTTGAAGCAAAGTAGCCGTGAAAGTATTGCAGTTTGGACTTTGGTGGCCCACACTATTCAAGGATGTTGCAACTTATGTGAAAGGTTGAATTGATTGTCAGAAAATGGGAGGAACCCTCAATTCAAAAATTTCAATGCTCCTTAAATTTATTCAGATACCATATGTTTTTTATGCTTGCAGCATTGACTTCATGGGCCCATTTCTTGATAGTCAAGATTCGAATACATTCTTTGTCGTTGATTGTGTGAATCATTAGGTGGAGGCAATTCCCGCCATTCCACTGATAGGCATATTGTTTGTTGGTTTCTTAAGGACAACATTATTTTACGGTTCAGGATTTCAAAGATTTTGATTTCAGACAAGGGTAGCGATTTTGTGAATAAGTCAAAAATCTTGTGAATGAGTATGTCATCGATCATCATGTTGCATCTCCTTACTACCCACAATCGAATGTCTTGGTTGAGTTATCAAATAAGGAGATCGAGATAATATTGCAAAAACTTGTTAGATTGGATAAGAAGAATCGATCTCAATTGCTTGACTTAGTTCTATGGGTTTATTAGACTGCCTATAAGTCTTCACTCGATATGTGTCCCTATTGTTTGATTTATTGAAAGCCATGTCATCTGCCGATTGAATAGATTTAATCTTTATGGGCAGTAAACATATGTAATTTGGACTTACAGAAAGGTGGTCAGAACCGGAAGACAAATATGAACGAACTCTTGGAATTCAAAAACTCTGCATACGATAACAACCTTATTTAGAAGGAGAAATTCAAACGTGGCACAACAAGCTTATCGTATGAAAACTTCCGAGCTAGTATATAAGTTGTAGTTATTTGATGCAAAGTTGAAGATTTTCTCGAGCAAACTCAAAAGCAAATGGACAGGACCATTCATTGTAAGAACTGTGCGTGATAATGGAAGCATCCTCATATCAAAATTGTCATCTAACGCACATCCATTTGTAGTCAATAGACAGTTGCTGAAGTTGTATTTAGAGCATGATACATTCCTATCCGTTGTTGATTCAATCAATGTTTTGTTTGATGAAGATCTTCAATCTCCAGCATTGCAAGATTTAGACGGTGCCTGCAAAAACATTTTTGATTAATTCTTTTCTTCTTTTCTTTTATTTATCATTCTTACTTTATTTCATTCATCCCATTCATATGTTCTATAATTAGGATATACTTCATCCTAAGTATAGGGTGATGAGTGTATTCCGATTATTCTTCATTTATTCTTTTGTTTGTCTCTCAACTTGTTGATATCTTTTCTATACACTGGGATATTTCACCCTAAGTATAGGGGGTGATCTACTTCTTATTCTTCTATTCAGCCATAGTATAGACTTTTCTATACTTAGCACGAGTTGTCTTTCTTTTTGCTTTTGATCTCTATGAGGGCATAGTTCGAGCTAAATATAGCGGGTCATATATATTGTATATATATGTTATCTAATAACTCGTACTTTCACATTTTCAATAAATATGTTTACTATACTAGGTAAGTGTATACAATAAACCAACTGTAAAGAATACACTCATGTAAATTTGTATAATTTTTTGACAAAACTTTTGTAAAAATTGCTTTGAAACTATTTTGCAAAAATAATTTGGAAAATGGTTGTACAACATTGTTGAAAAAACTTTTTAAATCCTTTGAATAATTGTTGTAAAATGTTTTTAAACCATTTAAAAATAATTTCCTTGTAAAATGTTTCTAAAAAGTTTGTAAAAATTATTTGTAAAAATATTATTGAAAAATTCTTTGTAAAAATTATTTTCAAAATAAGTTTTCAAAATGTTGGAGAAATGTTTTCCAAAATATTTTCAAATTATTTTGCGGAGGTTGGGGAGCTTATACCATGGTGCATGTAACTTTACATGCACCGATGCCACAAACGTCTATTTTTTTGAAATGAAACTTCAGGGGATTTACTTAGAATTATTAGTGGAATATGTTTCAAATTTTGTATAAAAACAAACATTCCTAACTTATCGATCTAGAAGGGGCAAAATTTCATCAATTCTTATACCGTTAAAATGCCGTAGTCTTGGTGGATGGGTTAGAAGTCTTAAATTAAGTTGATTTTTAAAATTAAGTTGATTTTTAAATGACATCATGGTGATATATGGTGATCTAGATCCCACATGCTTTCATTTCAAAAAATATCGAAAATGTGTTTATGGCATTGGTGCATGTAAAGTTACATGCACCATGGTGCAAGGTCCCCAACCTCTATTTTGAGAACCTTGCAGATAATATTCTTGCAAAAAGTCTTCAAATAAAATAGGAATACACAAGAACCAAATTCATTATACAGATGTATATAAACATGTATATACTATGTGTAAAATTCTTTCCTAACATGTACAAAGTCTTTGCTAAATTCTTTGAATACACTTAATTCACTAACTCTTTTGTTTTTCAAAAATTCCATAAAATTATGCAAACTTTCATAAATCCTAAAAAATTGAAAAACAATTTCAAAACTCTATAAAAACTTGCAAAACTATTTGAAAATCCGTAAAAGTTCAAAATTAGAAAATCTGTTTTCACAAAAAATATTTTCTACATTGTATATGTATTTTTTGAATGATTTTGACAATTTTATAGTCTAAGTAAAATACGAAGATTGGATCTTGGTCTAGACCTTAATCCACTTAATTTCACAGGAACCTTATACGAACTGAAAATAAGACTTCTCAGGTCATGGGAGTTAATTCTTTGAGTCCACAATACTATGTTCATGTCATCTTGATTAGCCTAAGTAGAGTATTTCAAAGCGCACGCATGACTCATGGTGATAATGACCTATCTTGAAGGCCACACTTTACAATTAGCTCAACTCTAAGGAGGTAATGAGGATAGGATTCTTTTGCTTGAAGAAGCACACATGTGGAAACATATGTAGTCACAATAAGTGACCAGTGTCCCGTAACCCGGTCTAGTGGAATGTACGTCTAAAGACAGGACATCACGGGTTGCAATAAAGCTTCGAAAGAAGGTAAGTCTGATGTTTCAAGAGGAAAATTCCTTATGTATGTGTGTTGTATATAGTATCAACAAAAGCAAAATCAAAAACTCCAATAGACGAGAAAAAGTTAAAGAAAAAATCAAATCCCGCCGGAGTATATATGAAATAAGCAAGGCATTATGCATCAAAAACATATATCTCAAGATTGTCTGCAGCAGGAGACTTGGCTACACTAGCCAAGCTCCACAGGATTTATGACTGCAATGGTCATAGTCCATTCTTCTATCTATCCCCTCTTCTCAAGCCAGTTGTATTTGAACTTAGGAGGAATACCCCAGTCCTTGAGGAAAGAGTAACTAGATTAAGGAAATAGGGTTATCTTGTTAGGTGAGGTTGTTCCTTGTTATTTCCGATGAGAAGAGCTATATACGCTTAAACTATACAAGACTCATAATCGTAAGGGTTTGCTTATGAATAGTCTTATTCTGACCTAGCTATTGAAGAGACTTGAAACAAAGGATTGTAGAACTTGAGGGTTGTTAAGTTTTAGATCATATTCTAGATAATCTCCCGAGCAAACTAACAATCCAAAGTCTTAACTGAGCTGAAGACAACTTTAAAAGTCATCATCATTCTACCTTCTTTATTTTTCCTTTTTTTATCCTTCTCTTTTGCATCAATTATTTTTTTCAAATAAGTATTTGTTAGTAACTAGCAAAGGAAAGTATAGGGGGTGATGAGTAGCCATTCATCTATCTTTATTCTTCCATTTTGTATTTAAATCCATATTAAAACACATGTAAATACAATTAGCTTGCACAAATTAACATTCTTTAGTCATATGTAACTAGTGCACAATTTTGAATATTTAAATCCAAAATAAAAGAATAAATAAGTGAAAAGAAAAATAAATGAAGTATCAAAGATACTGAATGACCCTAAACCTCGAGAATAAGTCAATATTGACTTGGTCGACAAGGAATAAAGTACGGGTAGATAAGGGTCTATACTTTATATAGAAACCCTAATTCTATACTCCAAAAATAGTCATTTTTTACTTGATTTTATTCTTATTTTATACATCTCAAATACACTATGAAACTTGTACATAAAAATACATAGAAAATTATAAAAATGATTCCACATAAAAATAATGCATTGTGCAACTGGGATAGACATATGAAAAAGTCGCAACCGAACTTCACATATCAATATCATCTCCATATGAACTCTTATATTTAAATTTAAATTATCCGTTTAATGAAGGTGGTTTCATTAAAAATGGAGTTAAGATACAAAAGTCCCTCTTTTTAGGATCCCATTGTACCATGTATCTGTATATTTTATTCATATACTTTATTATTTATATGTTTAATCTTCTTATATTTTTTCAATAATTGTATATGTTATTTAAAATACATTAAAAATATAACCATTAAAATGCATTAAAATAAAAAATAAAATAAAATATACAAGTATATTATACTTGTAATATGTATATATACACAATTATTTCGGTATGTAAAATAAATTAAAAAAATAAAATAAAAACATGTAAATATGTATCTAAATATATTATAAATAAATAAAATATGTACATAAGATGATAAATATTAAAATACAAAATAAAAATAAAATACCTAGAATATAGGTATTTATGTCTATGTATATACTCGTAAAAATTAACACCTAATAAATAAAGTTGTAAAAACAAATAAAGATCACTACAAAATAATTTGTAAAATTAGGAAAATTTTATGGTTTTAGTTTAATTAATAAAATCATCTACTATTTATAATTGAATTAATAGAATATTTTGTATATATTTTGTCCTAATTGGTCTATGTGGACTAATCAGAACCTGGGGACCCTTGACCTGTGGGTCAACTGTCCTCTCCTCCCTCTGACTTTGTCCCCTCCTTTTCTCTAATCTCTTTATCCACAACTCCATCTTCCTCGAGCAACCCACCTTCCTACACACCCCACTACATCCCCACACCATCTCCATAGCCTCCTCCAACTCCATCTTCATCTCACACAACCCCGACTCGACCCAGCCAATCACACTACCTATAAATAAGCGGCATCCTCCACCTTTTGATTTTTGATCCCTATTCTTCATCTATAACCCCAAAGGATTAATCTGGAGCATATTCTTGGTGACCGCAAGTAACCCCCAATCCAATCGGCGAGGATAAGGAGGAGGAGGAGAGTGAGATCTAGCCATCGTCGGAGTTACTCCGATCAAGGTGTTGGTACGAAAAATCGAGGGTTGGAAAATTAATGATAAATATGTCATTGCTATCCCCAAAAATCCCGTGACAAACAAATAATTTTTTCTGCTACTTATTATCCTGTATAGCGGACTCGAACTAGGGAGGCTACAATTCCCGAGGGTTATTCAATTAATCAGAAACTAATTAAGAGAAAACGGGAATCTCAAAGGACAACTATCCTTGGTTTTTGTGATTTTTTTATTTTTTAATTTTCAAAAATAACACGAATCAATATTCATAAGATCAAAAATACACACACCAACTCTTTTTGTAATTTTTCAATTTGTCAAAAATGATTAGAAAAATCTAGAAAAAAATTTCGGTTTAAAAGTTCTGAAATGTTTTTGAGAATTTTTGTGGAATTTTCAGATGTTTTTGTATTTTCTAAAAATCAAACAGTGAGAAATATGAAAATGTGCATAGCCTGGAGTAATTTGCAACTTAAAAATATTTTAAGTTCCTAAAACTCCTGGAAATTATTTTTAAGAAAAATAAAAGCAATTATCTACAACAGGAACTGAAATCACAATTTTTGGATTTTTGTAGAATTTTCTGTGATTTTCTAAGATTTTTGGTATTTTCAATTTTTCCAGGCTTTATAAAGAATCAATGCGTGAAAATGGTCAGAAATACAAGATAATGAAATGAAACTACCTTAATTTTTTGGAATTTTCGGAGTTATTTTGATTTTACGAATTTTTGAATTTCAAACAGGGAAAAATGACATGTTTTTTTATTTTTTTAATAATAAGAAATGAAATCAAAAGGCAATGAAAATTTTATGCTACGAAGATAATCACATCAGGAGCATAGCACAATTTTTACAAGATTTTTCGAACACAAACAACATTTATTTCATTTAAATAGAGCATGCAAGTTTTTGTTCTGCAGTTTAGGGACTAAAATGTAAATAAATTCTGTCTTTGCACCAAATAAATAATAAAAATAAATCACAATAGAGAATGTGCAATTTTACTACTATATCATGTGCATGTCATGTGCTTGAGGCTCTAGCAGGGACTCTTTTGCAACTTTGAAAACTTCGGAAGGCTTCAATTGTAATTTTCGTAAATATATTTTTTTAATCTAAGCCCTAAGGAGGTTCGTCTCTTTCAATCACGAAGAGGCAAGAGGAGTGTCGTCGTCGCTTGTTCTTCCTCTTCACACGGGCGGCACGCTGTGGCGGGGGCTAAGGATACGCGCGACGAAGTACGTCATCAGGCAATGAAGATGGAGCGGAGGTGCGTCGAGGGCACCGCTCGCGGACTGTAGACGGAGGCGCGTCTTCGCAGCGGGGGGCGCCGACGATCTGGAGGAGGGGCTGTGCAGGGCGCGTGGCCGAAGACGGTTGACGGTGGGGGCTATGACGGAGAAGGAGCCTGAAGGCGGGGCGTTGGTGAGTAAGCGCGCAGGAGCGCGAACTCGTGCGGTTGGGGTACGTGGCGGAGAAGCACGAGGGCCGGTTGGCGGAGCAGGGCGCAGGCTCACGCGGTGCGGGCGCGGCGAAGTGCGGATGGCGGGGGTTGGTGGCCCTACCGCCTGCTGTTGATTTTTTTATTTTTTTATTTTCTTTTTGTAATTTTTATTTGCAATGTAAACAGTAATAGAAAATCTTTTTTATTTTTTTGTAAATCCAAAAATAAAAAAACAGAAAATGAGAAACGTTTTTTTATTGTTTTTTTATTTTGATTCTCCTACAAAACAAAGGTTAGACAAGAAAAACAATAATATGGATTTTTTAATTTTTTTATATATTTATAAATCGGAATATGAAACGAGAATTCAGCGAAAATGAAAGGATCGAATCCGATTCTCCGACCATCGTGCGTGGTCGGAGTTGATAGATAGTGAGAGGTAGAATTTGAAGGCGGAGAGATCGAGAAGAGAGATGAAAAATCGAGTCGGTGGCGGATCAAATGTGACCGAATTTTTTTAATGATCTAGAAAAACAAAATGATGATGAATAAAAAAATGTGATGAAGTAAACAATGATTAACCTAGATAAAAATAAGAAAAATGTGGATCTCACCTTAGGAGCGGAAATGGACCTTGATCGCCTCGACAAGGCCGACTCACTGTCACTAGACGGCTTGGAGACTAGGCAACTTTCTCGACGAAATTTTCTCTCGGAGATCGGGATCCTCTATCTAAAAGATTGATAAAGTTGGAATGAGGGAGAAGGAGCCATATAAATAGAAAAGATGGAATGAAATTTGATTTTTGAATTTTTTTGGATAAAGAGATAAGAGATGAAATTGAAATTTTTGAATTTTTTGGTGGAAGAGATAAGAGAGATGACATGAGATAAAGTAAAAGAGATAAAACTATTTACAAAATTATGTAATTTTTTTTGAATTTTTGTCACTGTATTTAATTGAATTAAAAAATGTTATTTTTTTGTTTTTTATGATGGTTAATTAAAAATAGCAATTATATACATATACTATATACATATATGACATTGTATGCAAGGGTAAATGAGGAAATTGGCATTTTTGTTTTAATTATTTTTTTTTATTTTTATTTTTATTTTACAAACAATATTTACAAAATACATGGGAAAAATTGCACAAACAACCCTAGAAAACCAACTTTTTACTCGTAACTCCAAAAATTATGAAATCACTATCATTTTAAAGATAATTTAATTTAGAATCCAATGGAAGTGAGATTGGTTCAATTTGAGTTCATATGGAGCCGGAATTGATTTTTCAATCAGTGCTTAGTGGATTTTTCCAAGTGTGGCTACTTTTATTCTGTACATGATTTAATTGTGCAATTATTTTTAGTAATTAGGACACATTTTCATTTTAAACTTTGGTTTTGAAAGTTATTTGATTTGAGGTCAATTAAGGCACAGATAAATTAGTGTTAGTTTTATACAGAGATACACAAAATAAGTGAGAAGTATTTACAACAACACATACACATTTTTTCTTGATTTTCTGCTTAAGAACCCTTATCCCCCTACTTTATTCCTGGTCAATCAAGTAAAGTCTTGACCTTCTCTCGGGGTTCGGGTCAGCCTCGATACAGTCATCCCTTTTTTTATTTTATTTTCTTTATTTTTCCTTTCTTTATTTATTTATTTATTTTAGGTTAAAATTAGTAAGAAGTGTACAATATTTACACAGATGCAAGTTAGTAAGAATATGGAGTTAGTGTTATATGCAAGTGTTTTATAAGGTATTTTAAGCTAAAATAAATGAATAAAGATGACGAATCGCAGATTCATCATCCCCCTATGCTTTACCTTTGCTAGTCCCTTAGCAAACACTTATTTGAAAGAATAAGTGAAGAAAAAGAAAAAGAAAGGGAAATTAAAGAAAGTATAGTAATATCGAGTATTAAATTTATCTTCATAAAATTGTAGTTTGGAGCTTTGTTGGCCCTTTAGATTATTAGTGTATCGGAACTTCTATGAGATTTAGAATTTTAAAATTGACAGCCTTCAAGTTCTACACATCATTGTCACAGTTTCGGCTCAGAAGTCATCTTAGATCAATCCTCTTCCCAAAGTATACCCTATGAACATTGAACAATCGACTCATGTGTGTGAAAGGTTTTAGTTCTTCACATCCAGAATGTCGGACTACCATGCAAATATCCTCTCCAGTAACTCATCCTCGGGGAGTCATGTATTTCCTTCTAAGGTCTGTCGCGTTGTGTTCACAATAGATTTGGGGGAGAAGTTAGAAGAATGAGAAAAGAACTAGAGGGTGGCCAGTGTAGTCACCTCTCCTTGTGAAGCTGGCCAGTGTAGCCAAGTCTCCACCAAGATCTGCAAGTTTTCTTGAAGCTTGGACCTTTTTGGTCAGATATTTATTTGGTAGTGGCTTCTTTGTATTTGTATTTTTGGTGGTTTGCTTGGATCTTGTTGTGCCGCTAGGGATATAGAATATTTTTGTTCCTTACATGTTTTACGGTCTTAGAAAAAATTGTGACCGGTCGTCCATCCCTTTTCCGAAGCTTTATATTAACATGTACTCCGGTCTTTAGATTTCCACGCTACCAGAAAGAAACTCACACAGTCTTCCAACATCCCATCTGAGTTGAGCTAAGTGCATAGTGCGGGAGTACAAATTACTTTCCTATTCCAAAGTTGTACCCAGAATGAAGAGACCAGGTTAGACACTGAGTCAAATGTTGCACATTGTCATGTGGAACTCAAAGAATTAAGTCAAAGACCTGAAGCTTCTAAAATCATATTTCTCGGTGAAGTTCCTCTGAGAATTAGGTGGATTAAGGTCCAACTAATCTCCATTCTTCAATGTTATTCCAGACGTAGTTTAATTAGCAATACTATCCTGAAAAATGCACATGCAAATGCAAAATATGAACAATGCAAAGAGTTTTTTTAAAAATGACGCACTTGTGAAAAGAACTTTTTTATAATTTTCTAATTTTGAACTTTTTATGGATTTTTTAAGGAAAATGCATGTGTGAAAGAAAGTGTTTTTTTAAAATTTATGCAAATTTTTATAGATTCTTGGTTTTGTAGTTTTTTCAGGAAAAAGGGTTAGTAAAATATATACAAGTATATACAAGAGAACTCTTTTTTTGTTTGTTTTTTTTTGTGTTTTTTTGTTGATTTTTTGTGTTTTTTGTTGATTTTTTGAGTTTTTTGTTTCGTTTTTTTTGTTTTTACACACATGAATTTTACAAAATTGTACACATAACCCCCCAAATAAACGTATTTAAAAGTACGAGTTATGTCCTAAAGTATATATACAATATATACGACACCCCCCTATACTTAGCTCGAACTATGTCCTCATAGTGATCAGAGAGCGACAAAGGAAGACATAACTCGTGCTAAGTATAGAAAGGTGAAAAGACTCCTATGCTACAACAACTCAAAGAAAAGATAAAAAGAAGAGAAGTTGGTGATCCCCCCCCCATACTTAGGATCAAGTAATCCTAAGTATAGTAGAATGTACAAAGAGAAAAACCGATGAAAAGAATGTACAGACTCACAAAGACACGATATGAACAACATCACCCCCCCCCACCCATACTTAGGGTAGAGTATCCCTGAGTATAGGCAACAACAATAAGGGTGATAAACAAGACGAATATGAACAACACAAATCCTTCACCCCCCCTATACTTAGGATAAAGCACATCCTAAGTATAGCATATATACACACACGGAAAAGGCGTGAATGATGAAACGGGAGAAGAAAGAGTGAAATGAAAGGATATACAAGAGGTGTTGAGCTTATGTATCAGACGCAGAAGGTAGAATCAAAATATCATTGTCTGATACCAAAGATATAGAATCCACAACGAACAAGAATATATCATGATCTAGATATGGCTTCAGCAACTGTCCGTTCACAACAAATGGTTGCGCGTCAGATGACAATCCAGATATGACAATACTCCCATTGTCATGCACAGCTCTCACGATGAACGGTCCTTACCACTTGCTTTTCAATTTTCCTGGAAATAATTTCAACTTAGCATCAAATAACCAAACTTTCTGATCAGGGAAAAAAGTCTTCAGCGCTTGACTTTCTCCTTATACATAAGTGAGTTATCATATGCGAAGTCTCGGAATTCCAGTAATTTGTTCAAATCCAACTTCCCATTCTTTCCTGCCTTCTCATAGTCTAAATTGCATACACGGAGTACCCATAAAGATTTATGAATTAATTCCACCGGCAAGTGGCAGGGCTTTCCATACACCAATCTGTAGGGAGACATACCCAAAGGGCATTTGTACGCCGTCCGATAAGCCCATAGAACTGAATCAAGCATCTGGGAGCAATTCTTCCTATCTGGACATACAAGATTTTTCAATATCGTCTTGATCTCCCTATTTGATATTTCTGCCAAGCCATTAGTCTGAGGGTGGTAAGGAGACGCAATTCTGTGCTCAATGGCGTACTCCTTCACAAGCTTATTTACTTCTCTACTAATGAAATGGCTTCCCCCATCTGAAATAAGTATTTTGGGAATACCGAACCGCGCAATAATATGGTACTTGAAAAAGGAACACACCGTACGACTATCTGCGGCTCGGGTGGGGATAGCCTCCACCCATCGACTAACATAATCCACGGCGAGCAGGATGTACTGAAATCCCTGACTGACAGGAAATGGGCCCATGAAGTTTATTCCCCAAGCATCAAAAACATCATAAATATGTATGTATCTTATGGGCATGGTATCTTTGGAACCAACTGTTCCTCCCATTTTTTGACAATCAATACAAACTCGAACATACTCTGTAGCATCCTTAAACAATGTGGGCCACCATAGGCCACTCTGTAAAACATTTGTTGCCGTGCGTTTCCTCAAATGATGCCCACCAGATTCTAACTTGTGACAGTGCTCAAGTACACTGGTGTGTTCCTCCTGAGGAATGCACCTTCTCCAGATACAATCCGCACCCTCACGAAATAGGTACGGATCCTCCCACTGGTAATAAATGAATCTCTGACAGAAATCTGTCTACCTTGTACTTCGACCAATCTTGTGGAACTTTCTTGGAGACAAGATAATTCACAATATCAGCATACCATGGGAGTGAGTGATAACCGACCAACTGACTAAGGTAAAGGTAAAGAAATGGTCGTTGCGACCTCAATCAATCAGACTAGGTATATCAAGAAAAATCAACCACTCAGAACATGAAAAACTAATCGAGCACAAAAGAGAGCAGTCTCGCTATGAGATTAACCTGGTATAGCACCCAGGGTCGAACACAAGGAGCACGGGTTGGCCAAAGGCCTACGAAGTAGTCAAAATGAAATAAAATACAGAGAAAATATTTTTAGTGATTTTTAATGATTTTTATATTTTTTGGAATTTTTAATATATGAAGAAAATGAGAAAAGCAAAAACAAGCACACTTTATCAATTTATTTAAAGCATCAAAAATCAAGCAAAAATTCAAGAAAAATTGTTTTTATGTTTTTTTGGTTTTTAAGTGTTTTTGGTGAATTTTTGGGATTTTTATAAGGTGTCTTTTATTTTCTAAAAATCAAACAGTGCGAAAAGGGCAAGGTACTGTCCAGCCAAGCCCAAGATCCAAAGATAAAATATCTAAAGACCTCAGAGGGACCTGGAGGAAATTTTCCTGTATACTAGAGAAAGTAAGGAAAATTTGAGCACCAAGATTATTGTTTTTGGGTTTTTAAATTATTTATTAAGATTTTTATGAGTTTTTAGGTGTTTTTAAGTTTTTATGGTTTTTAAGCAATGAACAATAGCCAAAATTGGCTGAAAACTCAAACAACACACAAGAAACAGTAACTAATTTTTATAGAATTTTTGAGGGGGTTTTTATATTTTTTGTGATTTGTCAAGCTAAACAGTGCCAAAAATAAGCGTTTTTGAATTTTTAAAAATAACAAATAAACTCAGAAATGTCCTCGAAAATTCTCAAAAATCCTACACCATGGCAGGAGCCATGTGTCAAGTTTTCATCGAATTTGGAGGTGATTTGATATTTTATTCAAAATCCAAAAGGGGGCACTGTGCATAGGGACCAAAGTGCAAATACCCAAAGCTCTGGGGTCCTGGTGCAAAATACCCAGCAAAACACGTGCCAAGCACGTGCCTGGGGCACTCAGGGACCCAAATGTAAGAAAAATAAGTTCTGAGGGCTTAGTGGTAACAAGTACCAAAAGTCCAGGGGCTTATCTGCAAATATCCCAAAAAAATATCGCACATGTGCAAATAAAACACTCACAGGGGCATATATGCAATTACTGAAAATATTTCATTCATTAAAGAACATCCAGAACTACAGGGGTAGAGTGGCAAATACACCAAAATATCACGTGTCGAAGCACGTGTCTCACACAAACAGGGGCATAAATGCAAATAAGCTAAAAGATGAGGTCCAATGTGCAATTATCCCTACGTAAATAAAATGCATAAAATATTTACAGGACTGGAATTCAAAACACAAACTACGAGGGGGCCTAAGATAAATTACCCCTTTATTAAGTCGACGGCTGGATGAGCGCCACGTAGATAATCGGACGGTCTCGGATGGCGGGCGCTCCTCTCCTCTACGCACGTGGGCCGATCGACGGAGCAGGGCGAGACACGTGGAGGATCTGACGGCTGGCGGCACTGGTGGTTCCCTCTCTCTGCTCTGACGGTCCAGATCAACCCTCAGGATGATCGACGGTATCTGCTCCTCGATGGATGGACGGTCGTGATGCGAACTGGGGAGCTGGGGCTGATCTGACGGCGATGGAGGACTCTCGAAGAACAGGTGGCCGGCGAAGTTCGCCGGCCTCGTACGCGTACTAGGGTCCTCCTCAGCTGCCTCTGAAGATCGGAGAAGGTCGGCGATGTCGTCCCGCAGCTGGTGGTGGCCTCCGATGACCCAACCGAGCCCGGGAGGGGCTCCGGCGAGGTCGACGGCGATAAGCTCCTGGCCTAGATATGAGGGGGCCTTAGATGGCCTCCTCTTGACCTGCAAAACAGCTCAAGAGCTTCGCGGGTCGAGGG